>CAMPQE020000066.1:0-600000 GCA_946902985.2 Meconema thalassinum | reverse complement strand
CGGATAGCTATCACCTTTTAGCATTTCACCTAACATCATGTATACTGCATTTAGCATACACTGACAGTTGCAGTACCAATACTGCAACTAAATAATTGAGCATATTGTAAATATTTTCACCTCTATTTCAAACATAGATTTTATAGCCTAAGTGTAATGGATCTGATGATGATCGCTTGAAGATCGAAACTGGTCATCCTAGTGTTTTATTAATCTCATGTAATTTATTTCAGGATTAGGGAATAACCCATCTCTTTTGGGAATATTCGTGTTGACCGACTGAAAAGCACTAAACTCTTGTCACTCAGGATATATTACAATTAATGAATGAAACTTGGAAAAACAACAGCGAACGACATGAAATATATAAAGCAGGAAACCGACGTCTGAAAATTGAGATAAAGATGAGGTGCGAGAAATACTGATCAAGGCGTACGCGCAGCCTATTGAGGCCAAATTAAGGTGGGCTCGATTTCCTCACCAGCCATTCTCGAACTGGTTTAGCGGGGTTTTCTACTTTTACTCCAGGCAATCACAGGGAAGGATTCAAATTTAGGGCCACGTACACCTCCTTCCTAATCCTATAGCTAATTGCGAGTACACAAACTAATACAGCCATCACAATACATAGGTTATCAGAAAAAACGAAACACACGGGGGTAAATGACCACGATGTACAAGCTCGTAAGATAAAATGACAGAAATGTCCATGTGTAGAAAATTGTTTTATGTAGAAGTAGTTTATACATCTAATCGAAATATTAAGAATACTTTCGGTTAAAGATGGTTTAAGTGCTCTAATATTAGTGACTGGGGTGAAAAACCTGTAATTGATATACAGTAGAAGAGAAAGTGTGCAGATGGATGTACTACGTAGAGCGTTTGTGTAGGTCTTAGGAGATTATGGGTATTGTAGTGAAATATGTGATAAAATTGCTGGGCATAAGAGAAGATATATAATTTCGGGAACAGAATTGGTTGGTCACTAGAAGGCTTATATGGAAAGGAACATGGGTGAGATACCGACTGAGTTGCTACGATGCATAGGGGTTGAAGATCAGGTCAGTTTGTTTCGCTTATTATTACGTACGAATTTTCTTTTCTGTATGTCAAGCTGCTAACACATGGGTTTGATGACTCACGCCTCAAGGTTTCTAAATAGAACAATTACTCTGTGGATGGTATGACGGCTGAATTAGGTGAAGCCCAATCTGCTTCAACAAAATCTTAGGGATAAGGGGAGCTGTATTAAGTATTGGGCTGATCTTAGAAGGTAGAATAGGAAGAAAGCATATTTAATCTTAAAAGAGCTGGTGATAATGTTGATTGTTTATTTTAATCCGCCTTGTCAATACTAACAATATGATGATTGATAATATTTAAAGGTACATGTTTCGATATCCAATGATATCTTCTTCAGCGCTAATAGAGTGTAACAGTAATAAAATAAGATGGATGTCCTTACAGTAATTTGATTAAGATAACTTCAACCTCTAAAATATGTTGGTGGGTTCCTCAGTTTAGGGGCTGCGACAACGCGGTCATGTAACCCCGTGTACTTTGGGTGTGTGTCGAATCTGTCTGATAACCGGTGTTAATTGTGATGGCTGTATTAGTGTGTGTATCTGTTTTTTTAAATTCAACTAAGGACTGTAACTTTGAATTTTTCAAATAGTTCCTACTTTTGCCGCCAAACGCCACCGTCAACTACTACTGGGCCTAGTTCAGAACTTAGCTACTAGACTCCACCGCAGTCGGCTCTTGACAATGAACGTAGAAACCTAAGAGCGTTGTTTACATTCTTAACCAATACAATTTAGCTTCACACAGGTGTAATTAGTGGATGGTTCTTTAACATGCCATAAATCTATGACATGGGACCACCGGCTTTACTTCCCCTCCGAAGGAAGGCATACTGAGGGATTTTAACGCTCTTAGAAAATCCGAAGGCTTCGGCCGGGTTTGAACCTGCTATCTTGGGCATTGAAGCTCAGCACGCCATCGAAGCCGCCTCTAAAATATGTTGTTACTAAACGTGAGTTGCGAGGGATTCTAGTGAAGATGTAAAACAGTAACATAGGGAATTTAGAATTCTATCTTCGACATCTGCCAAAGTCACACTCTTTATTATCTGGATTATTTTCGTTGTAGCTTCTTCACTTAGAAGATGTGTTTTCATCACTGGACTTGCGATGGGATGTGGTGAAACTGATGTAGTAATTATGATTTCTTCCTTCGATATTTTCAAAAGTCATCATTTTATTTGGTAGCTTATACTTGGTGCATTTAGGGAATCAGCTGTTTTTGGATGCCATGTAATGCATGGCGTAGTTTTGACACTCTATATCTACTGTATATTTACAAATACACAATTCGTCGATTTTTTAAAATGTAACTGGTAAAATATTGAATGCCTCAAATATTGAGTTACTCCCAATTGTATACCTTTGCTTTCCGACAATCTGAGAAGAATGGGAATAAAATCCATTGATGGGAGAGTATCTACAAACAGGTGGTAGTTATAAGATTCGATGGACATGACAGAGAGACTGGTATTTAGAAACATTTCAGGTAAGGCTGCATTTTATAACTAGTACATTTCAATCTATACATTTAGCAAGTAACGAAAGAAACTAGATTTAAATTTGACGTACATTTTAAGGATTAAGGTAAAGTAATTTCTATTCAATGATTTACTGACAAAATTGCCATCTTTCCCTATTCACCAGAGGATTTAAATGAGGTACTAAACGCTTGGTATGGCACATACTAAGGCAACAGGATTAGCAAACTTACAGTTGTACTGCAAGGATGGGCCAAGAAAAAGAGCTCTATGCAATAACGAATGTTAGAACATGGTAAAAGAATTGCTCTGGATGTAGGGTGTGGTAGTTATGTGTTGATAGAATGGCTAGCTAGCATAAGAATGGCTGATATAGAAGGCAGCATTAAACTGGTCTTGGTACTGATGATTAAAATCAATCCATCAATGTAACCCAGTCGCTCAGCATATACGCCGCATGTGCGAAAACTTACCTCAGTTTTGTGCGAGCGTGAACGCATTTACTAAAAAAAAAAAAAATATCATCGGTCAGTGCATGCAATGAAATCTCTTAAAAAATTTCATCACTTTTAAAATGTGGTGCCTGCTTGGACAAACATCTGATTTACTCATTTAATGTTGATTAACAGTGACAAACTGTGAATTTCTTGAAGTCGAAGTATAGGTCGAGATATTATGAAACTTGTTCGAACGGGAGGGTTTAAATTAATTGAATGTTTCCAAATGAAGCTCCAGGTATGACGGGAGTCGAGTAGTGTTGTGCCAGGTGCTGGGTAAATATGCGCTATGTCTTGTGGTTAATCTATAGGGTTACCCTTTCTCTACATTATTACAGGCCACTGTTATACAAAATATCTGATTTTTTCTCAGAAAATAAAGATAATCTGTGATCTCCACACGACTTATAGTGCCCAAAGATGAGGTTACCATCCACGTAGTATTCAGCGGTGAAGCATAATAAACGAATGTAGTTCCAAATTCACACGGACTGCATATACCAAATATACTCAATTATCCATAAAACAGAATAATTATTCCGTAGGAAGTATAATATTAATCATTCTGTCACCTGTAAGACAGCGTACTTTGTAAGTCAGCTGCTGTTCATTAAACAATAGTTATATCCTCGCACGGCCATGCTGTCAAGGCGACACAATAGGAAAGAGGGAAATGTGAACACTCGAAGAGGAAGCATGAATCAGCACACAATATCTGCAACCATTCAGTAATTTCAATTATTGAAGTGATCAGGAATCAGGGATTGACTTTGGCAAATAACATCAATGAAAGGAATGATTCCAAATACTTCGATATGACATACCTCATTTTCTGCATAATATAGGAGTAATTTTAAAGTAATCGTTCTATAAAAAATACATTTGAAGTGTAGAAACTAGATCAGTTCATGGTACTTGATGAAGACAACATTCCTGGTTGTATATAACCCTTTATAGGGCCAAATTCTGAGGGTATGAAATATTTGTGTTTTTTTCTCATTTGTAATTGTGGGTGATAGATGAGTAGGAATATGCAAATGTTTTATGGGTCTGGATTCTATTTTATGAAATATGGGGTGGGAAATTATTATCCCACTGCCCACACCCTACAGTGTGTTTTCTTAAATGAGCAATGTGGGTAATAATCTCCCTCCTCCAAATTATGATGATACTGTGTTTATCACTCAATAGTGAGGTTTATTTAAAAGGATATAATATATAAAAACACCCATCACGCTCTATAATTTAAGAAACACGTAACTCCCACGCAACACATGGTCAGTGACCTATACCATATTTGACGAAAACTGCACAAAGAATATCAAAGTCATTTTGGAATGTTAGAATTTAGTATGTTCGAATATAATTCATTAATTTCAAAGTAGTATTTACCAAAAACACAGAAAATTAATTTTAGAAATCTTCTATTCTATGGCCAACACCTTGAGCAGGATAATTATTTCCATTCTAGATTATATATTTATCTATCGTATGGCTTTTAGTGCCGGGAGTGTCCGAGGACATGTTCGGCTCGCCTGTGTCTGTAACTGCTTCCAGCGGACACCCTAAAGGGTGAGCTACAAGTTCCGTTCAATTTCAGGTAGTTCCAACTTTCGCCACCAGATATCAATGATACCTAGTGGTGAACGTTGGAACTTTGATAGAGCGTTCTGGTGAAATCTAACCTAACAAATTTTGCTTTACACAAGTTTAGTCTGTGAAAGGATCTTTAAATGCCATAAATCTATGACATGGGACCACCGGCTTTACTTCCCCTCCGAAGGAAGGCATACTGTAGGATTTTTAACGCTCTTAAAAAATCCGACGACTTTGGCCGGGTTTGAACCCGCTATCTTGGGCATAGCATTTCAGCATGCTACCGACTACGCCACCGTAGATGAAATATATTTACTCAAGTGACCAAAACCATTATCAACACTGTATTTCAGTTATATACCAACGTTTAGACATCTCTTATCTTCAATAAAAACACCTTCTTCTGTAAAACAACGCATTACTTTCACTCAACACAACCGAACTGTCGAGCACGTGCACTGTGGAGACCACTGGGATATATGCTTCCCACCTTTGGATTTTGATAACAGTATATATCAAATTAATGGGTTTTCAATATTTTTCTGCATCTAGCTTGTGGATGCATGTGGAACTGCTTGAAATGAAAGGGGTGGGAAGATCCTCTCCCTAACACCATTCTATAAATACATGGTGGGAAGAGAGTATCCCAAGGACCGATAAAGGGTAGTTGCTCCAATAATTCATATTTTTAGTTTGATCTCCGGATCGCGACTGATTAATTTATCTGAGATAATTCAACAAATATGAGCGCACTGCAATATATTTATACCACTAATTTCAGGTTATTATATCTTGATACTACGAATCCTGTCGTAAGGAATACTTACGCATTGCAACATTCCACTAGGACCGTATCTGGAAGAAAACGTACACCCGAACAAAATTTCAGGGCGAACCTGCTAATCCATTCCGGAAAGGAGCATTTCTCATGTACCACATGCAAAGCCAAATTTTCACGAAGGGGACATTTAAAGATCCACATGTTAATCCATAGCGGTGAGGGGTCACTCCCATGCAGTATTAGCGAAGCCACATCTTCCCAGAGAGTTAGTTTGAAGGGACACATGTTAATGCCAAGCAGTGACAAGCCATTCTCATGCAACATATGCGGAGACAAATTCACCCAGAAAGGCAATTAGAAGACACACATGATAACGCATAGCGCTGATAAGCCATACTCATGCAGAATATGCGAAGATAAGTTTGCCCTCAAAGATTATTTGGAGAGTCACTTGGTATTGCATAGTGGTGACAAGCCATACTCATGCAGTATATGCGAAGACAGATTTGCCAAGAAATGTAGTTTGAAGAGACACTTGTTATTGCATAGCAGTGACAAACCATACTCGTGCAGTATATGTGAAGACAAATTCACCGAGAAATACGCTTTGAAGATACACATGTTTATACATAGCGGTGACAAACCATACTCTTGTACCTTATGCAAATCCAAATTTTCCCAGAAAGTTAATTTGAAGGTACACATGTTAACGCATAGCGGTGACAGGCCATACTCCTGCAGTATATGCGAAGACAAATTTGCTCGCAAATGTACTTTGAAGAGTCACTTGTTATTGCATAGCGGTGAAAAGCCATACTCATGCAGTATATGCGAAGCCAAATTTGGCCAGAAAGGTAATTTGAGGAGACACTTGTTGACGCATAGCGGTGACAAACCATACTCATCCAGTATATGCGAAGCTAAATTTGCCCGAAAATATATTTTGAAGGTACACACGTTAAGGCATAGCCGTGAGAGACCATAATCATGTAGTATATGCGATGCAAAGTTTGCACTGGCTAGGCATTTGAAGATACATCTCTCAAAGCATAAAGGTGATTCCATTCTAAAGTTACTTATGCGAAGCCAAATTTTCAAGGCCTGGGCATTTGATGTTACATATATTGACACATAGCGGTGAGAAACTATACTCGTGAAGTTTATGCGTGGCCACATTTGCTCGAGCTGGCATTTAATTAAAGTGACTTCTCTTCTCGCATAGCGGCGAGTTAAGGTAATGCAGTATATGCGAAGCCAAAATTGCTCAGAAAGTTCATTTGCAAACTCACGTTATCACCTAGCGGTGAGAATCCATACTCAAGCAGCATATACGAAGCCAAATTCGCACGGACTGGGCATATGTATAGCAGTTAGAAACCATACACATGCAGTATATGCATAGAAAATTTGCCCGGGCTGGAAATTTGAAAACACACGTATTAACACATAGCGGGAGAGTCCATACTCTTGTAGTATATTCGAGAACAAATTTGTTCTGAATGGCCAATTAGACACCTGTTAACGCATAGTAGGTAGTAACCATACTCATGTAACAGATACGAGGGGCATTTAATGAAACATATGTTAGCCCATAGTGTCGAAAACTCATATTCCTTTTCAATTTCTAAATCCCAACCTTCTTGTCGGTAAAAAGAAACTCAGGTTTACGCATCGAAGAGTGGTCTTTCTATTGTCTTTTATGTGAAGAAAACTTCACCGAGGACATTTTATAAATAAATCTTCATCCATTGCAGGAAGAAGCCATTTTCGTGGATTATGCAAGTTTCCAGTTTCTCAGAGTGAAAGTGTACTGATACCTGTTATACTCTAGATACGATGTTCGTGGAAAATCAATTTAATTTGAGTGAGGATATTTCGATTAACACATATTAGCTCATAACAGCCAGAAGCCATATTCATGTAGCATATGCATATTCTCGGAAAGGACATTTGAAGACACCTATGTTTACCCACATCAAAAGTAGCCATATTCATATGTTTGATGAGACAACAAGTGTGCTTCAAGAGTATATTTGAACAGACACTCGTATATTCACGGCTGTGAGATGTCAAATTTTCCGAGAGAAGACAATTATTGTCGAAGCAAATGTTTACCCGTAGTGCGGAGAAACTTTAATCAAGTTACCTATCAGAAACCAACATCTTCGTGAGAAAGTATGAAAATAGGTTTCTTAGGCTATTGTATGAAAAGTGATATTGGTAAATCAGAGTACAATTGTGTGTCCAAAATATCATGCACCCATGCTAGACGTCATATTCCCCTACCATATGCAAAGCTTATTACATTGTTCTTGTAGAGATTATCTAAACGCTCATGGTAATGCATAGTGGCAAGAAGATATATTATTGTGCACATGGGAAGCTAATTTACTATTAACTTTCCTTGAAAACACAAGTTAGTGTTAACCCATTGCGTGGAGACGCCATATTCATCTAGAATATGCGAAACCAATTTCCCTTGGAGAAAGAATGAGCTAAAACGCATGGTAAATCACAGCGGCGATAAGCTTCATCCATGAAACATCTCCGACGACAATATTCTATGAATGACGCTTTGATGACCCACAAGATATCCCATAGTGGCTAGACGGCATACTCAGGCAGTATATGCGAATGCAAATCGTTCACAGACGACAATTGTAGAGTCACATTTTAATGCAGAAAGCATTTTGTCAAATTACAGTAGGGACACTCAGAATTTTGGAATCCATTTAAACGAAAACTCCAAGTTAATCTATTTTCAAGATTGTGCTAAAAGTTGGAAAAGATAAAAATGCTTGCTGTGAAAAGATTATCATATTTCATATTTCACTGCTAGTTGTCAGTGATGGTGGCATCTGGTAGCAAAAGTTGGATCTACTTGAAATTGAACTTGCTGTTAGCCCACGGCCGTTCAATTATTATTCCCTTCTATGGCCATTCTCTTCAATTCATGTTTAATAAAACTTTGAAAATTACTTCTGGATTTATTTGAAATTATTCATTGATTCATTAACTTTAATTTCTGGGCGCAGTTTTTTTATTTCTCAAAAAGAATTAGACATTTTGATTTGACCATGTATGGGTCAACATAAGCGCTCGTAGTGACAAATTTAGGCCACAGAAAATTTGTTCTATTTGTTAATATGTAGATTTAGGCTTTCACGGCCCTGATTACTAGACACATAATTCATGTTTTTTGGGCTAATGCCGTGTGAAATTAAAGTAGATACCATACGTTTCAAATGATCCTTGCCTCCTTTTTCAATGGAATCAAACAATTCACACGGCATTAGCCCAAAAACATGAACTATGTTCTATTTGTTTTTGTGCATGATTTGTCAGTACAAACGGAAGTAGATATTTTGATTTTTATTTGAGAATATATGAAAGTTTAGTCAACTGCACATAACTAAGGATGTTGTCTAACGCTTGGTGTCAATTACTCGTCAGTTTGGTGTGTGTTACAAAACCGCCAACACGTAAGTTTCGTTAATACATAAAATATTCAAAAGTTGAATAATAATGAACAATTACGAGCCTTACAGTAGTCGCATATGATGTGTAACATCTGACATAGAAGAAACCTCAAGTGAAATTGTTGATACACCGGTGTTTTATAGTATTATTGGCACAAATATTAATCTATTTTAAAAGGGAGTGTTTTACAGATATTGTAGTTTATAATACGGAACTCATTTTATTAGATGATTTGTAGCTTCCACCAGCAGTAGCCTAAATAAAGAATACGATATAGATCAACTAGATTAATAGATGCGACACCGCTCATAACCTTAAATTCCTTCTAGATAGATAGATAGATTTATTTTGACTGGCAAGATTAGGGCCATTGGGCCCTCTCTTCCATCTAACCAGATTATACAAATAATAAATGATGAACAATACAAATACAACTTAAATCTAACAATTTTACAATATTTATACAATATAAAATACATATAAACTGGAATAGCTTGGTGGTGTAGGCTGTAAATTGTTGCATTGTTAGGGTGAATAACTAAGATACTTAGGAGTAAGTTTAAAATTACAGTAAGGTAAAGGAAATAGGCTACTGAAAAAAGTAGACTAATGATGGTGATGAAGATGATGATGAAGATAATTAGTCGTTACTGAAGGAGGTTATTTAGATATCTAAATAGAGAGTAAATGAGAAAGTGAGAATTGGAAAGTTTGAATATATGTAATACGACGTAAGAATATAAGCATAAATGTTGAGTTCAACTTTCATTTACTTAGTGAGTATGTACTGCTGGCAACGCTGCTTGAAGCTGGACGGGGTTGCTCCTCTGACAGAGCGAGGCAGATTTTTCCACAGTCGTGCAGTAGCAACAACGAAGGAGTTGGTATAGCGTACTGTGCGGTGTATGGGTATCAGCAAGAGTGTGTCGTTTTTTGACCGTGTTCCAAGAGTATGCTCGTACGAGAGGCGGTGAAGCTGAGAGTGCAGGTAAGCTGGAGTTGAAGTTGAGAGTATTTGTTGAAGAATACATAAAGAATGGAGGTCGCGGCGTTGATTTAGACGTAACCAGTTAAGTTGCTCATAAGCGGGGGTGACATGGTCATAGTACCGTAAATTAAATATGTAGCGTACACAGGCATTTTGTGCATGTTGGAGTTTGTTTTTAAGAGTAACAGTGAGATCTTTGTATACCACATCGCAGTAATCAAAATGAGGCAATATTAGGGAGGAAACAAGTCGTTCCTTTAATACACGAGCGAAAATATTCCAGAATCTTCTAAGTGAATTCAGTGCGGAAAATACTTTTCTGGAAACATTGCAGACGTGCTGCGTCCAGGAAAGATGTTTATCTATAATAACGCCTAGATCTTTAACTGACTCACGGAATTCGATTGGGGAATCGCACAAGCGTAATTTTGGTAATGTGGGTTCATTTTTTAGTTTTAGGAGGATTTTCGGGTGGGAGATTATGATTGCTTGGGTTTTAGCCTCATTGAGTCGTAGTCCATGTAAGCGAGTCCAGTTACAGATTTCAGTTAAGTCTTCATTAAAGGTGCCGATTGCTTCCGATAGTTCTTCTGGTGCTGAACGCAGGTAGATTTGTACATCATCAGCATATAGGTGGTGTTTGCATTTAGTGATTGATGACGGAATGTCGTTTATATATATTGAAAACAGGAGCGGTCCAAGGACTGACCCCTGAGGGACTCCTCTCTCAACTGGACGCCATGAAGACATTTGATTTAAGTTAATTTTAACACATTGTTGACGTCCACGTAGATAAGAGTCCATCCATTGGATACTGTTCTTGGAGAGATGAATTTTAAATAGACAAGAGAGGCAGGAACAAAGCACCAGGCATAGATGATATACCGATTGAGTTGCTACGCTGCATAGGAGATGAAGGTCTGATCAGGTTATTTCACTTGGTGAGTAGGATTTATGAGACAGGTGAGGTACCCCCTGATTTCAAGAAGAATGTTATCATCCCTATACCAAAGAAAGTGGGAGCTGACAGATGTGAAGATTACCGTACAATCAGCTTGATTACTCATGCTTCAAAGATCCTGTCTAGAATAATTTACAAGAGGATTGAAAGCCAGATAGAAACGGAGTTGGGTGAAGACCAGTTTGGTTTCAGGAGAAATGTAGGAACAAGGGAAGCTGTACTAAGTCTTAGGCTGATTTTGGAAGGTAGAATAAGAAAAGATAAGAGAACGTTCATGGCATTTGTAGACTTAGAAAAGGCTTTTGATAACGTTGATTGGACTAAATTGTTTGACATTTTGAAATCTATTGGAGTAAAGTACAGGGATAGGAGGGTGATATACAATCTATACAGAAACCAGACAGCAGTCATTCGAGTTGAAGGACATGAGAGAGGAGCTGGTATTATGAAAGGTGTAAGGCAAGGCTGCAACTTATCTCCCATACTTTTCAATCTTTACATTGAACAAGGAATGAAGGAAATTGGAGAAAAATTTAAAGTGGGAGTGAAGATTCAAGGAGAAATAATTTCAACTCTGAGATTTGCTGATGACATCGTCATCTTGGCCGACAAGCCTGAGGATTTGAATGAGTTTTTGAATGGTATGGATTCCGTCTTACGGAAGGACTTCATGATGAAAATTAATAAATGTAAAACAAAAATACTGGAATGCAGCCGAAATAAATCAGAAACCTCCATGGAGATCAAATTGGCAGGTGAAAAGCTGAAGGAAGTAGGAGACTTCTGTTACTTAGGAAGCAGAATAACCAGTGATGGACGAAGCAAAGAGGATATAAAAAGTAGGTTGGCTCAGGCAAGGAAAGCCTTTCTACAAAAAAGGAATCTGTTGACATCGAATATTGATTTAGGTATTAGGAAGTCATTTTTGAAAGCCTTTGTCTGGAGCGTGGCGCTCTATGGAAGTGAAACTTGGACTATTGGTGCAGCAGAAAAGAGGAGAATTGAGGCATTTGAAATGTGGTGTTACAGGAGAATGATGAAGATCAGATGGGTAGATAGGGTTACAAACAAAGAGGTATTAAGGCGAGTGGGAGAGGAGAGATGTTTCTGGCGACTGCTAATGAAGAGAAGAGATAGGTTGGTAGGACACATACTAAGACACCCAGGAATAGCAAGCTTAGTTATGGAAGGAAGGGTCGAGGACAAGAACTGTAGGGGTAGACCAAGGTTAGAATATGTTAAACAGATTGCCTCGGATGTAGGGTGTGGTAGCTATGTAGAGATGAAACGATTAGCTCAGGACAGGGAGGCATGGAGTGCTGCATCAAACCAGTCAAAAGACTGAAGACTCAAACAACAACAGAGAGTAATATGTCATGGTCAACAGAATCGAAGGCTTTACTGAAATCAAGCAGTGTTAGGATTGTTACTAGCCCACTGTCCATAGCCTTTCTTATGTCATCCGTGACCTTGAGTAGTGCAGTACTAGTACTATGATTTTTGCGGAAGCCGGATTGGTGTTCATCAAGGATATTGTGCTCTAGCAAATAGGAGGAGAGTTGTTCGTGGACAATAAATTCCAGTGATTTGGAGAGGGATAATAGTATACTGACTGGGCGATAATCGCTTACATGTTTAGCCTGTGAATTTTTTGGGATTGGGATGACGAAGGCCGCTTTCCAAAGCGATGGGTACATACCTGTCATTAACGAGTGATTGAATATGTGTGTTATTGTGGGAAGTATAATATCAATGATACGTTTGAATAATTCGATTTCTATATTGTCAATCCCTTTAGATTTCGATTTTATTCGAAGAATAGCACGTCTGGCTTGTGAGGGGGTAACATGCGAGAAATGGAATGTTTCTCTGTTAGGGGTGGGGATGTTGTAGTGATTGATCAAAGTTCTGTGTTTCATGTCAGGGTCAACTGAGTGTCCGATAGTTGTAAAATGTTCGTTGAGTGCGTCAAGAGGTAGATTAATGGGGTTGTCAATTTTCTCTCTACCTATTCCCATATTTCTTAGTTCCTTCCACGCCGCAGAGGGTTTAATATTACCTCCTAGCAGGTTATGAGCATGTCTGATTCGAGCATTACGTACCGTTTGGGAAGTTTTGTTTCGAAGTTTTTTGTAATCATCATAATTCTGTTGAGTTGGTAATCTCTTAAACTTTCTGTGTGCCACATCGCGCTTAGCCATCAGTACTTTAAGTTCCGGGCTGAGCCAAGGTGCGGGAGGTCGCGTTGCTCGAACAGATTTTACTGGAGCATGTCTGTCATAAAGTTCTGTCAAGTATTCGGTCATTGTGTGTACCTTATCATCTATGTTGTGAATAGTCAGTATATCGTGCCATGGGATACATAGAGCATCTTCTGTCACGGAGTTCATATCAATTTTGGAGAGGTCTCTGTACATGATGGTCCTTGGTTTGGTCTTGGGACATTTTAATGAGTAGGAGATATAGATTAAATCATGGGCTGAAATTCCGGGTACAGATGTCTGACCAAACTGAAGCACCCTGTCAGTGTTCTTTACTGATATCAAGTCAATTGTCGTTTGTGAAGTACTCGTGTGATGTGTTGGTAATAGTTCTAATATTTTCATGTCTCGTGACGAAAGCATATTCAGCAGTTGCCGAGTTTCAGACTTGGTGTTGTCGCTTATATTAGTATTGAAATCGCCCATGACTATTGCATGTTGGTAAAGTGGTAGGATTCTTAGTAACGCATTCTCCACGTCCTCCAAGTGACCCAGTGAAGGTGCTTTGTAAACAACACAGACAGCGCACTTTTGATGGGCGGCATCAATTTCAAATAGCATAAATTCAGGCCTCCTATTATACTGGCTATCAGAACATGCTAAGACTTTAGGATTAAGGTTTGACTTAACGAAAGCTCCTACCCCACCTCCTCTCTTCCCAACACGGTCATTACGTATTAAAGTGTAGCCGGGAAAGTGGAATGATTTAGATTGATTTAGCGGTATAGCCACGTCTCGCTCATCAAACAAATATGGAACAAATCAGGTATAATGAGTTCAAGTTCATGAAAATGTGCCGATAAGGATTGTACATTCACGTGGGCTATATGGATTCCGGTTGGGTGAAGTGACACATTTTCAAACAGTCGATCTCGAGTCGAGATAAGGTCATTGTTTGCCGGAGCTAATTGTAGCCTGTTATTTGAAGTGAATGGAAACGGTTCGGTAGGGGAGGGGAGGGGTGAGGGAGTGCGGGAGAAATTCCTTTCACTGCAGGGGGTGGCTGCGCGAGTGCTGCTGTCAGAGGTTACAATCTTGTCGATCAGGTTTGCCAACTTAAGAAATGAAAACTGAACTAACCGAAATGTACTAAGGCTAATATAACTGAACTAACAGAAATGTACTATGGTAAACTAAGACTAATATAATGTAATAGTAAACAGATAATAATAATTAGAACTAAGATGGCATATATTGGCCGCAGTCAGCTAGGTGAATAGTTTTTACACTGTAGATACTGATTAGTTAGGTAAGTCACTCATACGGTTAATCCTGATTTTGGTACCATCCGGTTTCTTGATAAGGATATCGCCCTGAGAACTCCAGCAATTTCTGACTGAGAATCAAGAAATTGCAGCCTTCAGAATCGCCAGTCGGGTGGAGGTGAGATCCTCACGGATGGTCACATTGCTTCCCTTGAGGAATCTTTTTTTAAGGAAGACCTCCTGCCTCGTACGGAATGAAGTGAATTTCACAATGATGGGCCTAGTTTTTCCAGGGGATTTGGGTCCAACACGATGGCTATGGTCAATATCAAGGAGGTTAACACTAGCACCAATATCTTTAAATACGTTTAGAGCAAGTTCATCTGTATTTTCTTGAGTACTTTCATGCACACCGAAAATCCTGATATTGGCTCTCCTGCTATATTGTTCTAAGGAGTCGTACTTTTCTTCAAGCTCATTTCTCAGTGCTTGGATTTCAAAGTCACGACTCTCAAGTTTTTTAGTGAGATCAGATACCAGGTCCATATTGAACTGAAGAGACTTCTCCAGTACTTTGATAACAATTTCAGTCACTCTCACAGGTCCTCTTGATTCACAGACCAACACGTAATTTCATATGCATTCTGTTAAAATGAGTCATATTGGTATGATAAATATCGTTTAAAATGATAATCTGGTAGCAAAAATATCTACCCCGCCCAGGATTCGAACCCAAGATCGCTAGATTCACAGTCATTTGCAATAACCCCACGGCTATTTCGACTACGCAAACATTGTGCACAAGAGGGTGATTTATTTCCACGTTCCAATAATACTGCATTACGGAATTAAGTTTCATTTATATTTTGCTTGTTTCGATAATGTTCCTGAGTGACATTGAGTTTAAAATGCCTTATGCCAATGCAATGCCGACTACTTACAATGTTTGATATTAAGCCATTTTACCATTTAAATACTGATACGAAGACTTCGAACATGTACCATGTCATTTGTTTAAATCACTTGACACCAGATTTGGCATGAGCGTTTTCCGTTCAGTATGTCATATACAATCCACATGGCCGAGAGTGCATCATGGTATCAATTTTCGACACCGCGCGCTGATTGTTTCTCTTACCAGTGCCAGCTGGATCGATCGATCTAGTTGGCAGTGCGTCTTATATTTCCGTTCGATCCACCATTGCCAGCTAGGGCACACTTCCATTCGATCGATCGAGCGGGCAGTGCATACTTCCGTTGTCCACCACTGCCTGCTAGTACACTTCCGCTTTATCGATCGAGCGGGCAGTGCATACTTCCGTTGTCCACCACTGCCAGCTAGTACACTTCCGTTTGATCAATCGAGCGGGCAGTGCATACTTCCGTTTGATCCACCACTGCCAGCTCGATCGTTTCGATCCACTTCCGTCCCCAATTTTCAAAATCACTCCCACAAAATTATCCAGCAACCGAGCGGCAAAATGTTACACATCAATAATAAAATGCAGAAAGTATTAATATTTAGCGACGAACCTGGAACGATTCGGCAAAACGATGAAGGCGTAATCATTGAACTATCCACAGCTACAAATGAAACTCTTACAATGAAACGCAAACTGCGCCTACAGGTCACGATCGCACTCGGATGGTTTCATTCAATTCAATCATGGGCACCAAACGTTAGACCAGATCATTTTTCACTAAATCTATCATTACGAGCGTTATTGTTGACCCCGTACATGGTCAAATCAAAATCGAAATATCTACTTCCGGTTTGACTGAGAAGTCATGCTCAATTATATTAATTCTCAAGTTGTACAACGAGTGATATGACTCAAGGAAATTCAAATGTTCTCGAATTAGTTATTTTCTAAGCAGGAATTGTTTGAAGTTGGATGATTTTGTGTCTATTTTCAGTTTTTTTTCTTGTTTTAAAGTTTGTCTTTTTTGTACTTCTGACACAGATAAAACTATATTCCCCAGTCATGTTCTCAACATTAGTTTCTCAGCATAAAGGGTAAAAACTGTGGTACACACAACATTTCAGTTTGATTGCTGTAATAGAATCGTAGATATTTACATCGGACCAAATCTTTTGGATGGTCGCCATGTTGGATTTTTATATATGTACCATTACATGAATATTGTTGTGTGCGTGTAGTATTCAAACTTCAATCGCATGGTTAGGACACACGATGTAAAAACGAGATTTTAAAATTTCGCACAGCTGCCATCTTGTGGTTAAGGAAACAATTGAAATAATTTAGTTGCCAGTGGTTTAACATTAGCTTAAGGATTTACTGTACCAAGTTTCACTGCAATCGGGTGGTTAAATTGCGAGAAACGTCCATGTGAATATTTATATTTCGCGTCGCCGCCTTGTTGGATTTGTGATCACCAGATTATTGAAAGTCCTATAGGTGAACTTATGTTCATAGCCCCTATGAACAAAAAAAACCAGTTTGATTGCTGTAATAGATTCGTAGATATTGAAAACCGTCTAAATATTTCGGATGGTCACCATGTTGGATTGTTATATGTATAGGCCATATAGGCACGTACCATTGAAGGAAAAGTATTGTGTAGGTTCATTATTCAGACTTAATTTTAAAATTGGCACAACCGCCATCTTTAGGTTATGTAAACAATTGAACTAAATTAGATTCCAGTGCATTACAATGTGTATATACATTTGCTGTACCAAAGTTTCATTGCGTTTGGATCTTTAAATCGCGAGAAAAATCTATTTAAATCTTTCAAATTCGCTTGGCCGTCATGTTCGTTTTGTAGTTAATCGGTTTTTGAAAATCCATAGATGAACTTCCTGTAGTGTTCTTTATCTCCGTACAAAATTTCAGGGTGATATCGGTAATAGTTTCAGCGATATAGAATGACGGTGAAATATTTCGCACAGCCGCCATCTTGAGGTTATGTAAACAATTGAACGAAGTTAGATGTCGGTGCATTACAATGTATATAAACATATACTGAACCAAGTTTCATTGCGGTAGGGTGGTTAAATCCCGAGAAACGTCTATTTAAAAGTCACATATTTGCTTGGCCGCCATGTTGGTTTTGTAGTTACCAGGTTTTCAAAAGTCACATATGTGAACTTCTAGAACTTCCCTTTATCACCGTACAAAATTCCAGGGTGATATCGTTAATAGTTTCGGAGATATTGAATGCTGGTGAAATATTTCGCACAGCCGCCATGTTGGATTGGTTTGATGTAGTGGGTTTGGGCCGGTTCTGTGACCTCCTCCCGCCGCTCCTCCAGAATTCTAAGATAACTGCACAAAGAATTATTAGAGGAAGTCGTGTCAGGTGACAAATTACTCGGGGTGACGCCCCCCTTTGAATTTATTTTTTCAAAATTTTGATAAAGGGCCTAACTACACATTTTTGAAAATTTTGATTTATTCACTTTTTTAATTATATTTAATATTTAATGTGTTATTTATATAATATATTATTTACCATTTATTTATATTTTTATTTTTATTTTTGTCAAAAGGGCTTAACTACACTTTTGTTGATATTTTCTGAACCCATGGTTGGATTGAGATGTGTGATGTGTATTAGGACTCGGGGTGACGCCCCATTTTGAATTTATTATTTATTTTCTAAGTTCCGACAAAGGGCCGAAGTACAGATTTTGAAAATTTTGATTTATTGACTTTTTTAATTTACAGTATTTAATATTTAATATATAATTTATATAATTTTTATTACCATTTATTTTTTATTTTCCCATTTTTTGTTACAAGGGCCTAACTGCACTTTTGTTGATATTTTCAGAACTTATGATTGGATTTCGACGTGCGAGGTCTCAGGGTACTATCCATTACAGTTAAGTTTAAGAAAGTAAAACTTTTGTATGTTTCTCAATATTTACCCCAGACTTGAGATTTGTACTAGGGCATAAACATATGGGCATAAAGGTAACAAGTTTGTTACAACGTTTAAACAATAAAAAGCTTATTACATGTTGTTACTGGTAGCTAAGAAGTGCAGGAGAATCAACAACAAAAGCATTTCTTCAGAAAAAGAAATAATTGAAAACAAATATAGTGTACAGCATCCCAGGGGTATGCACCCCTTGGAGACCATCCCCCCAACATCTGGCTAAATCCCCTAAAATGGCAACCCTTGGAAAGCCGGGGCAACATCCATTAATACTGTAAGGACAGCTTGCTACTCCATAAAGCAGCTCAAGCCTTACGTAATCATTACACTCAGCGACATAGTACTAACGCCTTGCCTTACACCTTTCTGAATACCAGCTTCTCTCTCATGTCCTTCAGCTCGAATGACTGCTGTCTGGTTTCTGTATAGATTGTATATCGCCCTCCTATCCCTGTACTTTATTCCAATAGATTTCAAAATGTCAAACAATTTAGTCCAATCAACGTTATCAAAAGCCTTTTCTAAGTCTACAAATGCCATGAACGTTCTCTTATCTTCCCTTATTCTACCTTCCAAAATCAGCCTGGGAGCAAAAAATGGGAACAAATAAGAGAGAAAAAGTGTGAAAAAAGTGGATACAGTTTATAGTGTGAGCAAAAATGGGAGCAAATAAGGGAGCAAATGAGGGAGCAAATGTGGGAGCAAATGTGGGTGCAAATGTGGGTGCAAATATGCACACACCTGTGTGACACGGGTGTGTGCCGTGGAAACATAGGTGTTTATCGGCAGTCTCCGGCAATGTAAACACCACTTTTCCTCTCATATTAATTTTGCTTCCAGATTTTCTTGCGCTTCACTTGTGATTTCACTTTAGCTCCCACTTTAAACTGCCCCTCCATATTTGCTCGCACTTTAAACTGTATCCACTGCTCCCTTATTTGCTCCCAATTTTTTGCTCCCATTATTTGTTCCCGCTTTTCCTCCCATATTTGATCCCTCTTTTGTTCTCATATTTTCTCCCATATTTTCCCCGTTGTTTTCTCCCACATTTGCTCTTACTTTTGCTCCCATATTTCCTCCCATTTTTGCTCCTACTTTTACTCCCAATTTTAGTTCTATATTTGCTCCCGCTTTTGCTCTCATATTTGCTCCCACTTTTTCTCCCATATTTGCTCCCTCTTTTACCCCCACTCTTTGCTCCCTTATTTGCTCCCGCTTTTGCTCCCATATTTGCTCCCACTTTTTCTCCCATATTTGCTCCCACTTTTTCTCCCATATTTGCTCCCTCTTTTACCCCCACTCTTTGCTCCCTTATTTTCTCCCGCATTTGCTCCCATATTTATCCCCCTTTTGCACCAATATTTGCACCCACATTTGCTCCCACTTTTGCTCCCACATTTGCTCCCACTTTTGCTCCCACTTTTGATGCCACATTTTCGGGCTCCTTTGCTCCCATATTTATTCAACTTTTGCTCCCATATTTGATCGAACTGTTGCCCCCATATTTTCCCCAACTTTTGTTCCCATATTTTCTCTCACACTTCCCCCTATTTGATCTTACTTTTGCCCCCATATTTTCCCCCAAATTTTATTCCCATATTTGCTCCTACATTTGCTCCCACACTTGGTCCCGTATTTGCTCCCACTTTTATTCCCATATTTTCTCCCACCTTTGCTCGGATATTTGCCCCCGCATTTGCCCCCATATTTGCCCCCGCATTTGCCCCCGCATTTGCCCCCACATTTGTTCCCATATTTGCCCCCACATTTACTCCCATATTTGCTCCCTCAAGGGAGAAGAAGAAAACTTGGAGGGAATGGAGAAAAAAAAAGACTGATGAATGTAGAGCAAAATATATAAAAGCAAGCAGAGATTGCATGAAAGTAAATGCAGCGGAAAAGAAGAAAAGCTGGGAAGAATTCACTCAGGGATGATATAAATTGTGTAAAGAAATTGCTGTTTGGAATTATAAAAAGTAGAAGAAACGAAAAGGTGAACACTGAGTTCATGAAAAACAAAGAAGGTGAAATATTGACAATACCAGAAGAGATAACGGACAGATGGAAAGAAAATTTCAGCGAGCTGTTGAATGTGAGACGCCAGGCATGCGGAGAAGTTACGCAAACAGCCAAAACGGTGGAGAGAAAATAGAAGAAGAACCAGACCTTACTATGGCAGAAGTGGAATGGGCAGTTAGGAAGATGAAGATGGGGAAAGCTGTGGGAATCGACGAAGTGGCAATAGAAATGATCAAGGCGGCAGGACCAGTGGGACTGCAGTGGACATACAGACTTCTTAGGAGTGTGTGTCGAGAGAGAAGGAAGTTCCTGAAGACTGGAAAAAGGGAATAATATTGCCAATATTCAAGAAAGGAGACAGGAAGGTGTGTGGTAACTATTGAGGAATCACCATCATCTCGCATGTTGCCAAAGTAAGTGAAGGAATCCTAGAAAAAAGAATTAGAGTAAAGGTAGAAAACCAAATAGAGGAGGAGCAGTTTGGATTTAGAGGGGGCTGGTCAACAGTGGAACCCATTTTCATTCTGACACAGTACATTGAAAAGAGTTGGGAATTAGGGAAGTATACAGTATGACTTTTATTGATCTTCAAAAGGCCTCTGATAGCATCCCTAGAACAAAAGTTTGGGAAAGCTTAACAAATAGGGGTATAGGCAAGGAACTGAGAGACATGATAAAAGGAATGTGCATGGATTGCTACAGTAGTGTGAATACTAGAGTCGGAACATCGGAAGGATTTAAAATTCTCACTGGACTAAAGCAAGGAAGAGTGTTGTCACCATTATTGTTCTTAATGGTGATGGATGAAGTCATAAAGGCAGCAATGAAAGACTATAGTAGGGCAAAGATGAAGCTAATGTTGTTTTCAGACGATGTTGTGGTCTGGGGTGAGGATGAGATGGAGGTACAAGAACAGTTAGACGTAATAAATGAAAAGATTGAGCAATGGGGATTGAAGATAAATGTGGAGAAGAGTAAAACAGTGGTGGTGAGTAGAGGTAAGAAAGATGGAAAAGCAGTAATCAAAGTAGGAGATAAGTTATTGGAAGTGGTGAAACACTTCAAATACTTGACAAGTGAACTGACTGAAGATAGAAGACTAGATATGGAAATTAGCAGAAGAATACAACTCGGGAGTGCTTTCTACCAACAGGTACGGGGAATAGTATGCAACAAGGATATACCAATTAAGGCTAAAGAAGTTATGTACAAAGCTTATAATGTTCCTATAATGACATATGCAGCAGCAACTTGGACAATGACTTAGAGGAATGAGAGCAGAGTACAGGCATTTGAGATGAGATTCCTGAGAAGTATGGTCCAGAAAACGAGGAGAGAAAGTGAGAAATGATGATATACGGGAAGAACTGGGAGTACAGAAACTAAATGACAAACTGGAGCAAAACAGATTGAGATGGTATGGACATGTCAAACGGAAGAATGAAGTAAGGCTACCAAGACGAGCACTGGAACGACGGATGACAGGGAAAAGAGGACGAGGAAGACCAAGAATGCGTTGGATGGACTCGGTGAAGAATAGTATTAGTCAACGGAACCTGGATTGGAACACCGTGTCAGAAGAGGAATGGTGGAACGACAGAACAAAGTGGAGAGGAACCATATTTGCCCCTAACCCAGTGTCAGCTGGAAAAGGGGAAGTGAAGATGATGATGATGATCATAATCATGATGATTTGCTCCCACATTTGCTCCCACTTTTGATCCCATATTTACTCGCACTTTTGCTCTCATATTTGTCCTCACGTTTGCTCTCATATTTGGTCCCAGAGTTGCTCCCTCTTTTGCTCCCATAATTGATCCTATTTTTGCTCCCATATTTGCTCCCACCTTTGCTCCCAGTTTTGCTCCCATATTTGTTCCCACATTTGCTCCCACCTTTGCTCCCATATTTGCTCCCATATTTGCTCCTATATTTGCCCCCACGTTTGCTCCCATATTTTCTCATACTTTTGCTCTCTTATTTGCTCCCGCTTTTGCTCCCTCTTTTATCCCCTCTCTTTGCTCCCATATTTGCTCGCACTTCTACTCTCTTATTTGGCCCCACTTTTGCTCCCACATTTGCTCCCATATTTGCTCCCACATTTGCTCCCTCTTTTATCCCCTGTCTTTGCTCCCACTTTTGCTCCCACATTTGCTCCCATATTTGCTCCCACATTTGCTCCCTCTTTTATCCCCTGTCTTTGCTCCCATATTTGCTCCCACATTTGCTCCCATATTTGCTCCCATATTTGCACCCACATTTGCTCCCACTTTTCCTCTCACTTTTACTCTCTTATTTGTTCCCACTTTTGCTCCCACATTAATTATTATTTTTATTAGCGAGTTAACTTTACTAAAGATTAGTTTATGCTTGTCAGTTGATATAAATGTATCAACAACTAGGTATGGTTAGCCATATGTATATTATAAAGGATATTCATATATTGTAAAACGAACCAATAAAGATGGGACTGTTACTTCTTCCATAACATAATTTGCTATTCCTAAATGTCTTAGGAAGTGGCCTAGAAACATATCTCCTTTCTTCCTTAGCAGTCGACTAAAACTCCCTTTCAATCCTCTTTATTTGTTACTCCATGTACCAATCTAATATTCATCAATCTCCTGTAACACCACGTATTTAAGTATTTTCACTGGTTTAAAACAGCTGTCTATACCTTTCCAGTATAGGCTGAATGTCTTATCCCTTTATAGCTAGTACACCTTATATCAGAGGTAATTTGTTTAACATATTCTTACCTTCGTCTACCCCTACAGTTCTTCACCTCTACCCTTCTTCCATAACTAAGTTTGCTATTCTTAGATGTCTTAGTAAGTGTCCTACCAACCTTTCTCTTTTCTTCGTTAGCCGAGTCTAAACCACCTTTTCAATCCTCTTTATTTGTTACTGCATGTACGCATCTAATATTCATCATTATCCTGTAACAACACGTATTTGAGTATTTTCACTGGTATAATACAGCTCCATACCTTTCCAGTCCAAAGTTAATTGTTTTATCCCTACATAGCTAGCACACCTTGCATCCAAGGAATTCTTTTTAACTTATTCTAACCTTGGTCTACCCCTACAAATCTTGGTTTCAACCCTTCTTTCAATAACCAAGATTGCTATTCCTAGATGTCTTAGTAAGTGTCCTACTTACCTATCTCTCTTCTTCGTGAAAAGATGCCAAAAACATATTTAATTCCTCTTTATTTATTACTCTATGTTCTCATCTAATATTCATCATTCTCCTGTAACACCAGATTTCCAAACCTATAATTCTTTTAATGCGTTAAAAATCCAAGTTTCACTTCCATAAAGCTCTACGCTCCATACAAAGGCTTTTAAAATAATTCCTGGTACCTAAATCTAGATATGTTGTCAATTAATTATCTGGACATCACATGGCGAGGGGAGCGACTGAAACATTGCCCAACACCAGTTTAACTAGACACACTATACCGTGCTCGGACGTACAGACTCTGGACATCACATGGCGAGGGGAGCGACTGAAACATTGCCCAACACCAGTTTAACTAGACACACCAGACCGTGCTCTGACGTACAGACTCTGGACATCACATGGCGAGGGGCGCGACTGAAACATTGCCCAACACCAGTTTAACTAGACACACTAGACCGTGCTCTGACGTACAGACTCTGGACATCACATGGCGAGGGGAGCGACTGAAACACTGCCCAACACCAGTTTAACTAGACACACTAGACCGTGCTCTGACGTACAGACTCTGGACATCACATGGCGATGGGAGCGACTGAAACATTGCCCAACACCAGTTTAACTAGACACACTAGACCGTGCTCTGACGTACAGACTCTGGACATCACATGGCGAGGGGAGCGACTGAAACATTGTCCATCACCAGTTTAACTAGACACACTAGATCGTGCTCTGACGTACAGACTCTGGACATCACATGGCGAGGGGAGCGACTGAAACATTGTCCAACACCAGTGTAACTAGACACACTAGACCGTGCTCTGACATACAGACACCAGTGTCTGAACACGAAACAGAAGGTCAGTACTCGCAATGGCATACTCAAGAAGCTGATTGGCAGCACCTGGGGAGCCAGCCTGCACATCCTGCGGACTTCCGGCCTTGCACTGTGTGTGTCAGCCGCTCCTGTATTGAACGTTTCAGCACATGCTAAGCAGGTTGATACTGCTGTCGACGACACTGCAAGGATAATCTAGGGATGCCTGAAACCAACACCAGTGCACAAACTATATCCTATTGTTGGAATAGCCCCACCCAACATCCGGAGGGCCACTGCTGTGGACGCCGAGAGAACAAAGCAGGAGAATGACCATCGACATCCACTATATGGTCACCAGGCAGCAAGGTCTCGCCTCAGATCCCGCAAGAGTTTCCTTGCTAGGACTCTGCCGCTGGAGAGAACGCCAGAGATAACTCTTCTCAACAGATGGAGGAGCTCACTGCCCACAGACATGTCACCAAAGGAAGAACTGGTCCCTGGCGCCAACCTACCTTATCCTGTGTGGAGGTCCCTCAACCGCTTAAGAGTGGGTGTCCGTCGATGCAAGACCAACCTGCAAATATGGGGGATCCTTCCAGCAGGCGCAGACACTTCTTGTGAATGTGGAGCTGAACAAGAAACAATCCATCTACTTATCTTCCCCCTCCTCAACAACCCATGCACAATGGAGGATGTTTTAGAGGAAGTAACAAGGCCATCGCAGCTGAAATGTTTTGGAAATGTTGAGCGAACACGTCAATGAATGACTTATCTTTTTGTAGAAATGCTTTTGTTGTTGATGCTGACTCTCCTGCACTATTTAGCTACCTGTAACAACATGTAATAAGCTTTTTATTGTTTAAACGTTATAACAACCTCGCTACTTGTATGCACGTAGGGTTATGCCCTAGTACAAATCTCAAGTCTGGGGTAAATAAAGAGAGACATAAAAGTGTTTTACTTTCGTAAACTTAACTATAATGCATAGTACCCTGAGAACTCGCACGTCCAAATCCAATCATGGGTTACGAAAATATCAAGAAACGTGTAGTCAGGCCCTTTGTCAAAACTTAGAAAACAAAATTCAAAAAGAGGGAGACACCCCGAGTCCTACAACACACCACACATCTAAATCCGACCATGGGTTCAGGAAATATTAACAAAAGTGTAGTTAGTTATTGAGTTTTCAAGGGGCGGAATTACGAGGTCATCTGCCCCAAACAAAACTGTAGTTAGGCCATTTTGACAAAAATAAAAAATAAAAATAAATGGTATATAAAAATATATAAATAATACATTAAATATTAAATACAATTAAAACGTCAATAAATCAAAATGTGTAGTTGGGCCATTTGTCAAAATGTGGAAAAATAAATAAGAAATTCAAAAGGGGGGCCTCACCCCGAGTCCTACAACACACCACACATCTAAATCCAACCATGTGAGTAGTGAGTTTCGGCCGGTTCTACAGCCTCCTCCACCTCCCCACCTCTAAGATGGTGGCGGCACGATATCTCGCGAACCCATGGTCGGATTTTAACAAATGAGGTGTCGTAGGACTCGGGCTGATGCCCTCTTTCCTATGGACACCACATTTCCACCCCAATATAAAACCTACCCCTACTAGGGGGTCAAAGAATAATTTTAGGTAAACATTGCTTTCCTTGTGCAAGATGCATGCAGTTTAATTTTAAGATTAAATTAAACGTTGTTCCGCATGGAACGAATGCATACAACTGGATGCCACTATGATTTATCATTTTTGTTTTTTGTTTTTACGCATGCCCACTCATGGCTTTTTTAAGAGGGTGTGCTTTTTTAAAGATGGCGGCTGTAGTGTAACCTAACCTAACCTAACCCAATCCACGAGGGGTGATCAAAAAGTATTAGAAGTGGTGCTTGTCGATCGGCAAACCAATAATCAAAGTGGGGTATGTCAGACCTTGAGGCGATAACCCCTTTTGATTGATCCCTGTTGATTTTTCCCCGTTGACTAGCCCCTGTTGACTAGCCCCTTTGGACGGGTCCTTTTTGAAGGGAGTCATTTTTGACGGATCCTTTTTGACGGGTCCTTATTGACGAGTCCCTGTGGACGGGTCATTGTTGACGAGTCCCTGTGGTCGGGTCCTTGTTGAGAGCCCCTGTGGACGGGTCCCTTTTGACAGGTCCCTGTTGACGAGTCCCTGTTGACGGGTCCCTGTGGACGGGTACTTGTTGACGTGTCCTTTTTGACGGTCCTTTTGACTGATCCCATTGGACCGGTCCCTTTGGACTGGCCCATGAAATTTATCCTAATTATATCAAAGGGCCTAACTAAATTTGGGTGTAAAGCAGTGTGTTGAACTGACGTTGTTCACCAGTCCTCACTACTACAATCTGATAACGATATGAAAAGAAATTGACGAAATACAAGTGAACACGTGCGAGATGTCATTATTGCCGACCCCTTGTGAGAACCACATGTAAGCTAACAAGTCACATTCTGTTTGGTTTGTATAAGCGTAAAACCTGGTGGATAGAGGACATGCCAGGGTGCTAAGTGCAAAACTTGGTGGATGAATATATTCTAGTGCTAGGGTTAATGAACACACCCTAGTACACGAGGCACATGCAATTTGAGGACAGGCCAAGGGACCTAAGTTGGTGGATGGATGTGCCATTTGTAGTTGAAAGAGAATAATGCATGTTCTTTAGATGACAAAACTGAGGAGATGGTACGTGCAGTAAACCGTCTTGTTATTTCCGGTGTCATGTTGCTGACATAGCAGAGAGCACAAAGTTCTGTTGCTATGACTGACGCTGCAGTAATTTAAAAGCGCAGGTGTTCATCTTGACAATGGGTGATGATCATGCAAAGTCAGCAGTAATCTGATACCTCACAGGTGTTCCTAGTGCACTTTGGACTGGCAGGTGTACAGGAAAGGAATTGCAATGATATTTAAAAACTGCTGACACGAGCGATAAGAGTCTATATAATAGAGGTGTCATATATTTCCGTACTGTCTGTCCTCATTACTCGCTACGAGTGTGCCCAATTAGACACGGTGGACTGGCATCGAACTCGGGTCTTATCAAAGAAGACCAGGCCCATGATTCTGCCCAGAATCGAATCATTGATCTCTGAGGGGGAACAGTTACAGTGAACCCGAGGAACAATGAGTTATATCTGCATATAACCATAATAGAAGGATTTCTCGGCTAGAACGGGAATATCATAGCTTTTTATGTGGATCATTGCAAGAAAATACAAGCCCATGTACGTTTTAGAAGCCTGAATGCAAGAAAGCAAACCAGCTTGACAGTTGACAAATCGTGGTTAGCGAAGGGGCGTTTTTAGGTGACGCCAAGGAACTAATTTTCTTCTGGACTGCAGGAGCAGCCCAAGATTAATGGCTCTGGGATTCACAGTCTTTCAAGGCATAGAAGTGGAGTGGGGGCAGGCTCCCACAGAAATTAATTGATTACAGCCAATTGGAGCAATGAATTGAAATGAAACTTACACCAAGATGAATATATTCTAGGAAAGATAATTTAGGAGTGTTCTCACGCCTAAATTAAAGCCAGCACCTATAAACGAACCGCTGAACAGACCTCTTCCGCTTCGGAGGAAGGTTTTGTAGATGAGCCGAGGGGAATTACCAGAATAGCGTCATGACGCCATGGAAGAAGGCAATTAATTATAATTAACTGGCCGAAGCGATCGCTTGCACGCGAGTGATTTTGGGACCTCCACACTTAGATAAACGAGGATTATACTTCACTTCGTCTGTAAATGTATTATATCAAGAAGGGAGTCGGTCCTGGACGTCCAGTGGACTATGTTTCACAAGGAAGCCTTATATAGGGGAACCTTCGCAGGGAAGTTCAGTTCGTCTTCAGTTCGTCTTGACTCAACACGTGAACTAACACGCTGCCAGATCACGCAAGAAAGTGCGCGAATTTATAAAGTATCGACGCTCAAATGTATTAGTGGAGAACAATGGAAAGCGCATCATGCAGCTTCACAACAGTAATTATGCATCGTATAAGATTTAGTCTACAGCAGACTTTTAACCAATAACATACGCGAGTATAGATTCAGTATAGCGTAGAGATAATTTAGAGTGTTTATAGACAATGAGCATACCAGGAGGTGTTGTCATAGTTAAAATGACACATTATTGTAATGATCACTACAGTTACGGGAGCCTGGAAGGCGTCACAAATAGTCGTGACATAGGATTGAACAGATTTGTAGTAGAGGAGATATAAAATGTAGGGGACGGGAGTCGAATACACACACGCAAGATAGACTTTCATGGAGACCAGCGGTTGTCAGGAGTTAGCTGCATCGCATATCTGAGGTCAGGCGATAGCCGGAGTCCAATCAAGGATCCATGTGTGAAATAGTGCGAGAATTGTGTATAAAGTTATATTACAGTGATTTTTAAAAGTGTTTATGTGTATATGGTAAAATAATATGTATTGTGTCAAAGTGAAAAAAAGCCAGTGATGAAAAATATGATTACCATGTGTAAAGTGTATACAATGTGTCGTGTGAAAGATATCATGATGGCTTACGCCAAGCATCATGGTAGGTTCGTGGCTGGCGTGCTGGACTAACCTAGCAAAAATGAAAGTGAGTACAAATTTAAAATGTTGATATGATTAAATAGCTCACCATACAACGAAGCATCACTCTAAGACTAAGAATTAAACAGTCATTTATGTACGAGTTCACACCCCTCGTATTTTGGTAAAATATGGCTTGGAGGGTGATTTGTTTACGGCCATTTAGGCGTAAGACATTGATGAAAGTAAAGGTAACGTTAAATAATAATAATAATAATCTGGGGTCGGTAACAATAATGAATAAATAAATGGGCATGTCAGGCCTATAGTACGTGCAAAGTGTGTCATGTCGAACGTAAGGATACTGTGTTATTGTAAACGGTAAGAAAGAAACGTAAAATATCGTGATAATGAGAGTTTTTCAGTGTCATTGAATTGTTGAATGAATGTTTATTATGGTATATTATACTGGGTTGTATTTGAGAGCCATTAAGGTAGTTAATGTACGCCAGTAAATTTATACTTGTTTTGGAGCTACATAGAGCTTTGACTTATGAGTAATTGCAGAGAGGACGTGAGTGATTTAATAATTGAGTCATCTATAAGAAGTATTGTTTGAGCCGCGTTCAGCGGGCATGTAACGTAGAATCAAGAGATTTACGTCAATAAGTTGCGAGGATCATCCAAAAATAGCTTGCGCGTTAGGCGAATCTAGTCGGCTAATCTTCGAAATCTACGAGATAGTATCACCTTGGAGCATACTTGTATTATTCCCAACGAAGTTGGGACAGAGTCTGTCTGTATCCACTGTTTGCAGAATTTTGCCACCAGGGATAACTATTAGAGACCCTGTGTGAGCCCATATATTAATTGATCTGCCCTTAGAGGTAAGACTAATGGTTCTTCGTATAGGAAACGTCGTTTTCCTCTTGTTATAGGCAGCTGCACCAGTGAGAGAACTTTGATACTCACTTGAGATGCGCGCCAGAGCCACTAATGTCGCCCACAGAACGGCAAAGATATTTCGTGATCCATCCCCTGCCATGAATATTAATTAGGAGCCGAGATGAGCCCATTATACTCTAAATGTAGGTGTTAAATAATTAGATTGACTCAATTACTAGGGACAAAACCCACTCAGGGTACCTCCAGTGTAACTGCACCAGTAAATGAACTTGACCTTGCGAGAAGCCAGATGGGGTGGCAGGGAGGCCATTAGACCGGCGGCCATCTTTCTGAGGCAACCGAGACTAATTTATTGTCCGCTTGGAAAGGAAGCCTATTGACCTGATTCTTTTATTTTCAAAGTATAGTGGGACACTGAAGAATCTCGATATTTCGAAAAGTAATTAAGATATGATTGGTGTGATGATGCCAATTGAATTAAATGCTTTATTTCCACACACATACCATGTTGGAATGTTGTGATCGGACAATATTTGGCCCAGTTATTCTCTGAGGAGGAATACTGCACCAAAAAATATATGCAACTTTGTAAAGTGTATTTGCCCAGGTCGCACTAATTTATTCATACGGGTAGCGTAATTTGAATGACATGACACGTTTGTAACGATAATGTTTTGCCCAGACCCAGAAAATCGTTGTATGGTGAAGCTATAAAACATATCTATCCATGTGTATTTTGGAAAGGAAAGTGTACCACTTGAGCGTTTCAAATTGTTGGGGAAAAGAATACGATTCGCACGACACAACACTTATTAATCAAGGCATAAGATAATGAATTAATGTTACTGAAAGTAAATGCCCCGTGTAAAACGGATAAATGTTTAATAATTGCAGATTTAATGCCATTTAAATATAATTTGTGTTTATTGTGTTGTGATATTCCAGTTTGTGTTAAATTGTGCCACGTGATGAACACTATGGACACTCGCAAATGTCAGAGAGTATCAATGATAGGATGTTTCGAATAGACTTGAGTGCGGTGAAGCACTAATTTTAAGAAGAGACTCACAGATAACTTTGATTTTTGTTGTGGGAAGTAAATGTAAAGATTTTTTTTGTGTTTTATGTTGTATTGCCATGATTTTTTATCATTAAATGTTATACTTAGGAATATGTTGTTTCTTTCAAGTAGAGTAGTCACCTAACAGACTCAAATCCTGAGCATGTGATCGTATGGTGGGAATGAACGCCCCGTACCTCGAAAGACCGTGAGTTAGCTGGGATACGAACACATGTTCCATATGATGACGATTGGGTACACGATTGAAAAGTGCTCTATTACTGCTCAAGAGTTGCACAAAGATTTTGGGAGAAAATCATTAAATTATTTTGCAAGGAAGGTACTTATTATTAATGGATTGTAGTAGGGGGGGGGGGGGGGGGTAAGGCGGTTTGTAACTCACCCATTTTATGTGTACCCGACTGTACATGTTAAAATAATTAATATCTATCGAACGCATGGTCCGATTTTGACAAATGAGGTGTCGGTGGACTCGGTCTGACGTCCTCTTTTCTATGGTCGACTCGTTATATTTTTCAAAAATTTTTGGAAAATGCTTGTTTCGGAAAGTAGGTGATAGTTTGAAACCCAAACATGATAGATTATTGTGCAATGGCTCAAACGAACGGTTTCTATATCCTTATTTTTAATAATGAAACTTTTTTTTTTTGAAAAAAGTGTAATTTTGAAATTCCTATATTTTGGAAACTAGGAAAGTTTACAAAAACGTTTGTTTGACACAAATGAATGGTCCCTACGCCCTCTACCCCCCCCCCCCAAATTTCAAGTCTCTAGGATAAAAACTTGACAGTAGTGCTAGAAGGGAAGTTCTGCGGCACTTAGGAAGTTGTGAGCCTCTGGCGGCCTTGGTAGGGAGGGAGGGCCAGTATTGGATTCGTTTTTTTTCGCCTCGTTGTGCTCTTTACGGGAATGTAGGTGTCGAAAAGGTGAAATGCTGGAAAGATGTTTTTTTTTAACCGTGATTTTAGACGTTTTGTTATATCTCGCGAACCAATCATGCTAGAGGCGTGTACGAGGGGTCCAAGGACTCGGGGTGACGTCTTCTTTGCTATGGACCCTGTATAATATTTTGAATTTTTGTTTTACAAAGTAGGCGATAGTTTTAAAACCAAACCTGATAGAACGTTGTGCCATAGTTGAAACCAATGGCCTTTATGTCCTTTATTTTTTATAATAAAACTTTTTATTTTTTGAGATTTTTTGAAAATACTCAAATTTTGAAAATCTACTATTTTGGAAACTAGGAATTGTACAAATAGGTTTGTTTGACATAATTGAAAGGTCTCTACCCCCTCTACCAAGAAAATAGATTTCAAGTCTCTAGGGCAAAAACTGTGCATGTTGAAACTTTTTTTAAATTTTTAAAATAAAGAGTGTTTGTAGACAGAGAGCCGGTAGCGCTGGGCGTGTGTTCCAACGAGGCTCTGACTGGCCATGGTGAATACAGGAAATGGCTATTTCTAGGGGGCGATGTATGGCAAAACGAGTGGTCGCCTTTCGATATTTTCCTATGACGAACGAATGAAGGTGAATATTTTGAAAATCCCTCATGGCGATATCGGTGACCGTGCCCGGAAGAATTGAATCGCTATTTTGACAGGACGGCTGGGGCTGCTTATGACGGTTGGTTTTGTGACATTTCCTATGACGGATGGAGGCGAATATTTGAAAATGTGTTAAGTGTGCTATGATTTTTTACCCTGAAGGGGATCCTTAACATGCTAGTAAACGGTAATAAGCGAGACTACTGTCTGGCACAGTAAATGGTTTTAGAATATGGAAACCTATAACATTTGCTCGACCAAGTCATGTGCATGTACGCAAAGAGCCTAAACGGGAAGGTCATTGGCCTGAAATTTTATAAACTAAATATTGAACTAGGTAAAGTCATGTGTTTTAGGGTGAAAGTATGTGGTTAACATGATCATGTATTGAGGATGGCCGCTTGCTAGTAATTATTATTATTACAGTAAAATGTTTAATAATAATAATAATAATAATAATAATAAGACACACATGTTTTCAATGCTAACACACACACACAGTCCTGCTCACTGGAGACTGAATAGTGTACCTAGCCAGAGGACTTGTGAGAGAGACTGCTGAAAAGACAAAAATGTCTACGTCAGCAGGAAGTAAAGGGTCAGCTCACTTGCCTCGTGGTGGCTAGCAAGTGTGCTGTTTAAGCAGAGACCACCATTTTGGATCTGAGAAAGTAGGACTACCGATGTATAAGAGGCAGCCATTTTGGTTCCTTATTAAAATCATGAAACTAGTATAAGGTACGCGAATCTTATCGCGTTTGAGGAATGTGGCGAGGCGTGGGAACATGTGAGAGAGAGACAACATTTCAAGGTCAAAACGCTGAGAAAATGCAACTTTTTCTGTTGCTAAGCAGACTGATAAGGTTTGAGTTAGTAATCCACTGACAGGATCAGCAAATAGACGTATACAGTACAGCTCTGAACTGAACTTTGGAAGAAGAAAGCCTCCTTGTTTTGGTAAGTACCCATGAATGATTATTTTAATAATGACATGCTAATGAACCTTAAATTTGTATTTATTGATTAGGTAGGACTAGAAGACCCGTGCTGCTCAGCAGCATTCACTTCAACAATCCTACAGCACTTCTGTCCATATGGCATTTGCATGTATTCATGCTAGTGACCTGAACAGACATTTACGGTACCGTCGCTTTTGGGTAAATGATGAAGTAGACTTATGAGATCAACTGTGTGGGTGTCTGCCTATCCTCTGTGTGTGTGTCCCACTATTTACCCTGCGTAAGCTTAAAAGGCGCACGGACGTCAGGTTCCAGACGCAATTCTGAAAAGCCGAGGTGAACAGCTCACTCCAAACACATAAGCTATACTCTTCTCTGAAGAATTAACTCGACAGGACTCGGCAGATTGATACTGGCTAGGGTGATAGGTCACTCGCAAGTTCGTAAACTCACTCTGAAGCTAGTAATTTAAATTTCCTCTGAATGGAGGTTGCTGGAAGAAATGAAAACTTAAAAACACTTACAGTGGTCGATGTGGGAGCTGTCGCGGACTTTCCTGCTGAACTTTTCATGCTGAACAATTCTCAGAGTATATCGATATTTTTAACGGTTTACCCAGTGTAAGCTTAAAATACACATGGACGTTAGGTTTTTCTTCAACTCAATTCACTGAAATCGTAAATGCTCGGCTTCTTTTGGTCATAAATAAATGTTCTTCTACCTAATCCTTCGTCGAGAAATCCTTTACAGAATGGTGAAAACCGCATCAAAATCCATGAAGTTGCTCTCGAGATTACCGGTTACATCCAAGAATTGGGAACTTTCTTTTATACTAAGTAGATAGAGATATTCACACAATTTAAGGCTACAGCGGTACAATTTGGTGTTTTGTCTAGTTATGAACAATGGTATAAATTTAAAATAAAAGATAGGTCTCTTATATTTGAATTTAGATATGTAACTCTTGGTTAACATAGAGAGGTGTGCAAATTAATAGAATTAAATAAATAATTTTAATTAGTCATAATTACTTTTATTCAAAATCATTTCATTAACCAACTTCTTTTGTTGTCCTACTTAGTAGTGTTGCCTCTCCCGTGGAATTACACCTTTTACCTTAAGGAATTGCGTCTGGAAACTTTCAGATTATTGGATTCCGGGGGATATCTGTTCTGGGTTCATTTTCAATTTTTCATTGACTATAGAATTCAATTCAGGTGATTTCAGTGCATAGTTCATGAATATTTCAATAGTTCAATAGCTTTCATCAGTTAAAAAGACCCCAAATTCCTCCACTCTAAATTCACACTTAAAGTAGAGTTAAGTAATAAAAACGAAACGTGTGGCATTTTGCATTTGCAAGGCTCCTCTGTTAGTGGAAATTCTAAAGAATCATTTTAATTTGAGTTTCTTAAATGAAAATATAATTAAGAGTCTTGGTTAAACATTTGAAGTAATTTCATCGCTTAGTAAACATACTTAGTGCATTAAACCGTGAAAAGTAAAAATGGAATTTTGGAAAACTGGCACCGAATATAATAATTTGCACATCTCTGTAAAGACAGCTATCGCCTCCACCCCTACAAATAGAATAGTAAGTAAAGGCGATTGATGAGAAATGAAAAGATAACTCTCACAGAAGGAATTAATATTTATTAAGATGTAAATTTGATTGAGTATATCTTTGTTATAGAACTGAGGGAATGAAATAACAGGATGTAGGATAGTAATCACCGATGTAGGACAACAGTATTTTTTTTACCATTACCACAGGACAGTTATCGTATTAGGGATGCGGACGTTCTTGTATAATTGTTATTTAATCTGTGCCCCGTTTGCTTAGGTCTGTGCTCGTCCGCAACATTTGTTTCAAAATTCTAATAGTACTTCCTTCCATTCGGCATTTCCTGTTCGATTGCCTTTTTGCTCTATTTGAACTTTGACGCCATGAAAGGATTTTGCTCGCGATAGTGCGACATACAGTAAAGTTGTCCGTGGCTAAACACCAGTTGAGGTAAATAAATGCCTACTTGATCTAGTGATTTACCTTGAGCTTTATTGATAGTTAAACAAAAAGCCAAACGTACTGGACACTGCCTCTTGAAGGAAAATGGCATAAACGTATCTGATGGCGCAAGGTCAAGGCGAGGGAGTAGGACATTGTTTCCAACATTTACACCAGTAATAATTTCCAAGTGTAAGCAATTGCCATCCATCTTCCAAACCAACAGTCTTGTACCGTCCATCAGACCTTGGGTAACATTAATATTTCTCAACAAAATCACAATTGAGCCTTCTTTTAGTCGAAGGATATGAGGTGGCAATCCACTTATGCCTATGCTGTCTAAAAATTCTATTGGGAATTGTTGAAGTGCACTCTCATCTTCAGTAATCAAATTATTCACACTGATGGAAGTTCTCGATGATCCTGTGATTAGGTCTAAAACATTGTCATTTATTTCTTTACAATGTTCATGTAATCAATGTAATCAAATTATTCACACTGATGTAAGTTCTCGATGATCCTGGGATTAGGTCTAAAACATTGTCATTTATTTCTTTACAATGTTCATTTTTAGGTGCTAAAATCGCTATTTTTGAAAAGCGTGAAATATTTGTCAGCGTGGGACTATACTGAATTTACTCCATCGACGTGAGGGTATTCACCGTTACCAATTTCTATCAAGAAGTTTGCAGAGTAACGTTGATCAATATCCGCTCGCATGTATTTGTTGAGTTTAAAAATTTTGAATAATGGTCAAAAAAGGAGAGAACCTTACTGACATTTGGACTGATGCTGCTTTAGACGCGTGAGGCACAACAGGCAATACCTGCCTAAAATCTCTACCTGAGATGATAATTTTTCCTCCGAAAGGCACGTCGTTATTCATGATGTTCTTGATCAACCGATTTACACACATCAACGCGTGCTTATTAGCCATAGGGGCTTTATCCCAGATGATAAGTTTTGCTGAACGAATATAAAAAGCTTCCTTGCTGTTAACTTTCATTCCTGATACAGAACTTTCATGTAAATGTAGAGGTAACTTGAACTGGCTGTGTACAGTGCACCCCTGAGGTAGTAACATTGCTGCAATACCAGTCCATGCAACAGAAACTACATTTAACCCCAAATTTGTGCAACTGTGAATCAAGCATTGGTAAAGAAATGTTTTCCCGGTGCCCCCTGGACCGTCAATGAAATATGCATTACTCATCCTTTCATTGCTGTTTTGTACTGACCCCAAAATTTCTGTAATTATAGCCGTTTGGTTTCCATTTGCTTGGTTTATCATCCGACTTAATTGATCTTCATTAAGTTTTGGATAATTCATTGGTAAATTTGTCTGAGGGAAATTATCAATAATAGCTGGCAATTCGAGAGAAATAATGGGAAGACCATGGAGCTTTAATGTATTAGAAATATGTATAAGAGTGAACTGATATGCAATGTTAGGTTCGTGAAACTGCAGATAATCTTCTGATAATGAATTCTTGAAAATGTCCCATAACTATCTTACATTTGCAGGGGTCTGAAAGATACATATGTAAGAAAACAGTTGTCGTAACTGAGAAGGCATCTGAAATTGTGACGCTTCTGCCAAACAACGCTGCCATTTAGAATCGTCAATCAGCAAACCTCGCTCCTTAGCTGTTTCTTTAAAAGTAGAATAGACAACTGCTTTGTATGTTCGTAGATCCCGGAATCTGGTAGCACCTATGGCGTGAAGCAATTACAGGCGTAAATAATACCTTTCTGTTTATGTAGGCGATACATGAAACATTCTGCCTATAGTTTTTGAATTTTTTTTTCTTTTTTGCCACTGGCAGTGGCTCTTATTCCAGACGTAATGTACTGGTGTTTCAGGATATATATACGGACTTCTGGCTTGCGAATCTTCATTTAACTTGAACCACGCGTGTAATTCCGTGTTGCGCAACTGTGCTTGAAGTAAAATATCAGGAGCGTTATCATTTTTAAAATAGATATTTTGCAAGTTTGGCAAGTGAACTGGTAATCGCACGATAGAATGTGACTGTTCATGCATGTGAAATGAAAATATCCTGAATGCGGCTTCTGTTGGACCAACATATCTAGCATTTAGGAAAGAAGTAATTTCATCGTAGTTCACCTTTTCGCCTTCAGGACATATTTTAACAATGCAGCAGTCATGATCTTTATACACATACTTGTGGATTTTAATATATAAGATACTTGTGGATGTATTTAACACTCCGAACACTTGACCATATTTCAACATTAATATGAGCTTGCAAGTAAAGTAAAAGAAATGGATTGTAGGGAACAATGAATCGACTATCGATTTCAATGTCAATGCCTCGAATTGTTTTTATAATAATCCGTCCATTATTTCTTCTTCTATACGAAGAATAACCATTGTCATTATCTTTGGTCTCTTCCTGAAACTGTTTAGGGAAATCGTTCTTACATACGCCATCTTTCATACAGACTGAAGAAGGATTCAAAGATCCGCGAGGACAATATACCATATGACGCCTTACCAACTCGTATAAAGCTTCATCCTCGAGATCTGGTATTTTGGCTGACACCACACTGTCAATGTCAGAAATTTCTCGAAACGTACAATCTTCCGTTAATGTTAAGAGTAAATGGATGTGCGGGAGACCTCGTTTTTGAAATTCCACTGTATATAGATAAGCTTTTACCGAAAATTTCCTTAACATTAATCAATCGTAGCAATTCCTTGACTTTGCAATGGAAAACTCTCACTTCAATATCAGGCCTATTATTAGCCGTTTCCCAGAGATGAATGCTGTTAAGTATTTCTGGCCAGCCCGCATTATAGGTGAACGTAATGAATAAATCTGGCTTTCCAAACTTCCTCACTATCGCCATCGCATCATGATAATTTTGCAATATTTGCCTTGGGCTACCTGTAAAAGAAGATGGCAAAACTACAATACGACCGACTCTGAGATTTTCATTTTCTGTTCGTACATGCAAGGCGTCTGCTAAACCGGCATATGTATCAACTCGTAACTTCGTTTGTTGATGACGTATATATTTTAACCGGTCATCTTCCATACGACAGTAGTAATCCACGAATAAATATCCATTTTGCAAACTTGAGCAGCGACAACTAACTCAACATGACCTCCATGAACACCATTCATAGACATATACATTTTGTAATCATCGTTCGTATTGATAGCAGTTTCTTACATATCGCTGTTGCCAACAATAAAGGAAGAATAATTATTCCACTTGTCTGTAACATGTTTTACAATTCGCTTTCTAACCTGTGTAAATAAACTCTGATTATTGTACTCTGAATATGCCAATGACCTGAACAGACAATTACCGTCACCTTTAATCTTTATAACATTTGTAATTGAGTGTCGCCTCTCATTCATCATAATATGATTCATTGTATTGATTGAGTACACAACCTATAAGGACGAATGATGAAACGAAAAGAAGACAGTTTGTAGCTGGTGAGACCAAAGACTATATAACAGAAAGATCGGATACACAATACAAAATGGCGGTTCCAACATTCGACTGTAGCGGCATCTTCGTGCAATTAGTTGTCTTTCGTATACAGTATTTGTTGTCATTCAAAGAGATGTTGACATGGCAGTGTCATTAGCAAAATTACTTCTCATTGTGCATGAGCATTTCAGTCCCAAAGTAATCCATTCTTTGAGAAGTATTAATTAAATTATGTGCACAGAATCCCCTTCTGCTTATTGTATGGATACATGCGACATTAGCGCCCGAGTGGAACGGGTAGAAGTTAACGATATCATGTATGGATACATGCGATATTAGCGACATCAAGACGTAATTAGGGAACCCTATGTTAATATCAAGTTAGATTTATTAATGGGGCGGCGTTGAGTATCATGATACTGTGTTAGTCGTTGTCGCCTAGCGAATATATGTCCGTCAAGTCATTCGATTCTATTTTCGTGAGACCTTGAAGGAAGTAATATTCACAATTATTTTAATACACGAATGATATAATCAAGTAAGGTGGGTATCAATCGACGGTGCTTGACGGGCATTATATTTTAAGACTACAAACGTCGTCGTAGCGCAAATACTTCCCGAGATATTACAGTTTTAGTAAAGGGTGAAATTTTTTGAAAACTATTTTAATATATACGATTATTTATTTATTTGTTTGCAGATAACCGGTTTACCTTACATGTATGAGATACAAGAAACCATTGCACTTTTGAGCTCCCTAGAAGGAAACAGCAAGAAGCCAGTGCAAGTAAAGGTGAGTTTTTTTTAACTAACGTGTTTCATTTTTTGTTTGATATTTTTTATTTTATGAAATGTATGTATTAACCTGAATTTAGGTATTTATAGCGGTTTATTTTATTTATTTTTTAGAAACTTGGAAAGAAAAGCCTTACCGCCGTAGCAGTTGCTGAAAACCCGAGACGCACTACAGCAAAACCCATTGCCAAAGAGTGAAGTATTTAAAACTGAGGTAAGCCTAACTTAAAATGCTATTCCATTTTACCACTACTGAAAAACACTAAACAAAACAAAATTCATTACCTGTACATGACTGGGACGATGACTGCTTTATTGATTAATGGCCATGTATTGGCAAAAGGTACAAGACCATATTGGTTGTTGACCGGGAAAAGTACAAGGCAATAATGGATTTTGTTAAAACAAAAATTTAAATTTAATTTATGGGCGGTTCCCTATGAACTCAACGAATATCCACAGGTTTGAACAAGATAATTTGGACAAAACGACATGACATTCATTTTTTGTTTATATATTGGTTAAAGGGGGATTTAAATGACTGCAGCTTTATAGAAAAAAGAAAATATGTACACGGGTTAATCTTAGTGTCGGCATACAGTTTAATTTTGGAATGGTGTTTGATATATTAATGCCAATTAACGTTAACGTTTTATTAACAAGTATTGATTGATTGATTGATTGAGTGATGGGTTAATTTGTTTGTTTTTAGGTGTCGTCATGCACCATTAACGTAGTGAACAGACAGTGAAAAAGGCATACAGTATGTTTTAAAGTACTCTGTGCAACGTTAATAACTTACAATAAGAAAAAGTTTTATAATAACACATGGCGTTAGTACCAAATACAACAAGTGAGCAAGTTGGTTTACCACTTTGGTTAAATTTAAAATCAGGACATGATCGTTGCTTAACATTTGAATCCTGGCCTGTAGGCTTTTTGTCAACACATAAACTTGCAAAAGCCGTTTTTTTTAACTTGAACCGAGAAGATTCGGTGCGCTGTGTGTTTTGTCATATTGAACTTTCACACTGGGAAGAAGGGGGTGATCCCTTTAGAGACCATTTCCAATGGTCTCCTTGTTCTCCTTACATGCTTGGAAAACAACTGGGTAACCTACCAGTGTATCCATTTTACCGAACCACAAGGCCATTGGCTACTACTAACGTTGCTGAATCACAAATAAATAACAATAATGATGTATTACCAGCCAACAACGGTAGTGTGGTTATATGTGTTCCATATGCCATACACAGTGTTGAATTGGTGTGTGCTTTTGAAAAATTGGGAGTTTGCAAGACTAAAGCACTAGCACAACCAGAGTACAGCTCTGTTGAAAAACGTTTAGAATCTTATAAAAATGTTTGGCCATTAATATTAAAACACTTTACAAAACAGCTAAGTGAAGCTAGATTTTTTATACTGGTGAAGGGGATAAAACAATATTTTTTATTGTGGATTTGCTTTAAAGGATTGGCAAATGACTGATGACCCTTTTGTGCAACACGCTCGTTGGTTACCTAACTGTAAATACATGGTGTTGCTTAAAGGTCAGGAATTTGTAAACACTATTCGTAAAGAAAACGTGATTGCAGCACAAGACATAAAAGTGCCTTTAGAGTTAGAACACGCGGAGCAAATACATGAGGCTGAAAAAAAAAGACTTGTCTGACCGACAAATACAAAAGTGTGACAAACAATTATGTAAAATTTGTTATCAAGATGAACTAGGTGTTGTATTTTTACCTCGTGGACACATGATAGCATGTGTGAAGTGTGCATTAGAACTAAACACTTGTGCTATATGCAGAAAAGTTGTATCTGATACAGTTAGGGCATTTCTTGCATAAATATTATAATTTATTAGCAATGCATAGAGCAAAATACTAATTACACAATAATATTACAAGCTGGCGTAGAGTGTAATAGATGCTTTACTTTTGTTTATAGACTACTACAATGAATGTTTTGAACGCTGTGAGGCAAGCTTTTGTCTTACAGACAAAGACGCTCAGCGAATTGCCAATGCATATTTCATTTCGGATTATCAAATTTAGGAAATTGAAAACAGCATATGGTGATCGTGTACTTTGTTCATGTGAAAATGTTGAGACATTTCTGCCTACACGGTTTAATGATATGTCGGAGAGTGTTTTTGATGAAGTCAATAATGCTGTACAACCTGTACACTTAATTTATGAAGGTTTTAAAAACAATAGGTGCATGATTCGTTTTAATTTAATAAAAACAAATGTGCAACAATAATGGAAAATATAAGCAATGACAATGGACTGAAAGAAAAATATGTGTATAGAATAATAATGTTTTAGTTTTTCTAGTATTGTCTTAAAAATATTATCATGAAACCAAAAAAAAAATTATGTTCGACCCTCACTATTATGTGTTAGAAAACTGTATCATAATGATGGTCATTATAACACCGTTTTTCATTATGATACAGTTTCTCCAGCCAATCAGAGCTCGTTCATTGACCAATTAGGTAACGATACCTTCGCGCATGCACTCAAAATCCAACATGTCGGACATAAACACAACATCGAACTATAATAAATTACCGACATGGAATACGCACCGTCCATATGTTCGCGTAAATAAACTGACGAATATCAGACAAGAAATAGCACTGTACCTTAAAATCACCAACACTAATTTCTGCACAGCGCATAGTCTTCAAATTACACCGGTGACAATATTACTGAGGGACGGCAGATGTAAACATATGGCCCGATATGTCATTGCAAGCACACAGAGCCCATGCGTCGGTCGTTCAAAGATCATGAAAGACACAGATATAACACCCAATGCTCGCTCTGCGATCACCTAATTCAAGTAGCTGACTTGCAACAGATATTTATGAACAGATATGTTAAAACATATAATAAAGTTATAATTATCGTCGAACATAAACAGTCGTATGCAACTCGCCTATAATGGTAATTAAGACACTCGTATGGAAATTATAAAACTCGCATACGCTCGTTTTATAAAAATACTCGTGTCTTAATTATAGCCATTATAGGCTCGTTGCATAATGTACTAATATAGAGTTTGTAAATAAACGCAAAATGATGTTACAATGCTGTTTTATTTTATACCAAGTTAGAATATTTAACATTGCAGAGTATACATGATTATGACAATAGATGCACACTGAATACAACTCTTTCTCTCTTTACAATAGTCTGTTATAGTTTTTAAACTCAAGGCTTGTTGTAGATCCTTCTATAGCAAAGTCCATTCACTGTTGTTTTCAAAAACTGGGGAAGCCGCATTGGTTTTATAGGCATAAAAAAAACTTATTGTTATTACTATTTAGTCATTTTGATCCTCTTGCAATACTACCTTTTTGCATATCAAGGGCAGATGACCAAGTTGTTCTACTCCTTAAAACGACGACAACAACAACACTACCTCTTGCATAGTTTGTGATGTTGATGGCTCTTGCGACGTGGAAGTTGGATTAAACATAACTTTTAGAACAGCGGTTAAACGTTGCTCATTAAACAATCCACTTTCTTGAGTAGCAATATGGATTTCTTGATTTTTTGTCGACTGCAACTGTGTTTCATGCAGTACACTACATTGATCATCACTAACACTTAAAACCTCACTATTTTTAATTTTTAGGTCACCACTACAATGTTTGGAACGATGCTTTGAACAATGCCTAATAACAGTTCCATTTTTATTGGTTCGTTTCACAATATATGAATATCCCTTATAGTTTGCATAAGGCTTACCATACCTAGTCACTGATATTTCCATGTAAAATGTCAAGCATAGACTAAGCTCTAGTAAAGTCAACTTGGTAATAAGAATAATAGTTTAATGTGAGAGCAAATATGGATTAAAAGAGTTCAGGTAAAAGTGGAAGCAAATAAGCAAATATAAGAACCAAGAGTGGGGGTAAAAGTGGTCGCATAGTGGAAGACCCATTACATAATAATTTAAGCACGACGTAGCTCTTGTTCAATTTATTTGATTTCCCAATCGTGACCGGTATGCCCAGCTTGTTGTAAAGCATGCAAGTGTCGAAGCCGTTGAATTAGCTTACTGGGTTTGTTCCAGTATACAAATTTAACAAATGAATCTTTAGGTGTAAACAAAGCATTACCATTATCATCATCATCATCATCATCATCATTATTATTATCATTATCATCATCATCATCATCATCATCATCATTATCCTCATCACTATCATCATTATTAATATACAGTACTTTTTGATCCTCTCGCAATACCACTTCATTTATAGTCTGCCTTGATTTTGATAGTGTTGAAGGATTCATGGACGTTGACAACTGACCTAACATGACTTTTTGAAGACATGGTAAGTCCTTTTGAACCAACACTGCACTATCTTTAGCCGCAATATCGTTTTCTTGAACTTGCTCTTTAGCATTTTGATAATTGTTTGTAAACAGCAACCGTGGTTCGTTTGGAGCACTACATTTATGAACACTCACACTTAAAAGCTTTCCATTTTTACTTTTCAGATTGCCTCGACATTTTGTTGACCTCCCTTTTGAGCATCGCCAGAATATTATTCCATTCGCATTCTGACGATTATAGTTATAAGAGTAGCCTTGATAGAATGCACGTTGCCTACCTTTGTTGGTTATAATAAGGTCCATAGTATTAACTGACCTGTCAGTACGATGCACAGTGGGTCAAACTCGAAATCTAGGGGGACAAAATTATTTTTACGTTTTAATCATGAATTTAGAGTGAAAGCAACGTATATAATTTGTTTACTTCAAAATTAACATCAGTTAAGACCTTTTTTAAGCTACGTCTACACATGCAAGAAATTGTCTATGACTAGGAGTTGGATAGATCATTCAGTTATCTCTTCAGAACAATTTTCTACCCCTAATTTACTTTTAACAACGTCACAAAGTTCCACTTTTGACATAATCGTCGAACCCAGTGATTCAAACAGTTGTAAACGTGTGAAAACTGGTTGAGCGGCATCTTCTAAAACGTAAAATAACTAAGTAAGTTGCAAAAAGATGCACAAATTGTTATAACAGGCGTAAACTACAAGACTTTATCTACATTTTAACATTAAATAGAAAGTGACGCAGAGTGACGCGACATACTAAATATCTAAGTGAAAATATAATTTTAAAATAATAGTTAAATATTATATAATGCAAATATAGCTAAAATTACGTAACAATTACACCCATTAATAACTGAAACACGTTACAAAGATCATACCTTCAGCTGCATGTTCCATCTTAAAGCATCACACTAACCACAAAGACAACCAAACTACAGCCACTTAAATTCTCCCTCCAATTCAGACTGCTCCAACAGTGGTGACAGATTTACACTAAGATGCGTTTATATCCCAGAATAGTGAGCGGCAATTATATGGGAATGCTGTAGAAGTAATACATTTTGATTTTTAATTATGAAAATAAATAATTTTGTCCTCCTAGATTCCAATTTTGACCCACTGTGCGATGTGCACACTACAAAGGTTACAACTGTTTTGCTGATGGAGTGACCTACCATAAGCTTATATATTGGCTTTTTGTGTCGGCTTTTTTGGTTGTTTTTTTGTGTTGGCTTTTGTGTTGGTTTTTTGTGTTGGCTTTTGTGTTGGCTTTTTATTGGCTTATTTGACAAGTTATTTTTGTCGATGTATTTAGTGGATTTTTTTCTTGGTGATGGAAGGTATTTGAAAGAGAGGGAATATTTAAAGACTTAACCTCAGCTGACTAACCTAACCTAACCTAACATAACTTCACCTAACTTGACCTAACCTAACCTAACTCTACCTAACCTAACCTAACCTTTCAACTCTCAGATGATAATTAAATTCTGGGCATAGACGAGTTGGAACCCAAGAACTCAAGGGTAAATACCAATTATTTTTGGTAGCCTATTTTGGTAGCCTATTTTCATGGCTAACCTAACTTTACCTAACCTAACCTCAGCTCACTTTGGATATTACTAGTAAGTGTTCATATCCTCCGCTAGGTGGCATGCTAGTTTTTCAGGTAGTGTTCATATTTACACGATGATTTTATGTGTTGGCTCTTGTGTTAAAGTTTAAACAAAGACCTTGGCTTAAGTTATACGTTGATTTTTTAAACCAATTTTAGTCCATGATCTAGAGCCTGTTTAAGTGCCATGTAATGAACAACGTGATATAGGATTTACTGCCAACAGGTGCTTACTGCGTATGACAAGGCTGTAGACTGGTTGGGTAGACAGCCTTTTTTGCTAAGGGTCTCCTATATACCCTAAACCTGGCTATACATGTTAGTTCTGAACATTTAGTGGTTTATTGTATATTGAGTATATGTACAAAACTTATACAAGCACGTCTTGCACGTGGTCATACATCACAAGAGTCACATGCAACACGCAAATTATGTTTCCGCTACCTAGCGGTAAATATGAGCACTACCTAAACTAGCATACCATCTAACGGAGGATATGAACACTTACTAGTAATATCCAAAGTGAGGTGAGATTAGGTTAGGTAAAGTTAGGTTATCCATGAAAATAAGCCACCAAAATAAGCTACCAAAAAATTGGTTTTTACCCATGGATTCATGGGTTCCAACTCGACTATGCCCAGAATTTAATTATCATCTGAGAGTTGAAAGGTTAGGTTAGGTTAGGTGAAGTTAGGTTAGGTTAGGTGAAGTAAGGTTAGGTTAGGTGAAGTTAGGTTAGGTTAGGTTAGGTGATGTTAGGTTAGGTTAGGTCAAGATAGGTTAGGTTAGGTGAAGTTATGTTAGGTTAGGTTAGGTTAGCGAGCTGAGGTTAAGTCGTTAAATATTCCCTCTCTTTCAAATAATTTCCAAACCCAGAACAAAATCCACTAAATACATTGGCAAAAAGAACTTGCCAAATAAGCCAATACAAAAGCCAATACAAAAGCCAACACAAAAAGCCAACACAAAGGCCTACACAGAAAGCCAACACAAAAAGCCAATATATAAGCTTATGGTAGGTCACTCCATCAGCAAAACAGTTGTAAACTTTGTAGTGTGAACATCGTACTGACAGGTCAGTTACTACTATGGACCTTATTACAACCAACAAAGGTAGGCAACGTGCACTCTATCAAGGCTACTCTTATAACTATAATCGTCAGAATGCGAATGGAATAATATTCTGGCGATGCTCAAAAGGGAGTTCATCAAAATGTCGAGGCAATCTGAAAAGTAAAAATGGAAAGGTTTTAATTGTGAGTGTTCATCAATGTAGTGCTCCTAACGAACCACGGTTGCTGTTTACAAACAATTATCAAAATGCTAAGAAGCAAATTCAAGAAGACGACATAGCGGCTAAAGGTAGTGCAGTGTAGGTTCAAAAGGACTTACCATGTCTTCAAAAAGTCATGTTAGGACAGTTGTCAACGGCCAAGAAACCTTCAGCACTATCAAAATCAACGCAGACAATAAATGAAGTGGTATTGCAAGATGATCAAAAAGTACTGTATAGTAATAATGATGATTGTGATGATGATAATGATGATAATGATCATGATGATGATAATGATAATAATGATGATGATGATGATAATGGTCATGCTTTGTTTACACCTAAAAATTCATTTGTTACATTTGTATACTGGAACAAACCCAGTAAGCTAATTCAACGGCTTCGACACTTGCATGCTTTACAACAAGCTGGGCATACCGGTCACGATTGGGAAATCAAATAAATTGAACAAGAGCTACGTCGTGCTAAAATTATTGTGTAATGGGTCTTCCACTATGCGACCACTTTTACCCCCACTCTTGGTTCTTATATATGCTTCCACTTTTACCTGAACTATTTGGATCCATATTTGCTCTGACATTTAACTATTATACTTATTACCAAGTTAACTTTACTAGAGCTTAGTCTACTGTATTCTTGACAGTTGACATGGAAGTATCAGTGACTAGGTATGGTAAGCCTTATGCATACTATAAAGGATATTCATATATTGTGAAACGAACCAATAAAAATGGAACTGTTACTTGGCGTTATTCAAAACAACGTTCCATACATTGTCGTGGTGACCTAGCAAGTAAAAATAGTGAGGTTTTAAGTGTCACTGATCATCAATGTAGTGTACTACATGAAACACAGTTGCCGTCGACAAAAAATCAAGAAAACCATATTGCTACTCAAATTAGTGGATTGTTTAATGAGCAACGTTTAGCCCCTGTTCTAAAAGTTATGTATAATCCATCATCCACGTTGCAAGAGCCATCAACATCACAAACTATGCAAAAGGTAGTGTTGTTGTTGTTGTCGTTTTAAGGAGTGGAACAACTAGGTCATATGCTCTTGATATGCAAAAAGGTAGTATTGCAAGAGGATCAAAATGACTAAATAGCAATAACAATAAGGTTTTATGCCTATAAAACCATTGCGGCTTCCCCAGTTTTCGAAAACAACAGTAAATGGACATTGCTATAAAAGATCTACAACAAGCCTTGTGTTTAAAAACTATAACAGACTATTGTAAAGTGAGAAAGAGTTGTATTCAGTGTGCATCTATTGTCATAATAATGTATACCCTGCAATGTTAAATATTCTAACTTGGTATGAAATAAAACAGCATTATAACATCATTTTGCATTTATTTACAAACTTTATATACATTTTTTTGGTTTCATGATAATAATTTTTAAGACAATACTAAAAACTATACCATTATTATTCTATACACATATTTTCTTTCTTTTTCAGTCTATTGTCAACACTTATCTTTTTCCATTATTTCACATTTGTTTTTTATTTAATTAAAACGAACCATACACCTATTGTTTTTAAAACCTTCATAAATTAATTGTACGGGTTGTACAGCATTATTCACTTCATCAAAAACACTCTCCGTCATATCATTAAACCGTGTAGGCAGAAATGTCTCAAAATTTTCACGTACACAAAGTACACGAACACCATAATGCTGTTTTCAATTTCCGAATCTTGATAATCCGGAATGGAATATGCGTAGGCAATTCGCTGAGCTTCTTTGTCTCTAAGCCACATGCTTGTCCCACAGCATTCAAAACATTTAGTGTAGTAGTCTATAAACAAAACAAAAGCATATCTATTACACTCTACAACAGCTTGTAATAATATTTTGCATATAGGTATTTTGCACTATGCATTGCTAATAAATTATACTATTTATGCAAGAAATGCCATAACTGTAGCATATACTACTTTTCTGCATATAGCACAAGTGTTAAGTGCCAATGCACACTTGACACAGGCTATCAAGTGTCCACAAAGTAAAAATACAACACCTAGTTCTTCTTGATAACAGATTTTACATAATTGTTGGTCACACTTTTGTATCTGTTGGTGAGACAAGTCTTCTTTTTCTGCCTCATGTATTTGCTCCGCGTGTTCTAGCTCTAAAGGCACTTTTATGTCTTGTGCTGCAATTACGTTTTCTTTACGAATAGTGTTCACAAATTCCTGACCTTTAAGCAACACCTTGTATCTACAGTTAAGTAACCCACGAGCATGTTCGACAAAAGGGTCATCAGTCATTTGCCAATCATTTAAAGCAAATCCACAATGAAAACGTATTGTTTTATCCCCTTCACCAGTATAAAATTCCAGCTTCATTTATCTGTTTTGTAAGGTGTTTAATATTAATGGCCAAACATTTTTATAAGATTCTAAACGTTTTTCAACAGAGCTGTAGTCTGGGTGTGCTAGACGCTTTAGTCTTGCAAACTCCCAATTTTTTCAAAAGCACATGCCATTTCAACACTGTCTATGGCATATGGACCTCATATATCGACACTACCGTAGGCTGGTAATACATCATTATTATTATTATTATTATTTACTTGTGATTCAGCAACGTAAGTAGTAGCGAATGGCCTTGTGTTCGGTAAAATGGATACACTGGTATGTTACCCACTTGTTTTCCAAGCATGTTTTGACAACAAGGAGACCATCGCAAATGGTCTCTAAACGGATCATCCCCTTCATCCCTGTGTGAAAGTTCAATACGACAAAACACACAGCGCACAACATTTCACGGTTCAAGTAATCAAAGCCAGCTGCAGCAAGTTTATGTGCCGACAAAAAGCCTACAGGACAGGATTCAAATGTTAACCATCGATCGTTTTCTGATTTTATATTTAATCCACGGGATAAACCGACTTGCTCACTTGTTGTATATGGTACTAAAGCCATGTGTTATAATATTTTTTTCTTATTGTAAGTTATTAACGTTGCACAAGAGCACAGAGAACTTTAATGCACTATATATGCTTTTTCACTGTCTGTTGACTACGTTAATGGCGCATGACCACACCTAAAAACAAACAAAATAACCAATCACTCACTCAATCAATCAATCAAGCAATCAATACTTGTAAATTAAACTTTAACGTTAATTGGCATTAATATATCAAAAAAAAACATTAAAAAATAAACTGTACGTCTGCACTAACAGTAACCCATCTACTTTTTTTAATAAAGATGCAGTCATTTACATTCCCCTTTAACCAATATATAAACAAAAAATGAATGGCATGTCTTTTTGTTCAGCTTATCTTGTTCACATTATCTTGTTCAAACCTGTGGATATTTGTTGAGTCCATAGGGGACGACACGTCAGTTGAATTTAAATTTTTGTTTTCAAAAGAAATCCAACATGGCGTTTTACTTTTCCCGGTGAAAAACCAATATGGTCTTGTACCAGTTGCCAATACATAGCCTTTACTCAAGAAAGCAATGATCGTCCCAGTCATGTACAGGTAATAAATTTATTGTCTACGAGTTTTCAGTAGTGGTAAAATGGAATAGCATTTTATGTTCGGCTTACCTGAGTTTTAAATAGTTCACTCTTTGGCAATGGTTTTCTCTCTAGTGCGTCTCGGGTTTTCAGCGACTGCTACGGCGGTAAGGATTTTCTTTTCAAGTTTCTAAAAATAAATACAATAAACCGCTATAAATACCTACATTCAGGTTAATACATGCATTTCATAAAATAAAAAAATAAAGAAATATGAAACGAAAATCAAACAAGTTAGTTTTTTAAATAAATCTCACCTTGGCTTGTACTGGCTTGTTGCTGTTTCCTTCTAGTGGGCTCAAAAGTGCAATGGTTTCTCTCTCAGGCATGTACGGTATACCTGTTATCGGCAAACAAATAAATAAATAAATAAAAATCATTAATTACCTAACCAATAACTACAAATTTAAGGTTCATTAGCATGACATTATTAAATAATCATTCATAGGTACTTACCAAAGAAATAAAAGGATTTTTCTTCCACTGCTCTACTGTATACGTCCGTTTGCTGGTCCTGTCAGTGTATTACTAACACAAACCTTATCAGTCTACTTAGCAACATACAGAGTTGCATTTTCTCAGCGTTTTGACCTTGAACTCATGTCTGTCTCTCACATTTTCCCACGCCTCCCCACATTCCTCAATCTCGATAAGATTCGCATAACTTATACTAGTTTCATGTCTTTAATAAGAAACCAAAATGGCTGCCTCTTATACATCGGTAGTCCTACTGTCTCAGAACCAAAATGGCAGTCTCTGCTTAAACGTCGCACCTGATAGCCACCACTAGGCAAGTAACTCGACACTGCACTTCCTGCCTGCATGCGCATTCCTGCCTTATCAGCAGTAGCAGACTGACAAGGCCTCTGGCTAGGAATAGTATTCAGTCTCCAGCGAGCAGGACTGTGTGTGTGTTAGCATTAAAACCATGTGTGTCTTATTATTATTATTATTATTATTAAACATTTTACTGTAATAATAATTATTAGCAAGCGGCCATCCTCAACACATGATCACGTTAACCACATACTTTCACCTCGTCCAAGAATCACTTGGTCATAACCTACAACCGTCTGCCGTGTCAGAGAGCGGTCTCGCTCATTACCGTTGACTAAAACGTTAAAGATACCCTTCAGGTAATATAATCCTAGCACACTTAACACATTTTCAGTCTTCAAGTGACAAAACACATGGGGGCTTGCTAGCAGGCTGCCAGCTACAAGTGTTAAATGATACATTTCATTTAACCGTTCACGGCTTGCGTTTCATTCTAAATCTATCTCATTATAGAATTATCATTTCCATTAACGCTCATGTCTTGCCTTCATACAAATTCCTTGGTCGTCTGAACTTTATAGCTTCATATCCCTCAACCGTCCACTGGCCTATAAGCATGAATGAATGCCACAGAGCCGTGACACTACATCGACTAGGACGTTAAAGATCCCCTTTAGGGGTAAACAATCTTAGCACGCTTCACGCGTTTTGGAATATTAGCGTTCATCTATTCGCCATAACAAATATCGGAAAACGAACCGTCGTAAACCGTCTTGCTAAAATATTCATTCTTCTATTGGGATACCGCCACCATAGCTGGCGACAGGCTCGTTGACACACATCCCAGTGGTACCATCTGTCTCGACAACCACGCTTCATTTAAAATTTAATAACAGGTAAACATTTTTTTTCAACATGTATGGCGTTAGGCCCTTTGTGAATTATATTTTTGCAAAACAAGAACTACCACATTCGAAAGGGAGCGTCACCCCGAGTCCCATGAGTCCTCGTACAAGTCCATAGCAGCATTGGTTCGCCAGATATAACAAAAAGTATAAAATCACATTTTTACCCCAAAATGGGTTTTTGATCCTACTCGAGATAGGAATTCTCGGCAAAAGGGCAACGCGACGAAAAGAATTACACCTCGTACAAGTCTCTAGCCATATTGGTTCAAGAGATATCAGCAAAAATCCCAAAAAGCACTAGTTTACCCCAAATCGAGTTTCAAATTTGTTTTATATATAACGAGTGGTCCATAGTAAAGCCCCTGTCAGCTCGAGTCCAACAACACCTCATTTGTCAACATCCGACCATGGGTTCACCAGATATTAATTAAAAACATGTATAGTCGGTTAGATATAAAATGGGTGAGTTAGAATTCTCCTTGCCCCCCTACTGTACAGTTTTTGTCCTAGAGACTTCAAAATTTATTTTAGAGGTAGAGGGGGCAGGGACCATTCATTTATGTCAAATAATAATTTTTATGGATAACCTAGTTTCCGAAATATAGGAATTTCAAAATTGGACTGTTTTTCTAAAAACATAAAGAATAAAATAAGTTTCATTATAAAAATAAAAATCATAGAGACTGTTCGTTTAAGCCATTGCGCAACATTCTATCATGTTTGGTTTTCAAACTATCGCCTACTTTCGAAAACAAAAATTTTCAAAGTTTAAAAAGTATATAACGAGTGGTCCATAGCAAAGGGGGCGTCACTCTGAGTCCAACGACACATCATTTGTCAACATCCGACCATGGTTTCGCGAGCTTTCGCAAATATTACATGGCTGAGGCTTAGTAGTGGGATGATGTGGGTTCTAGAGTGTAATAGAACTCTCACTGCTCCCCTACTCACCCTTGAAGCCATTCTCCAGTGTTGCCACATTAGCAATTAATATTGTATCTTTTAGTCGGTCAAAATAGAAATGAAGACAGTCTTGAATCCATTCTCCAGTGTTGCCACATTAACAATTAATATTGTATCTCTAGTCGGTCAACATGAATATCATTGCAATTACTAAAATACGTGAAAAGAAACTGAAATAAATTAGAACGGTTTACATTTTATACATTTTATTGAAGACTATTGAAGAAGGGATGACATGTTTTGCTCGTTAAGCGAGCATCATCAGATCCAAATATACACAACAAATAGCTCTATAAAACACCACCAAATCTACAGTGACTGTCCTCTGAAAACAAAATACAAGAATAACAGTGAGTGTGGTAACTATTACTGAAACATATTATTACATAAAAATGAAAAAAGAACTATTCATTTTAAAGTCGCAAAACTTAGATATGACTATTCCATCAACAAATATAGTATTGTTCCCACAAACTAATCTATCTTCGTAGATTATAGAATCTCGCCGCTATGGATTAGCCCTTATGGTGCCGATATATGGGCCGAGGTAGCATCTGATAAAAATGCCACCGGCCGAACTAATTATTTTTTTTGTTTTATTTCCAGACAAACAGCGCTTAAACTAACATAACGAAGACAACGCGGAAACCATTCCTTATCAGATTATCTCGATAAGTTTAAGTTCCATGAATAACTGCATTTGTAATAGGCATTCTTTGAACATGCTGCAGTCAACTGACTTCTTCTGAAGTATATGAACTTGCTCGGAGCTAATGAGTATACGTGGGGATAAATATGGCTATCACTTTCATCGAAGGGGATATAAATAAGGTTTAAGTGCTAAGTGTAGTTGGTGAGAATACATTTTCTACTGATGGCGACGGTTTTGATTTTACTGTCGAAAATTCACCTAATGCCGGAGGACTGTAAACGTATATGGTTTTAGAAATTGATCGTACACTGAACCATTTGGATAGAATTACTCTTAGCTTGGGATATTCATAAATAATTAAATAACATTTTTTTAAACCTTTGTCTGGAGCATCTCACTCTATGGAAGTGAAACTTGGACTATTGGTGCAGCAGAAAAGAGGAGAATTGTAGCGTTTGAAATGTGGTGTTACAGGAGAATGATTATCAGATGGGTAGATAGGGTTACAAACGAAGAGGTATTAAGACGAGTGGGAGAGGAGAGATTGTTTTTGGGTACTGCTAATGAAGAGAAGAGATAGGTTGGTAGGACACATACTAAGACACCCAGGAATATCAAGCTTAGTTATGGAAGGATGGGTCGAGGACAAGAACTGTAGGGGTAGACCAAGGTTAGAATATGTTAAACAGATTGCCTCGGATGTAGGGTGTGGTAGCTATGTAGAGATGAAACGATTAGCTCAGGACATGGAGGCATGGAGCGCTGCATCAAACCATTCAAAAGACTGAAGACTCAAACAACAAATAACAATTAACATTTTCATCACAAAAGATACTATTTAGATTGTGTAGGCTGTCAAAATTATATAAAGATTTCCAATTAATTTCTGTCTCACAGAATTATTTTTACAGATTTTATTAATACCCAAATGAAGTAAATTGTAATTATTTATCTTCTAGTTCGTGATTAATTTGTTTACCTGCTTGAGAGAAAAATCTACACACTATCTTAACAAATATAGGTTTTGCATTTACAGCTATGCATTAACACATGTGCTTACAAATACATTCACTTGTAATTTCACTAAGCTTGGCTTGGTAATTTTAGCATAATCACTTATTAATTGCTGGGTGTGGTCTCCCATAAGTCCAACCCCTCGACCACGTCGTGGGAGACGGGCAACGGCACAAAGTAGGGGATCGCCTGTAGGGGCGAGGTACAGTGGGGACTTTGTGTGCCCCGGGACCGTTACGGTAGCTGTGAAGGTCCTACAGAAACCCTGAAAAGTGACGGATAACGGGGCTCTGGTGAAGCTACGATAGGCCCAGCAAGCCAGTAGTGGATGAAACCAAATGCTTTCAAAAATGGAACGAGCCTCGGACATGATGGATTTAATAGACGACGACACGGCTTTACACACGAACTAAGATTTGGAACTTTAAACCTAAGAACGCTGACGGGGAAGGTGGAGGAGATAGTGGATATGATGGAAAGAAGGAAGTTGGATTTATTGGGATTGGCAGAAACAAAGTGGAAAGGGGAAGGAAGGAGAGAACTGAGAAAAGGCAATAGACTGTACTGGAGTGGGAACGAAAAGGGAAAGAGGAATGGAGTGGGAGTAGTAGTGTCTGCTAGGTAGTCAGCCCGAAGGCTGGTTGGATCCTCAAAAAGTTCCGCCGTTACGTTATGTGAGTAGATACCCACAAAAACCCAAGGCAGCGCTATTTTGAGGCGTTCTAGGCAAGAAGAGGAGTGAGGTAGTTTGTCATTGCTTTCCTTACTGAGTCAGAACAGTAGTCCTAACCCTATGAGTTGAACCTTTCACAGCATTCACAGGCACTGACTGTGCCCCGAATGCCATTACTAAGCACCACCCATACCTCAGTAGCTTCCATATAATCACAGCTATGAGTGAGACTGAGACATAGGTGAAAAGCCACCTTTTACTCTAGCCTGTGCCAACTGACAAATGCAAAAGTACTGTATTCATCAAGAGATGGCGAACAGGCCAAGAGTAGTAGTACGAGATGGTTAAGAAGAAGTAGTAGTAGAAGGAGTAGTAGTACGAGATGGTTAAGAAGAAGTGAGGAGATTAAGGGATAGGATGATGAAAGTGAAAGTAGCACTGAGGGGAGAGACCGTAGAAATAGTGCAAGTGTATGCTCCACAAGTAGGTTGCGCCTCTGAAGAGAAGGAGGAGTTTGAAGAGGAATTGCAGAAGCAGCTGGTAGGAAGAAATATGATTGTTATGGGGGATCTGAATGCCCATGTAGGAAGAGAAAGATAAGGTTATGAGAGTGTTCTAGGACCAGAGGGTTGGGGTGGAAGAAATGAGGAAGGAAAGAGACTGTTGAACTTCTGCCAGAGGAACAGCCTCCTAGTTGGGAACTCCTGGTTTAAGAAAAGAGAGAGCCACACAATCACATGGTACAGTGATGACTTGACCAGGAAGTCGGTGGTCGACTATATACTGTATGAGAAAGAACTAAATAAGAACATCACGGACATCAAGGTTATACCATCGGAGAACCTGGATAGCGACCAACGATTACTGGTAATGAACCTGAGAGGGAGTAAGGAGAAGAAAGGGACTGAGAACCAGGAAAGACGTATAAGTATATGGAAACTGAAAGAAGGGGATAGAAGGGTCGAGTACCTCAAAATAGTAAAGGAAGGAATTCCAACAGATGAAGAAAGAGGGGTGGAAGAGGAATGGGCTAGATTTAAGAAGACACTAGTAGGTGCAGCTGAAGCAGTATGTGGGAGGACAAGTAGTAAGAAGAGGTGGAAGGAAACACCATGGTGGAATGAGAAGACAAAATATATAGTAAGGGAAAAGAATAGAGCCTTTAGGAGGTGGTATCAAAATAGGACGGTAGAGACAAGGGAAGAGTACCAGGAAAGAAAGAAGGAGGCGAAGAGAGTAGTGGCTGAGGAGAGAAGAAAGTGCATGGAAGAGTGGACAAAGATGATGAAGGAGGATAGTGAAGGTACAAAAAAGGTCCTGTATGGGATGGTAAAAAATAAGAGGCGGAAGGATCCTACGGATTATGTTAGAATGGTGAACAAAAGGGGACAAGAGATAGAAAATAGGGAAGAACAGAATAAAATGTGGAAAGAATATTTTGAAGAACTTCTGAACCCAAATGGAAAAGATGGTGAGGAGGAAGAAATCGGCGAAGAGGAAGATGAACTGCAAACAGAAAAGGACTTAACATGGGAAGAAGTGGAAGATGCAGTGAACAAGACGAAAGAAGGGAAGGCACCGGGTGTGGATGAGTTGAGTGTGGAGATGGTGAGAGCACCAGGAGAGGTGGGGATACAGTGGTTGTACCGAGTGATGAGCACAGCATGGAAGGAAAGGAAGACCCCAGAGGACTGGAAAAAAAGGAATAATTGTCCCGATCTTCAAGAAAGGTAGTAGAACAGATTGCAGAAACTATCGGGGAATAACACTGATGAGTCATTGTGCAAAGATCTTCGAGAAAGTTTTGGAAAAGAGAATTAGGACAAGGATAGAAGGAGGGATGAGGGAAGAACATCATGGCCTCAGAGCAGAAAGGTCCACAGTGGATTTGATTTTTGCTGTAAGGCAGTTACAAGAACAGCACTATGAGTATGGAACAGATCTACTGATGGCCTTCCTGGACATTGAGAAAGCCTATGACAGGGTATGCAGAAACAAAGTATGGAAGTCCCTGGAGGATAGAGGAGTAGAAAATGGACTATAGGGAGGATAAGGGTGATGTAAAAGGAAAGCGTGAGCTGTGTGAAAGTGGGAGGAGAGAGATCGGACTGGTTGGAACAGAGAAACGGCCTGAAACAAGGAAGTGCACTCTCACCGTTACTTTTCATTGTGGTGATGGATGTTATAATGACCCGAGTGGCACAAGTAATTGGGGATGGAAAGATGAAAGCAATAGTGTTTGCAGATGATTTGGGGAAACAAGGAGGAGGAGGTACAGGAACAGTTGGACGTGTGGGAAGGAATAATACAAGGATATGGGATGAAATTTAGCATAAATAAGAGTGAGATGGTGATCACAACAAGGAAGAAGGAAAGAACCTCAACGGGAAGAATAATTAGTGGGGAACAGCTGAAGAAAGTGGAGAGTTTTCAAGTATCCGGGAAGCCTGATACAAGATAATGGAAGAAACGATAGAGAAATAAATGAACAAGGGAGGCAGGCAGAAGCATTTCGGAGGAGTGTGAGAAGCATGTTATGGAGCAAGGATGTCCCTCAGAACAGCAAAAAGATCATATATCGGACGTACTATGTCCCTATCCTGACGAATGCCTCGGAGACCTGGTTTATGAAAGGAAGGGAGAAGAGCAAAATACAGGCCAGTGAGATGAGGTTCTTGAGAAGCAGTATTGGAGCTACAAAGATGGACAAAATAAGAAATGAGAGGACCAGAAAATTAATGAAGGAGGAACCATTACAGGATGGTATAGAGAAATCTAGACTTAGATGGTATGGACATGTAAAACGAATGTAGGAGAAGAGGATACCCAGGAGGGTACACGAGACGAAGTGGGAAGAAAAGAGACCGAGAGGAAGACCGAGAGACAGGTGGCTCAAGGGGGTGGAAGAAAGCGTGAAGAAGACAGGAGAAGACTGGTCAAGGGTGGAGGCTGAGAGATAGTGGGAAGACAGAAGACGTTGGAGAGGCTTGTGTTCCAAACAGACCCGGCCAGTGGCTGGAAACTGTGCAAGATGATGAATTGCTGGGCGTCAAAAGGGATAAGATGTCTCTCATCAAATCTTAACCTATTTGATGCCAAGCAATTAATTATTGCCCGTTTTCAATACATATTACAACGCACATGGTACATGAAGAAGGTTTTTTACCACTAAGGGTTAATATGTGACCTTTGAAAACTACTTTCATAGCAAAATTGGCTTTGCATATGCTACATTCACATAGGACCTATCGCTATGGGTTTGCACTTGTGCCTCAAAGGTTTCCTGTAAACAAATTTGTCTTTTACAGCTATGCATTAACACAAGTGCTTAAAAATACATTCCCTTCAAATTTGGCTTCGCATATGCTACACAAGTATGGATAAAGGTGTATCTTTAAATGTCCCAACAAATTAGGTTTGGCATTGAGTCGTCAAGTTGCAAAACTCGTTATGTCCATGTTTTTCTCAAACTGAGTTATGACCGCCATTGCATGCAGCTCATCAAAATACACATTCCAGTATTGCAATACGTGAGCGAAGTCCATTTAGTCCATATGTTTAAAGGTGACAAAGAATTGGAACTGGTGCAGAAGTCGTTATGTCCAGTGTGTGTTATGCAGCAAAGCTCGTTATGTCCTAGACGACGAAAGATTTGCAAAACTCGTTATGTCCCATCATAAAATGCAAAGAGCGTGGAATTACTGCTGCAAAAGTCGTTTTGTCCCACTTTCGAAAGGATTTTGTTTTAATTAGTTCTGATTAATACTTTTATGCAAACTCTTTGAAATCTGGAAAGATATTGAAGTTTTGCTGTTGGTTAACCTGTATGTAGTTGTAATATTTACCGCCAATCTTTGTTTGCAGTGTAAATTTAGTAAGTTTTCAGACACGTGTTTTCTGTGCTTTTGACAATGACTCCTCTTCAAGTACAACCAGCACTTCTTGGGAAGGGTAGGAAGAAAAGGGCAAATAAGGATAAGTGGAAAAGGAATGTAGCAAAGCGAATGAGGTAACTACTTTATACATTCTTGCTTTATAGCTTAGGTCACCTACAGCCAAGCAAAGAGTGTTCTCAGTACCTGAAAATTGGCTCTTTTAAATAGTCAAATATTCAGCATTTATATGCAAGCAAACTAGTTATTTTATTTTATTGCAGATATTCTGCGCCTTCATTCCCTCAACGCCTTCATTCCCTCAACGCCTTTCATGCCAACACAAAGCTGCAGTGATATCAGTGCAATCAAGTAAGCATGCAGGATATAAGACGCATGCATCAGAAATTCTACAGTCATGCAAACAGGGAAATTCAGCAGAATTTCATCATGCATCATGTCACAGTTTCAACACCCAAACGTCATAGATCAAGAGTTAAGAATGGAGATTATCGGAGGAAGAAAGTAACAGTGAAATATTTTATTCCTAGTCTGAAAGATAACAGTGTAGAAAATGTACAGGTGTGCAAGCAACTTTTCATTAACACTTTATGTATATCTGGAGACAAAATTCAAGGATTGTGCAGAAGGTACATGGAGACTGGCGAAGTAACTGTTGAACGACGTGGAGGTGACCGCAAATCTGAGGAATATTCTGAGAGAAAGCAAGCTGTAAAGAAATATATTGAATCTAGCCAGGTACTTGAAGCACATTATTGCCGCAGCAAGAACATAACTCGACAGTATTTTCCCAGTGAGTTAAGTATTAAAGCTCTATGGCTACAGTATCAAGAGTCACACGGTGAATGTGTACATGTAAAGTACGATTATTTTCGTAATATCTTTGATAATGACTATAATATTGGTTTCGGGTCACCTGCCCCCGATTGCTGTTCCATGTGCCTCTCCCTTTTAGAAGTCATCAAATCTTGTACTGATGCGGAATTGAAGCAAAACCTAAATGCTGAACTAAACGTTCATAAGAGGAAAGCAGATGCATTCTATGAGCATGTGCGGCAGGAAATTGATGGAAAAATAACTTTCTCCTTTGATTGTCAAAAGAATCATCCCATCCCCAAAACTCCTGACCAGGCGGCATACTTTTTACGCCAGCTGTACATTTACAACTTCACTATTTGTGAGGGGGCATCTAAAGCGCCTCAGGGGAGAAACAAAACATTTTCCTATGTATGGCTTGAGAATTTATACAAGAAGGGGTCAAATGAAATTGCATCTGTACCTTACCACAGGTTAACATCTACCGACTTGGCAAATTACCATTCCATCAAACTGGTCGCTGATGGTTGTGGAGGCCAAAACAAAAATAAAATAATAATTGGAATGCTTGCCATGTTCTTGGCTGCAGATTGTCCTCCTTCGATAAGAAAGATAACTCTTCTGTTTCCTGTGGTAGGTCATTCGTTTATCCCTCCTGATAAGGTTTTTGGACGAATTGAGACCGATATTAAGAAGCATACAACACTTCTTACGGATGAAGAGTATGTTAACATCTTTAAATCTCATGCTACTGTGATTCGGGTGGGAAACAGCTGTCCTGTGATGAACTGGAAACAGGCAGTGTCTCACACACTGGCATTTCAAACTTCAACCTTGTAAGAGGATCGTACTTAGACGAACAAAATGAGGCAACTGTGTTATAAGAGGTGAAGTAAACTACAACAGCGATTGTGGTGAAGCGAAAAGCATATTGAAGCGTGGGAAATCCTTATCTGCTATTGTGCCTGTACCAGTGGAGTAAGGGATTCCTCTTACGAAAGAGAAGCTCAACGACCTGAATACACTGCTGACCAAACATTCGGGAGAGTGGATAAGGAACGATGACCTCATGTTCTTCAAGACACTGTTCGACCAGCAGCAAACTTTAAAACAATGAAGACGTGCCAGACAATAACTCTGATGTGTGAGATTTTGCTGAGGATAATAATGGATTGTTAATATAACTGTGCAAAATATTAAAGTACTTACAAAACTTTTTGAATGAATGATAATTTCTTGATGTAGTCTTATCATAAAGTCAAATCAAATCAGATTATATCCTAAACTTAAAATTATGTCCATTCGTGCTATTTTCATGGTGTAATTCTTTTAAGTATAGCTAATAAAACATTTTCACCATAAATCTGCACACGCTATTCCATATACTGCTGCAAATACCTTCATCACCATAAAACTGCCGCAAAACTCGTTATGTCCAAATGTTTTTTGCAAATAACATGGGATTTATAAGATATATTTTTTGGAGATTTTGCGGCATGATGAAGATGAACGTTTACAGTTTAATTACAAAATATCAACCTCCTATCTTTGTTCCATAACAAATGACAGTTTTTTGCCCTTCCTGAAAAATTTGTTTGACTGGACATAATGGGTTTTGCAACTTGCTACTTGGTCTTCTCACCACTATGGGTTGTCTTGTGTTTCTTCAAAACAATTTTGAGGGCATGAATGAGGCTTCTCCCCAGTATGGGTTAACATGTGTGTCTTCACATCATCTTTGCACGCAAATTTGACTCCGCATGTGCTACACGAGTATCGCTTCTGCCCGGTATGGGTTAACATGTGTCTCTTCAAAATACCATTCTTACTAAATTTGGCTCTGCATGTACTACACGAATAATGCTCCTCCCCAGTATGGGTTAACATGTGTGTTTTCAATCTTCCTTTCTGACTAAATTTGGCTCCGCATGTGCTACATGAATAAGGTTTCTCCCCAGTATGGGTTAATATGTGTTTCTTCACATCACCGTTCCGCGCAAATTTGGCTCCGCATGTGCTACACGAATACCGCTTCTCCGCAGTATGGGTTAACATGTGTGTTTTCAGATAACCTTTACGACTAAACTTAGTTCCACATTTGCTACACGAGTATCGCTTCTCACTTGTATGGTTTAACATGTGTGTCTTCAACCCACCCTTGTGACTAAATTTGGCTCCACAAGTGCTACACGAAACACGCTTCTCCCCAGTATGGGTTAGAATGTGTATTTTTAAATTACCTTTAATGGCAAATTTGGCTTTGCATATGCTACATGAGTATCGTTTCTCCCCAGTATGGGTTAACATGTGTGTATTCAAACTACTTTTCTGATAAAATTTGGCCCTGCATATACCACACGAGTATCGCTTCTCCCCGGTATGGGTTACAATGTGTCTCTTCAAACTACTTCTTTGACTAAACTTGCTTCCGCAAGTGTTACACGAATACCGCTTCTCCCCAGTATGAGTTAACATGTGGATGTTTAAATGACCTTTCTGGGCAAATTTAGCTTCACATGTAGTACACGAGTATCGCTTTTCTCCGGTATGGGTTAACATGTTTTTTTTCCAACGACTTCCGTGAATAAATTTGATTTCGCATGTGTTACACGAGTATTGCTTCAAATTTTGTTGATTTGTAATATTTCTTTCAGATACGGTGCTGGTATTCTGTCCTGTAGGATTACATAATGCGTACATCTTCCTTACAGCAGGATCCGAAGTATCAGGATATCCCAGCCTGAAATCATTGGTATTAATACAAGGCAGTGTATTCATAATAATGTTGAATTATCAGAGAAAGGTGGATAAAACTTTCAAAATCCAGAGATCTAACTTATGAAATGATAACTGGACCAACATTCATTAATATCACGACCAGGAATACTGTCCTTATCTAATACCTGGAACTGATCTCGTTTTTAGTATTTTATGCTATGTTCTTCATACAGTCTGAATATTTTCAAATTACTTATATACTATGCAAACAAAATTGAGCGTCACATCGGAGTATTTGGATTTATAGGTTTCCTTGATAAATATGAAATCCGTATCTATTTCAAAAGTACTGGTTATACATTGAAATGACAAAGTATTTCCGGACACATTCGGTTTGCCAAATGTCCACTTTGTCCTTGATCGGTTAAATAACTAAAATTATTGAAAAGTTACGGAAATTGTGTGCAAATTCATACTAGCAGTGAAAGTGTTCAACTTATTTTACACCACACTAGCCAGGGATATGACTATTTAATAAAATCTGGGTAAGTGAAATCCATCTGACTTAGGAAGTGCGTGCTCGTACAGGTGAGAGAATAATCAATATTATATTCCCTACAGAATAGCCAGAATAGCAATTGGATTAATGAAGGAATTTTGGATATGCAAGTCAAGTGATTTCGAAACCAGATGGGCGATTATGCCTCACTCTTGAACACATCGCGGATGAATGGTTTCTTAGAGCTACGTAAATTGTGTGGAGGTTAGTGATTTGCTTTAGGTCCAAGAAAATATCAGATTCTACATTTAATGGAGGCTTGTTATAATATACAGAAAGTGGTAACTCCTTAACATTAACCACTCCATATAGCGAATATTTATCCAACTCTAGGCTCACCACAATGTGATTCCCGTCTAACCTCATACTGTAGCTGGGGAAATAAAATAAGCTATTCCCCCCCCAACGATTCAATATCTGGACCTCCTATTTAGACGTCAATAAATTCACACTTTGCACACTGTTATTTTAAATTAATAATCGATGTTACATTCAATGTTTCAAAATATCCTACATAAGTATCTCAGAGGTTTGTCAAACCTGGCACAATATCCAAAAAGTGATAATATAGAGTAACAGATTTCACTTCTTGCACAACTCCGTATTCGCGCGTGCAAAAGTGGCTGAGCTTTCACACGGGCGGCGTGTATGTTGAGTGACGTCACTCATTCTTGAGGTTACCATTCAATCTCCGCAGAACCTACAACCTTACATCCGAAGGAATTCGTTCAAAATATACTAATCTTGTCCTCGACCCGTCCTTCCTTAGTAACTGTGAGGTTTCAATTCCAGTTGCCTTAGTATGTGCCATACCAAACTATCTCCTTTATTCATAACCACTCGTCAGACTCATTTATCCTCCCCCGCTCGTCCTAATACTCTTCATTAAGTAACATATTAAATCTTTTAATCACTATTTTCTTGCAACACCACAATCAAATATTCTGCAGCAAAAACAATCCAAGTTTCGCATCCATAAGCGCCAAGTTCCAGGCAATGGCTTCAAAAATGACTTTTTAATACCTGGATCTATATTTCATTTAATCAGATGTCAACCCAATCTTTATATCTTGTTTGCTTTGTCCATTCTGTAACCAAGTTGAAGTCACCAACGTCTCTTAGTGTTTCAACAGCCAATCGATTTCAATATTTTTATTTTATTTTCATTTTAAATCTTCCTGCTGCATTCCGTTTATTCTGTTTGAAATACAATGATTTTTTATGAAATCTTTCCTCAACACCTAGCACACACCGTTTAGAGACATGATCAAATCCTCTGGTGATGACGCTAAGAAGGCATTGTCTAGGAAGTCACCGAGTTGAAATTACTTTATCTTCGTCCTCAATTCTATTTTTTTTTTAAATTTCCTTCGTTACTTGCCTTATCTATAGATTGAAAAGTACGAATGATAAAATACAGTCTTAGCTTATATCATTCTAAATACCAGTCTCTCTCTCATGTCTATCGAATCTAATAAACACCAGTTGGTTGTAGACACACTCAGAATCCTGAATTGTATTCCGAAACTTTTCAAACTGTCAAGCAATATCTCCAATCAATATTATACACAGCTTTATTTATACGAAATATGCCACGAAGGTTTTCCTCTCAATCTTTATTCTACCAAGAACAGTCTGATACTTTATACAACTACCCTTGTTCCTCAGATTCTTGTTCATTGAACTTGTCTTTACCTAACGCGGCTGTCATCCCATCCATTTGTTTCATCATCAGCTTCTAAAGTCTAAAAGCCATGTCGTTGCAGCCATTTCTTACGGTCTTCAGCAGGCCTCTTCATATTGGCATACGAGTCACATTCCATCTCCTTGACAATGTTCTTGAGATAGGATTGTCTTGGACGTCCCCTTGGTTTTTCCCCAAAGTTTTTCCTTAAAAATTACCTGGAGGAGAGTGTCATGTCTGAGTATGTGTCCCATGAATTTTGCTATCCTTTTCTTGATGGTGTTCAACAGGCATCGATTCTCCTGAATCCGGTTCAGAGCAAGCTCATTTGTCATTCTTTCCATCCAGCTTGCTCGGGTCATTCGTCTCCAAAACCACATTTCAGCTGCCTCAAGTTTTGATTCTTCTCTTTTCCCAAGTGTCCATGTTTCACAACCATAGGTCAACACACTCCAAAATGAGAAATGACTTCCTTATCTTCAAGTTGAGGTGCCCATTGAGCAGCAAATTCTTCTTGTTTTGAAAGGCTTTCTTCGCCAACGCAATTCTCATCTTAATTTATGAGATGCATCTGTTGTCATAATTAATCACACTTCCCAAATAGCAAAATTCCGTTACTTGTTCGATGGCAGTATGATTTAACATTATATTAGCTAAAATTGGTAGATTCTTTTTATCAACCACCATTAATTTTGTCTTCCGAGAATTAACTCTTAGCCCGAATTTCCTAAGGATTTCTGAAAACCTTCAATTCACATGCATGGTTGGCTAAATATCATCTGCAAAGCGAATGCTATGAACCTGTAATACATTAAATTTTATCCTTTTGTTTTCTCTTTTAATGTATTTACTGCAACGTCTATATAGATATTAAAAAGATATGGTGATCGAGTACAACCCTGTCTTACACCTGTTCTTATTTTTGCTTCTCTTTTATTGCCATTAACTGTTATTTCGGTAGTTTGATTTTTATATAAGTTCAGAATTAGGCGCCTGTCTTTCCAGTCAATCCCGACTTTGGCAAATGTAAGAAATAAGATTTTCCAATTGACAATACCAAATGCCTTTTCTATAGCAATGAATACTATATAGGTTTTTCGGTTAACTTCTAGTCTACTTTCTAAAATCTGATGTAATGCTAGGATTGCCTCGTTAGTCCCTTTCCTTGTTTTAAATCCACACTGATCACTATCCAGATGTTGTTCGATTTTCTTGCTTATTCTATCTTTGATGATAATCAATAAAACCTTTGATGCATGATGGCTAAAGTTCTATAATTAGAACATTCACAAGCATTTCCTTTCTTGGGTGGTGTGATTGTTCGAATTTTAATAAAATCAGGAGGTACAAATCCGTCCTCATAGCATTTAGTAAAGATTTGAAAAAGGCATTCCTTAATGCTTACATCACAACATTTTAAGAGGTCTGCAGGAATGTTATCTACACCAGTTGCTTTATTTCCTTTCAGTTTAGTGAGTGATGCATAAAACTCTGCTTTAGTTATAGTTGGACTTTATCATTTTCTTCAATTAGTTCTTCATTTTCTATATAAATACTATTGTCAGTAATATCTGGTCCATCATACAGATCTTCAAGGTATTCCTTCCATCGCTCACATACCTTTTCATTTTCAAACAATAGCTTCCCTTTGGAATCCTTAACTACGTTGCTTGTGATGCATTGCTGATAGCTCAAAGATTTCGCTTCAAAATAAGCTTTGCTACGTTTCCCATTTTTCAGGTCATCCTCAATACCCACGCATACGCGCTTCATCCAATTGTCTTTCTCCTTGCGACATTTCATTGTTATTTGATTCTTTAGAGACTAATACGCCTCAGTGTCTATACTTCTAAATTTGTTCCTTTATTCAATAAGCTCTGGGATTTCCTGGGTCATCCATTTCTTTTTCGGTTCCAATTTCCTTTTGTCCTAGTACTTCCGTTGCAGCTGTTTCTCAGCCATTTCTTATATCATCCCATCCTAATGTCTCATCCTTAACCAATTATCTAACATCTTTAAATTTTTGATCTACATTAGGATTCTGAAGCTTATTTAAACACCATCTCTTTTGTCCGAATGTTTCATTCCTCTTGAACCTTATATCACATTTAGCTGCAACTAGGATGTGATCACTATCAATTTTCGCCCCAGGGTAACTATGGCTGGCCTTCACTTGGTTCCTACATCTTTGTTTAACTATGATGTAGTCAATTTGCAACCTTCTTCTATCCTCAGGTGCTATCCAGGTGTAACGTCTTATCTTGGGTACTTCGAAACAGGTATAGGTTATTACCATCTCATGTGCTCACAGAATTCGAGTAATCCTTCTCTTCTTGCATTGACATCACCCATGCCAAACTTACCAACATACTTAACATCATTGTGAGAGCTAACGGAAGCATTAAAATATGTTTGAATTCACCTTTACTATGTCAAACAATTCATCTATTTGATCATACATTTCTTCAATTTCTTCATCAGCATTTGTTTATCCTTCTAATAAAAACATTGAAGCGTTAGTCATCAGACTCATTGTAGGAAAACCTTACCATCTGTCAGCACCTGCTTTCTTCAGTATAGAGATAATGGCATACTGTTCATAACAAGTTTTGCAACCCTTCACATACCTGTCAAAGATCCAAAGTATTAATAAGCGAAATAAACTGACCAGATCTTCAGCTCCTATGCATCGTAGAAACTCAGTCGGTACACAACCAATCTCTGGAGGTTCCTAAATACGTAGGTCATCTAGCGGCCAACCAATTCTGATTCAAAGATTAAATATTCTCTTATATGCTCAAAGGTTTCCTCTCCTCTTTCACTTCATTATCCTTGATATTCTTAGCCCCATACAAACGCTCTATGTGTTAATTCTATGAGTCTACCTTCTATTCTATATCTATTAAAGGTTTTCGCCTCAGTCACTAATATTAGAGCACTTAAGCCATCTTTACCCGAAAAAAATCTTAATATTTCGATAAGCTGCATAAACTATTCCTACTTAAAAACAAGAAATTGCGTGACGAACTAAAGAGACTACTTTTCTTAAAATTTAAGATTCATGCCAATGATTAATCTATATGGATCTATCTAGAATAATGACGAAATTAAGTTGGTAATATCGAAATTTCTAATTAGTTCAAAATACTGTATACCTGGCATAATGTAGCCTAATATAGAACTACAGTTGGCAGCCCTGGTGACTGAATATATTCTTAGTTCCATTTCTTAAGGTACAGAATACAAAATTTGGTTGAAGTCCAATGGATAGCATGGACGTTACATGCAGTTAAACATTGGATCTAACAGGGCGCGTAAAATCATGTTGGCAACAATGACATACATGTATTGGTCAGAAATAATCTGAAATAATATGATCTATTGTTGTGTCAATTTTGAATGAAATCCATTAGTTAGTATAGAAGTTACATGCATTTTAATATTGGACCTATGAGCAGGCTTAGAATCATGTTGGCAGCACTGACATAAATTAGTTACTCCAAATTAATCTAGAATGCTAGGTACTATACGTGTGCAAAGTTAAGAGCTATTGGCTTGCATACTTTCTGATATATTGATATTAGGGTAACAAAAATAGAGACAGCATTTATTCACAGTTGGCAGTCCTGGTTGCTCTTAAGAATACGCATAGTCATACGCATATCACACATAGCACATACGAAATTTGGTTGAAATCCAAATGATAGAATGGAAGTTACATGTATTTAAAGATGGACCTCTCAGCAGGCTTAGAATCATGTTCGTAGCACTGACGTATATTAGTTACTCCAAATTAATATAGAATGTCAGGTACTACACGTGTACATAGTTTAAAGCTGTCGGCTTGAATACTTTCTGATATATACGTATTTGGAAAAAAAAACTTGAGAGCATTTATTAACAGTTGGCCGACCTGGTGGCTCTTAAGAATACGCTCAGTCATATCTGTTTATGTACACATAGCACATACGAAATTTGGTTGAAATCCAATTGATAGTATAGAAATTATATGAATTTCAAATTTGGACCTATCAGCAGGCTTATTATAATCATTTTGGCAACACTGCCATGTATGGCCTCCTGGAAATTAAACTGCAATCTATGCGTGTGCCAATTTTGAAATAGCTCCCATTTATACCTTCCAAGATATACAACATGGAGCTCAAATTTCAATTGCGATTTTTCGGCAGTTGGTAGCACTGACATCATTTTCAAATATGGCCGTGAGATATTCAGGTATAGATCTTTACTCCTACCAAATTTTGTTTCGATTGCTGCAGCCGTTTAGGAGTTGATGGGGGGGGGGGACACAAACACAGCCAGACAGACAGAAGGACAGACAGACACACATTTGCCCATATCCCATGAGTCTACTTTTTCCTCATTTTTGCAAAATGTGAAAAGTAGGCTAACAATTATGTACATTTGGATATTTCTGTACTTTCATTTAATGAGCATGTACATCTTGGTCATTTAGCCCCGAGTACTTAGGTTGCATTTTGTAAGTTCCAATATTTCTGATAACCTGTGAATTCTGATGTCTGTATTAAATTGAGTATTTGGAATTAAGTGTAGGATTGGGAAGGAGGCGGCAGTGGCCTGAAGTTAAAAACGATCCCCGTGTTTGCCTGGAGTAAAAGTCGGAAATCCAAAAAGAACAATTCGAGGACGGCTGGTGAGGAAATCCGAGCTATCCATAATGCTCATTGCTCATATTTCTTCGAACCATTCCCTTTAGCTTTCTCGTACTTCATCATTTCCTCAACATTCGGGCTGTAATCTGCTTTCTCTATTTCATGTCATTCGCTCTTGTTCAGCCATCTTTCATTCATATTGTAATACGTTCTGAGTGAACCAACATCTGTACCTTCTTCTGTATTTTCTTCTCTCTGACAATGTTCTCATCTAGAAATTTCTTTTTCAAAAATTCGATTTCTTTGCATTGGAGTTCTCATCTACTTCATAACAACCAGATTGTAGTCAGAATTCTTGTTGGGCACAGAGAACGTTTTGTAATCCTAATTCAGATTTTGGAATCGCTACTTGACCATAATGAAATCAATTTATAAACGTCCTATACCTCCTGGTCTCATTCCAGTGTTTATAGTTCTGTTGTGTTTGTTGAAAACGTGTTAGCTGTGCCTTATTAGTGATCGGTGCAGAGTTCTACCTGCCTGTTCAATCGTTCGTATATTCCATGCATTCTACATTTCGCCGCTACCTTTTCATTTCTTCCGCTTCTTAACACACCATTTCAATCTCACTTTTCAACATTTACAATCTGCAGAATTACACTTTCTGGATTTGTTAGTAGATTTTTATAACTTCTTAATTATCTGTTTGATTGGTACCCTTCTATACTTATACTACTCGAATGCAAGTAGTTTTCGTTCTAATTTTAACTACAATAAGCCTAAAATGCTCATAGTGTTCTACCCACTGGCCAAGTTCCCCAGTCAATATGAGACTTATTCCCCATAACCGTTATTTGATTTAGACCTAAATATCCTCTAGTCTCCTGGCCAGAAGTCCAATTCTTCCTGCCTGCATACGTCACTAATCCAACACAAATCCAACTTCGACCTATCTATTTCCCATTTCATGTTCTTAAACCTTCCTCTGGATAATCACACTTCTAATATCCATGTCTCAACCAGTAGAAAGCCAGACATCCCATTTGTCACCTTTGTGATGTTAACCGCCTCTCGAGTAGCCCTCGGCTGGATATCAGAACGTGGGAGATGTTTAGAGCCTGATTGAAATTTCACAAAAGAGAAGGGTAACATTACGTAGAATTATGCATAGACAGGTGCATTACCTCGGGGAGAACATTATGGCAGCAGATTCCCGTTGCCGTGGGGCAATGGGGGACAAAGTGTGGCACAGGTAATTAGAGGAAACCAAGGGGTGGTAATTGGGGCCATTATTTATTATTGTTATAGATGTCCTCACCCTCTATGGGACCAGCAAAGCATGACTACCCCCGTACTGCCACACCCCTTAACAATAAAGTAATATAAACCAATCAATTACTCATCATATCAAGTACACACACTCCACAATGTTAGCAAAAATGTATTACGAACAGATTTACATGGACGCTGCCGCATTGCTGAATGAACAATAAACCATATAACATTACATGAAGTATCTGCAAAGCTTCTGTATGAAATATTAAGATACTGTCAGTCTTCCCAATAATTTAGTCAAAATAATTATATTATATGGTGGCAAATCCACCATTTTGTCTTACTTCCGTCCCCTAAAGCCTTAAATCTATCAGTTTGCCTCAACACCTGACAGAGCGCGGTGGACGACATACATAGGTGGTTCTAACGGGAGGAGTTACTCGTGAGAAGAAGCTCCGAAAGGTCTCAAGAGATGCCGAGAGAAAGTCCCAAAAGCTAATGCTAGGTCTCGTAAGGTCTAGAATTTCAAATCCACCTGGAAAGGCCGAGACTATCCCTCCAAATATGTAAGCACGCACCTCAGCAAAGTTCAATGATGCGTGTACGACGGTACAGTCAGTCAACAAAGTGGGCTAAGCGAATCAACGAGACAGTCGAGTGTGACACAGCAGTTAAGTACACTGTAACCGAAACTTTTGGGTACATAGTCCACCCTTGGGTTTCTGTAAGTATATATTAGCGCCATGGTGTGAGATGTGGGTAAATGAGGTTACCTACCATGGCCACCTATTGATGGATCACCTCAGAGAGTCTAGTGTTTTGTGATGGTCCAGCAGTGGGTGACAGGTGGCTTTGACTACTGACAATGTTATATGGCAATGATATGTTCTGGATAAATAGATTTTATGTCTACAGGTAAGCTGATGAACAAAGAGACGTTTAAGAAAACGCAAGAAGAAAAGAAAGGAGCAGAAGAATATTAAATATTGTGGGGGTCCTTTCCTCATGAAAATCGTTGTGGACACTGTACAAGAGATACAGTGGAAGCTTGCTTACCTGTTGACAAACAAGTATTGATAGTTTTGATTGCCATAGAACATCTAATAATAAGAAGGACAGAAACAGAAGTTTAATAAAACAACAGAAGAAAAGAAAGGAGCATAAGAATATTAAATATTGTGGGGGGCCCTTTCTTCATGAAAGTTGTTGTGGACATTGTACAAGAGATGCCGCTAATGGAAGTTTGCTTACTTGTTGACAAACAAGTATTGATAATTTTGATTGCCAGAGAACAACCAGAAAAGAAGAATTTGTAAGTGGAGAATTATTATTATTATTATTATTATTATTATATGTTTGTGATTTCATGGTATTTGTATTTGAACTGTCATCGGGTTATGTATCTAGTGTTAGTTATTGTACTGTACTTTTGATTCATTTAGGTGAAGTTAGGTTAGGTTAGGTTAGCATGCCATATTTGTAAGTGATTGTGTGCAGTGTCCATGTTTAGCCCTGTGCTAAAAATAATTAATTAAATATTAAATAAAATTTAAAAAAATATCCATTTACTGTAAAGACAGCTTTGCCCTATAGTACCGTGGTAAAAAAAACAATGTACTGTCGGGTTCAAAAGAAAGAACCACCCCCCATACTGTTAAGTCTTTTGAGCACGGACCAGTCCATAGGGGCCAGTCAAAAGCGATCATTTAAAAGGGGTCAGTCAAAGGGGTCAGTCAAAAGTGGGTCAGTCAAAAGCAACCAATCGAAAGGGATCAGTTGAAAGCAACCAATCAAAAGGGATCAGTAAAAAGGCGTCAGTCCAAAGGGATTAGTCAAAAGGGACCAGTCAAAAGGGACCATCGTTTTTGGTTGACAGACTAAAGATACTTGCACTCAGCTACCCTCTCGCTATCTTAACTGCTCTGCATTGTCTCTGGCCACCATCCACGGCGGCCATTTTGCCCACAAGTCCCTGCCCCAGCTATGACACTCCCCTTCATAAGAATAACATAGGATTGGACTCTCGCGGCGGCCATTTTGCCCACAAGCCCCTGCCCCAGCTATGACACTCCCCTCCATAAGAATAACATAGGATTGGACTCTCGCGGCGGGCATCTTGCCCATGAGCCCCTGCCCCAGCTTCGGCTTATATTACCTACTGTCGTTTAAAACGTGTCTCAGTCATTAATTCGAAATAAAGCTAATTTAATATAAAGATGCGTCCACTAGGAGACTACAATTATGATGAAAGCATAGTGATGTCGCTCAAAGAACAACTATGTTAAATTACACTAGGATTTCACCTTGCTTGTAATTTATAGTTTAGGCCTAGGCCACGACTTTTGAGTTGAGTTCTACGAAATAATGCCCGTAGTTAGCATTTAAAGTCAAATTAATGCGATCGTTTGATGAATGAAGTAGCGTATAGATAGCTTCGGTGGCGTAGTTGGTAGCATGTTGAGCTTCTATGTCCAAGATCGCGGGTTCAAACTCAGTCGAAGTCATCGGCTTCTTAAAGAGTGTTAAATATCCCTTAGTATGCCTTCATTCGGAGGCGAAGTAAATGTCCTAGATTTATGGCATGTAAAAGAACCTTCCACTAACTACAATTGTGTGAAGTTAAATTTCTAAATTAGATTTGATTAACGCTCTATTAGGTCTAACGTTCGCCGCCAGGAGACGGACGCGGTGGAATCAAGTAGCAAAATTGATAACAACTTGAAATTGATAGTGTGTGTTATCTGTAATTCAGGCAAGGACTGCAGACAAACACAGCAATCACAATTATCACCGGTTATTACACCCACCCAAAGTACCGTACACAGGATTACAAGACCGCGCTGTCGCAGCCCATAAACTGAGGAACTAACCGAGGTTACGATATCTATAATCATCACCATGACTTTTATGTGGCAAGCTAACGTGGTTTTAAAAATTGGACAAAGGGACAACGAAGCTCTTGACTCCTTTGCCTTCTTACAAATATTTCCTAATTCAAGTATTGATATACTGCTAATGGAAATGTAGGCCTGTCATCGTGCAGTCTCATAGGCTCTGCATGTCACTAATGATCTCCCCAGGGCAATCAACTTGTGGGATCTACACAACGATTTACCTTTCCTACCAGAGTGTACACAACCTAAGGATTCGTCTCTGAAAAAACTAATTCCTCATCTTGGAAATCGAAGGCGACATGTTGTTCACTACATGGCATTAAAACAGGCTTTAGATCATTGAATAAAATTGATAAAATTTCATCGTGTGTGAAAGTTTAAGCAAAGACCTTGGTTAAAGGCATACGTTGATTTTAATAACAACCTTCGAAAACAAGCCAAAAATGATTTTGAGAAAAATCTGTACAAATTATTCAACACTGCCATTTTTGGAAAAACAATGGAAAATATCCGTAAAAGAATAGACATACGTCTTGTGACTGACAGCAAAAAGGCAGAAAAGCTAATAGCAAAGCCGACATTTATTGACAGAATTATTTATGGTCCTAACCTAGCTGCTTTCCACATGGCTAAACGTAACATTGTATTCAATAAGCCTATGTATATTGGAATGTGTATAATGGATATTTCAAAAACTCTCATGTATTCCCACCACTATGTCCTGCTACCCTGTTATGGAATGAACAATCTTAAACTCATGTATATGGATACAGACTCGTTCATTTATTTGGTTAACACCCAAGATGTATATCAAAACAAGTTGGATTTCCTAGAACACCTGGACACATCAGATTATCCTACTAATCACATATGTTACTCTACATCAAACAAGAAAACGTTGGGGGAGATTTAAAGACGAGGCTTGTGGACAAATTATAAAAGCATTTGTTGGACTTCGAGCTAAAATGTACGCTTTAGACATAAATGGTAAAGAAATCAAAAAGATTAAAGGTATTAGCAGAGGTGTTGTCAAAAATTGTATAAGCTTTCAAGATTATAAGGTTTGTGTCATGAAAAACAATGTTAAAAGAATACCCATGAACATTATCGCTACTAAACAACATGACATATCATCTATAAGACTAATCAAAATTGCTTGTGTCCCGGTGATGATAAAAGAGTGATTGATGCTGATGGTATAGGTACACATGCCTATGGTCTTTACTCAATCATTAACCATGCTTAAAGAGTTAAGTTATGAATATCAAAATCTTCTGCCTGCAACTAGCAAATACATAAAACAAAACAATTTAGGAAATAAAACAATAACACTACAAAAATAAAATAAAAAACAAAAATAAAAAATGGTATTCATAATCAAAATTAAATAAAATAGAAAACAAATTAAAAAAGAATATATATAATAATGTATTGTGTGTAAATAGTGTACATGTATTTAAAATAAAAATATTGTATGGACACTGCTTGTACATTTCTAATTACTACCCACCTCTCCATACTCCTAATGCAAAATGAACATGTAAAACACAAATTGGAAAATCCATGTTTCCATATTGATAAAATAGAAAAAACATTAAACTGAAATTTTAAAAACTGTAAATGGGAATTTGGTAAATTGACAAATGTGTAAACAAAAAATTGGAAAATCCATGTTTCTATATCATGAAATTGAAAAACTTTAAACTGACATTTCAAAAACTGTAAATGGGAAATTGTGAAATTGATAAATGTGTAAACAACAAAATGCAAAAATCTATGTTTCCGTATTATGAAATTGAAAAACTAAAAACTAACATTTTTAAAATACTGAAAATTGGGAATTGGAAAATTGACAAATGTGGAAACAACAAAATGCAAATTCCATGTTTCCATATTATGAAATTGGAAAACTTAAAACTGACATTTAAAAAAAAACTGAAAATGGGAAATTGGAAAATTGACAAATGTGTAAACAACAAAATGAAAAAAAAAATACCCGGTTGGGGTAGTGATCATGTTGTACAATAGCCTATAAGACTAGCATAAGGATAGTTGCATGTGCCCTTATATACTTTGTGTATGCGCATTAGCCTTTGGATTAGCTTAAGTTAGGGTTGGTGAGGTTAGGTATGTGACCTTGTAGTTAACTCTTTTCGGAAAATGTAAAATGTAAATCTAAAATAAAAAAAATAAAAATTTAAAATGTAAAATCTAAAAAAACTAAAATCTAAAACACAAAACAATCAAAAATGTAAAAACTAAAAAATGTAAAATGAAAAATCAAAAATCTAAAATGTTAAAATGTAAAATGTTAAAATGTAAAATCGGAAATCTTTAAATGAGGTTCCTGTGGGTTAGGTTAGGTTAGGTTATAACTTAATTTATTATGTGTGCTCTCACATTTGCTCTCATATTTGCTCTGACTTTGAAGTTAGGTTAGGTTAGGTTAAGTTAGGTTAGGTTAGGTTATAACTTAGTTTATTATGTGTGCTCTCACATTTGCTCTCATATTTGCTCTGACTTTGAAGTTAGGTTAGGTTAGGTTAAGTTAGGTTAGGTTAGATTAGGTGAAGTTGGGTTAGGCAGAATGGTTGATGTATGAATCGAAAGCCAGCTCCTGTCAGTTTTGCCTCACAAGGCTGAGTGTACCCCGTTCCACTCCTGAGACCAGAAATTAAATTTCTTGGCAGAGCCGGGATTCGAACCTCAGGAATGACCGCCAAGAATGCTTGCCACTACACCAAGAGGTGGACAATATAAGGCTGGTCTTGATTGTACACAATCAATAATTACCTAATAATAATAATAATAATAAATATTCCATTTAGCAACTACACGGCCGATCTCTCTCTGTGACGTCATGCTCGGTCTCAGGGCGTGGCGGCCATGTTGCCCATTAGCCACTGCGCCAGCTCTGATTGACCCCTCTATAAGAATAACATAGGGCTGGTTGCGCGCGGCGGCCATCTTGCCCATTAGCCCCTTTGCCAGCTTCGGCCTTTATATCCTACTGATATCGCAGTAAACCGTGAATTTAGGAGTTTTGATAGATTGCTGAGAGATCCAGAGCACAGTTTACGAGCTAGGATGACAGGTGAACATAATTCCTGTAATATAAACTTAGATTAGTAGTAGAAGTGTTTATTTCTCTGTGAGACGAATCGTTTTGAGGCAGGAAATGTGTGTCCCTGAGTAATTGCAACCCAAGTTCTGAGGGCCATTATGGAAAACCCGCAGCTGCATTACCCTACCTCCGAGGGCGTATGTAGTTCCGTTCTACAGCTCTGCTGCTGCCGCGCGAAGTGTGCGTGTGACAAGCACCTGCTCACTGCTGCTAGTCGGGGGCGGTACCCTGGACTACCGGATCCATCATTAGGACAAGCACCTGCTCACTGCAGCCAGTCGGGGGCGGTACCCTGGACTACCGGATCCATCATTAGGACAAGCACCTGCTCACTGCAGCCAGTCGGGGGCGGTACCCTGGACTACCGGATCCATCATTAGGACAAGCACCTGCTCACTGCAGTCAGTCGGGGGCGGTACCTTGGACTACCAGACCCATCATTAGGACAAGCACCTGCTCACTGCAGCCAGTCGGGGGCGGTACCCTGGACTACCGGACCCATCGCAGTCGACTCCATGCTGGCACAAACCAGGTTATTGTCCACGACCTTTCTTGTGCGGTTTGTGCCTCGCCTTTACACTGTACCCAGGAAACGCAGCCGCAACACAAGATTTAGTTCAGGACCTGAGCCATCATCTCCAGCACAACCACAGTCCTCCATCAAGCTTGCTGGACACACCATCGCGTTGGTCCCGGGTTCATGGACCCACAGGTGCCTCAGCCGAGGGTATACATTGTTATAAAAAGTGAATGTGCAAAGGCCTCCTCACCTCTGGAGTATGCTTGTCTGGAGTATGCTTGTAGGTGAACTGAGAGTAAAAAGTGTTATAAACGCTGTATGTGTGTGCAGATGCGCTGGTTTGGATAAGTAGGCCGATTGAGTGTACACATTAGGTGATGGTTAATGATATTTCATCTAAGTGGTCATCGTGTACATGTTTGATAACCAGTGTCATTGTGTTGGCTGAACTAGTGTATCTGTAATAGGGGAAAAGATTTGGGTAGGAGGCGGCCGTGATCTGAATTTAGGTACAATCCCAGCATTTGCTCAGAGTAGAAGTGGGAGGCAACTGAAAACCACTTTTATGATGGCTGGGATAGGACATGAAGTCTTCACTTCTTAGTTCTGCTACACAAGGTTCGGTTTACTGTATAACTACAGTGATTCTGTACCGCACCGAAACAGCAAGTATTTGTTTTAATGGCATGAATGGTTTTGTATTGTACCAACCATGTTTCAGTTCACTGTCTGTATATAGCTGATTCAATATAATTGTTTTGTATTGTACCAACCATGTCATAGTTCACTGTCTGTATATAGGTGATTCAATATAATGGTTTTGTATTGTACCAACCATGTTTCAGTTCACTGTCTGTATATAGATGATTCAATATAATTGTTTTGTATTGTACCAACCATGTTTCAGTTCACTGTCTGTATATAGCTGATTTAATATAATTGCTCTAATTATAATTATTTTATTTATTTCCGCCTTGGCTTACTTTCACTCTACATTTGCGGAAAAGGCATTAACAAATCGCAGGTACTATGATCATTATCAATAAATGGATCCGTCCGGTTTCTATCTTTGTGAGACTTGAAAGCATATGAAATGCCTCCAGCTAGTTGCTGGCAAGAAGGAGGTAAGTCCAGTGGTGGGGCTGCCACCTTTCAGCATCAGGACCCACTGCATGATACTGCATTTCCTCAGTACAAGGATGGACTGGTTATACCGCCATGACTCGGGCCCCAGAGCCTCGTCTGTAAAAGCAGGTACCTGTACCTCGGGCAGGTGAGATAGCGAAGCGTGGACCCAGAGGAAATGCAATGAGAGACGAATAACTACCGCCGAAATGAAATATATGCGACGAACTGCTGGAGTCACTGGGAAGTGGGATCACAAATGAAGCACAGAAGTGCTGAATGGTCTTAACAGCAGACCTATATTGGAATACATCCATCAATACCACAAAAAAAAAAGGCTAGGACACCTCAGCAGGATGGACAGAAGCAGGATCTCTAAAGCAATCATCAACTACTGCCCCGGTGGGAAGAGAACTCTAGGTAACCCCAGGAAAAGATGGCGTGAAAATTGAAATCTTTTGTGTAGATCGTAACAGTTCTTCTAGGACTAACACATGAAAGGAGCATTATGATGATGAATAAATGGATTATGTTTTGGAGCGTAATTCCAAGATAGTCCATTTGTTCATTAAAACGAAAAGATGATGGGATCTCTGCTGCTCACAATGTGTCATATGCATAGGTTTGTTTCCAAAACAAGAACCCTAATCTACATGGGGTTTCATTTAGATGAAACGTTTGACTTTCGTTAAATGTTTCTTTCACTTACGGGAAGTTACTGAATTAGTAAATCCATTTCATAAAAGTTGGTGCATGAGTCGTTTCAATTAAAGAGTTATGGCGCCCTAATTGTTTCAACAAATGAACATTTGTAACGAGTCATGCACATGCCTGCGATGGTGTCTTATTTGGAATAACCAATTTGCAATAGATGTCGCGCGAGGCGTTTCAACAAAAATGCATTTAGGTTCGCTGTTTTGTAACCTCGCGAAGGTTTCTGAATTAAATCAATTTTACGATAGGAGGCTCATAAGACATTACAACAAATTAGTGTATTTCATAGGTTTGAGCGGCATTTTGTGTGTTTCCAAACATTTGCAGTGTCCGGTGCGACTCATATTTGAGATGACCATTAACAAAGCACAGAGAATATCCCCACAAATATGAGGACTGAATTTGGAAAATTCATGCTTGTTACATGGACAATTGTTTGTGGTTTGCTCACGAGTCGGAAAGCCTCCTGATTTATTTATGTACGCAACAGACGGAAAACAAAAGATATTGCAAATGCAACGGATGGCGGGCTATAAGTAAAACATTCATACTGGATATCATATAAATACTTGAATATTTCCAAAAGTTAAAACTCTGAATGGGAATAGTTTTTGGGCTGCCAACTGAAAAGTGAATATCAATGTCCACTTAATGCAGACGTATACACAAACGTTCAACGATATAAAAACTTTCTTCACATCCAACTTTTTTCAATTTTCCTACATTTAAAACAGCAGTACTTCTCCTTATTATGTTGTCTACTTACTCATTTATATGATTTCCACTTGCATCACTCTCTTCATCATGGGTTTCTTCTGTTATGTCCTAACGACAAGAATGAATCACTAATTTATTTTCTCTGATATTACGCTTCTACACAATAAATAACAAATAATGTAACTTTACAGCACAGATCAAGTTAGAGCAAGGAATTATCAGCTGTATAACTGACTGAAATAACTTTCTTATTCCCGATCATATCCTACTGCATTACACAAGTCTCATCTAGATCTGAAACTTATCAAAGATATCCCTCCTTTCTAGGTCAAGTAAATCTGAACTTGACAGATCATTGGAAGATTTAAACAGAAACAAATCAATAGGCATAGATGATATACCGATTGAATTGCTACTCAGGACAGGTGACGAAGGTCTCATTAGGTTATTTCACTTGGTGTATAGGATTTATGAGAGAGGTGAGGTAGCTTCTGATTTCAAGAAGAATGTTATCATCCCTATACCGAAGAAAACAAGAGCTGACAGATGTGAAGAATACCGTACAATTAGCTTGATCACTCGTGCTTCATAGATCCTGACTAGTATCATTTACAAGAGGATGAAAACAGAGTTGGGTCAAGACTAGTTTGGATTCAGGAGAAACGTAGGAACAAGGGAAGCTGTTCTAAGTCTTAGGCTGATTTTGAGAGGAAGAACAAAGCAAGGTAAGAGAACGATCATGGAATTTGTAGACTTAGAAAAGGCATTTGATAACGTTGATTTCAATAAATTTCAGGGATAGGAGGGTGCTATACAATCTACACAGAAACCAGACAGAAGTTATTCAAGCCAAAGGACATGAGAGAAGTTGGTATTCAGAACAGTGTAAGGCAAAGCTGCATACTTTTAAATGATGCATTGAACAAGCAATGAAGGAAATTGGTGAATAATTCAAAGTAGGAGCAGAGATTCAAAGAGATGTAATTTCAACTCTGTGATTTTCACATGACATCGTCATCTTTGCCGACTCACCAGCGGATTTGAATGAGTTTTAAATGATACGGATTCTGTCTTGAGGAAAATTAATAAATGTGAAACTAAAATATTGGAATGCAGCCGAAAGAAATCAAAAACCCTATGGACGTCAAATAGGCAAGTGAAAAGCTAAAGGAAGTAAGAGACTTCTGTTACTTAAGCAAAACAACCAGTGATGGACGAAACAAAGAGGGCATAAAAAATAGGTTAGCTCACGCAAGGAAAGCAATTTAAGAAAAAAGGAATATGTTGACGTTGAATATAGATTTAGGTATTGAGACTAGTGGGAGAAGATAGATGTTTCTGGCAACTTCTAATGAAGAGAAGAGGCAGGTTGGTGGCATACCTGCTAAGACACCCAGGAAAAGCAAAGTTAGTTATGGAAGGAACGGTTGAGGACAAGAACGGTAGGGGTAGACCAACATTTGAATATGTAAAACAGATTGCCTTATGTAGGGTGTGGTAGCTATGAAGAGATGATACCAAAAGAATAACAACAAATTGAAGTGTGATAGAAAATGTGTGAAGAGTACTTTCAGGATTTTGAAGAGATATCATCAAATCCATGCGTCAAGTTTCAAAGATTTGAAATTACTGGTATAGAAGAGAGAAGGCCTCAAAATGCATTGTGATATTGTGCTCAGTTCCAAGGTGAACTCTACAAGGTGTCCTTAAAGGAAGTAATAGGCTTAAGGGCTGAAAGAATTATTTTTGAATTTTCTATCAGCAGGACTATAAAAGCCTTTTCTCTTGTTAGTCCATCCTCTTGTCCATATCAGTCACATCACATAATACATGTACATGTCACTTCCGTGACTTGGTCCTCAATAGTTTTACCAGTTCACCTTTTAATAATGAATGTATAAATCACTATGCCTTATAAACAATATTCTACAAAAACATTTTACACAAAAAAACAAAGTTTTTGATTAGGGAAGATACGTTTTCAAATATCTCCCAGCAATCCAATAAGAGTAAGCGCCTCTAGAGACAGTGACTATCTAACATACATTTTGCTCCTGACTACAAACACTAGGCCTATCGTGTTCTCGATACATATCAACAGCAGTTATTAGAGTTTGCGCAGGACAGGGAAAAAGGATCTATTTTCTAAAAATAATAATAATAGCCTTCACTTTTGGCTGGACTGCCATGAAAGGTGAAATATAATGCGATATTCCATCATGCATAATCGGATCATTTGTGTTACTTATACCATGACAATACTGTAACTTCTTCATACGCAGTTCACAATAAGCAACTAATACAACGTGATTGTGCTAAACTTCCCGTAATGTACCCTTCACTGATGAGGATTAAGATATATCCTCCTTTACCTAAGAGAATAGAGCAACGGCATACACAGAGGGAGGTCATGGGTTTGAGTCCACCACAACCAGTGTGGCTTTGTCAAAAACAGCGAAACAACAGACGCTCTCCATGCACTTCGTCTATTGATGGAAAGACACCATAATAAAAGGAAGACAGTTCACTTAGCCTTTCTTGATTTGGAAAAGGCGTTCGACAGAGTACCACATGATCTCATCTGGCTGGCACAGAGGCTACACAGTGTGCATGAAGCCTATGGAAACAGGGTGAAACTTCTGTTCCGAAAGACAACAAATTCAGTGTGGTGGGCAGCAGGAATGTCCGATGCCTTACAAATCACTGTTAATGCCCATCAAGGATCAGCCTTGTCTCCCTTGCACTTATACTCTGCATTAACGCCATCACAAATGACGTCCAAATCAGGCATCCATGGACATTATTATATGCGGATGATGTCATGTTAGCTAACGAGACACGTGGGCACCTCGAACAGCAAGTGCAAGAGAGGAAGATGGATCTTGAAGAATTTGGGATGAAATTAAATCTGAAGAAGACGGAATACCTGGAATGCGGTGATCAAACTGATGGCACAATCACTGTGGGTGAGGTTCAACTTGATAAAGTGACTGAATTCAAATACCTTGGGTCATGCAACACCTCAGACAGCAGCACGATTCCTGGTGTCAAAAGAAGAATCACTGCCGCTTGGACGAAATGGCACCAAGTTACTGATGTCCTATGCGATAAGAAAATTCCATTGCATCTAAAATCTAAAGTATATCGCACAGTGATTAGATCGGTGGCCATTTATGGATTTGAATGCTAGCCTACAACATTGAAGCACGAAAAGGCACCTCATGCAATGGAAATGAAGATGTTGCGGTGGTCAAATGGTTTGACTCGACTGAGCCATATTAGGAATGATGGTGAGCGGAAGGATTTCAAGGTTGCGCCAATCACAGACAAAATGCGTGAATCACGTCTGCGGTGGTATGGACATTTGTTCCGTAGCAGTGAAATCTCAGTTGGAAAGACTGCCCTTCAATTGAACGTGGAGGGTCGTCAACCTCGAGGGTGACCTCAAACACGCTGGCTGGATAGAGTGAGAGATGACATGACATGCGGCTCACTAAACTCTGCCCTAGGGTCGCTATGGATCGTTTGAAGTGGAGGAATCAGTGCAGGAAGGCAGACCCCACTTAAATGGGAAAATGCAAAAGATGTTGATGTTGATGTTTGACTGTGTCATATGCTGAAGTCAGGTCGATTAAAACTACCCCAGTCATAATGTTTTTCTCGTAAACATCCTCTAAAGATTGTGTGAGATGTAGAATTTGGGACGAGCAACTTTTTATTGGTCAAAAACCTACTTGCTCAGGTATGAGCACCGGTTCCACCATTTTCAGATAGTTGATCCAAAATCATTCATTCTTAAAGTTTGTACAGATGGCACAACAAGAAGATTGGTCTGAAGTTCTTAGGATCATCTGCAGTTTTAGCAGGCTTGAGGATTGCTATAACGTTGTCTTTTCTCCATAATGTTGATATTTTGCAGTTGTTGAATAAATCCCAGGGCCACTGTGTACTAGCATGACCAAATCTTATAAGCAGTTCGATATATATATCATCATGACCTGCCCCCTAACCATTACTACATTTATTAAGCGCCCAATTCAGATCTACAAGTGATACGTGAGCAGAAAGAACACTGCTTTCGTGATCACTCAAATCTTCTAGTTTTTCCTTCGCTTTACCTCCAGATTTTGTGTGTTGACAATTTTTACGAGCTTATTAGCAATTTGATTAGCAGAGATTTTACTTTGCATTGGAGCCTTAATGGCGTCTTAATAAGGTGCCTATGTAGCCTTCAAGCATTGTAGCTATTTCTTCCCATTAATTTAATCCATTGATTACATTTGGATTCAGGAATGGAAGAAAAGACGCTGTGTGCACTTGATATGGTCTCCTCACCAGATATTAGAAGAGAAGTTGCAGCCAGGACTGAAAAACCAAACCAATTAACTCATGCGCACACCCATTGTACGGTTATAAACCCGCCCATCGACGACTGAGGTCTAGGAGGAGTTTCCTGAGCACAACAGAAGATCTACATGAATCTGCTAAGTCCACAAGGTTAAGATTATGGAGATCTAGAAATACTCAACTTGATGGCTGGATGCTACCAATTGAACATCTCCCTCCAGGACATGAGGAACACTGGTCTACGTGGAAGTCATTGAACAGGCTTCGCACTGGTATTGGTAGATCAAGAACCAATATGTTAAAGTGGGGTTTTCCTGGCACATCCAGGCTATGTGATTATGGTGAAGTCCAAACCACAGTCAATTTCATGAACTGCATTAAGTGTCCTTTAAGTTGCAAAATGGAGGACTTGCTGGCTGCGACACCTAATGCCCGTGACTTGGCAAAATTTTGGACAGAAACTATTTGATATGTGCATTGTTAAGTACCATAATTTTTTAATGTAAAATTTATCCTACTTCTGATACGAACAAATAAATAAACTAAAAGGGTTCTTTTGGAAAAGTTCTTCGTATTCTTTCAACAGAATGGTTGTTTCAGTGGCAAGGCCTTGAATATAAGTGGTTCTACAACCTCTAGGAATTGATTTTTGTGAAGAGCACTTGACAACTTCTACAAACTTCTGGTATGCCTCTGAAACAGGATGGAGTGTTCTAAACCTCCCATCAAGCATTGTGGTGAATGTTTCCCAATTTTCCTGCTGGAAATTGTATCTTCGCTTGAAGTGTACAGTGTGTGGGCAGACTAACAGACATATAATTGGGCGGTGTTGTGTATGAGGGTTTGGTGAGCGAACAGATTGAATACATGGTTGGGTTAAGTTTTTACTCACAAACATGAGGTCCGGATTGTATCCGCGTTGCCATCTACCACTATTAATAACAAAGTGAAGGAAGTTTGTTGTCATGGATCAATGTCAGTTGATGTAGATCTGCCTATTTTAAAACAGCATCTCCATTTGGATCGTCTGAGAAAAGCCCCAAACAATGCTACGGCTGTTGAAATCACCAGTAATAACAGAAGCTTTCCGCCCATCGAAATTGCCTAGCGGTTTAAATTAGAATACCTCATTTGGAGGCTTATAGATAGAGGAGATCACAAGGTTACCAATTTCGACAGTTTTCTCTGTGATTGAAGTACAGAGGATTTGAAGCACTGGGCATGAGGTGGACGTTGGGACGGTGCTGGTGAATGTCTCTATGTGGATACAGAGTACAAAGCTCTTTTTACTCGTTGATAAGCCTTTGATGTTTAATCAGTGAATTGACCAACGGCATACACACAGGGAGGTCATGGGTTTGGCTCCAGCACTAGTCGGACAATATAATGCTTTAACATCCATCTAGACGTCTTGTTCTTTCCGGACAGCAGACTGCTTCCATTTGTCATCACTACTGTCTGAATACACAATTCGGTAATCCCTAAATAGCATTGGTGAGAACAACATGGCGATCTGGACATGGCCATTATAAGACTCAACAAGACACTTACCTCTTTGAAATCTCCACCACTCGCTAAAGATGTAGGTTTTGTTTTTATGCATGGAAGAAACTCTGGTAAGGAGAATTCTTCTATCTTAATATCCTCAGTGAGATCAGTATCATCCTGCAGAGAAATTACATGTTTCACAAACATATTCCTTTTCATACATGGAATTGAATCTTACAGAGGTTTACATTACTTTGAATACCTTCCAAACATAATGTGACAAACAAGACCTAGATCAAAAGTTTTGAACAGAATGGTAGTTCTGTCTTCAGAGTTAACATCCCAGACTTGGATAACTTGCCACGGTGGGTGAATGGTTATCGTTCCGGAGTACCAACCCAAAGCATGAGAAGATGATGTCGATCAGACCTACATAAGATGCAACTAGTAGTAAACCAATAAAGTTCTTACCTCTTTGATAGCTCCGCCAATCGCTAAAGATGGGGTTTCTGATTTGATGCATGGAACGAACTCTGGTATGGAGTATTCCTCTATCTTAATATGCTCAGTGAGATCAGTATCATCCTGAAGAGAAATTATTTGTTTCACAAACATGTTCCATTGCATAGGTGGAATTAAATCTTACACAGGTTTCCAATACTTTGAATCCCTTCCGAACATAATGCGACATACAAGGCCCAGATCAAACAATTTTGAACAGTATGTTAGTTCTGTTTTCAGAGTTAACATCCCAGACTTGGATAACTTCATCAGTTGGTCTCCATTGATATTTATTGTCCCCGTTCACTTGCTCATAAAGCACGCCACGATCTGAATTCCATGTCAACAACGTGGCAACACTGTGTCATTTTCCGAGAGTACAATTATGAAGACAGGGCACGGAAAAGGTACTTGAGAAGGCTGTGAAAGGATCGAGCAAGCCGTGTAATTTACTGGAAACGCGATATCAAAATTAATATTATAAAGATTGAAGAAACGGACAATACAATAAATTGAGTTAGACATTCACCGCACGTTGTACGGAAACACTTCGCGAGCAAAGCAGAAGAAAATAGGAAGAGGAGGAAGCTGATTGGCTACAGAACGGAGAAGCCGGAAATGCTATTCTACGCACAAAACAGAAGTTGTCGAACGCCGGGGAGGGTGGACACGGAAATTCGAGCATCGAGCCCCATGGTAATCTACGGTATATAGAATTGAGTATTAGTGAAATAGAGTGCAAATATTTCTCACTGAGTGTGGAATACGCTGAAAATTCGCGTTCGACGATTTAATATAAAGATTTGTATATTTATTGAATTTTGCAAACTGTCGAGTGCAATTGAGATATTTGAAAAGTGCTACACCGACAAGATAGAGCTCAAATATTGTTCAGAATTATTTGCTGTTCTCCGTAAATCAATTGTAGGATGCTTTGAAAACACAATTATTCAAATAAAATCCGATATAAATGACAGAGAATTAAACATGGAGTGGGTCACATAATAGAAGGGAACGAGAACAATTATTCAAAGTGCTGCAATGCTAGAATCTGCGATAAATCTGAAAGCAGAGCTTTCATTTACTACAAGTGTAGAAGTTGTGATACAATTATTATGAAATTTAAAACCATAGAGAAGATGATTCCAACCAACACCATGAGTCACTCAATTCAACATGAGGGGAAGGTGGTCATTATGGCAAGTCCAATTCAAGCCTGGAAGGTGAGTTCATCCAATATGCGAAGGACGGCGTCTGGAAATGGAAATGCTGAATTCAGATATAACAGATGTTGAGTATAATCCAAGAGTGACCGTGCAAACTTGTTGGAGGTGCAGGTGTAAAGAGTTAATTTTATACTGTTTTAATGCAACCTTGGAATGCTAGAGGGAGGATAAGTAGGTTCAGTGGTTAGTAAATATTTCTTCCTTATTACGAAGTATCTTCTTAAATGAAACATATATTGTAGTGGCAGTTATTTGCAGCTAAAGATACTTTTAATCCTCATAATTACTTTAAAATAAATAAATTTAACCCTAATAAAGTTTTTGCTATGGAACTTTCATGATTACATTATTTTAGGACATGCTTTTATATGAAATGGTTGGAGATTTGCACTACATTAGAACTTTCCATTTCATTAATTAACATGTATTTTGAGCTCCACCCAATCCTTACCTGATGCCCTGAGAGTAACATTCTCATGTTGTAAGTAGCTCAAGGCTATGTCTGTGGTGGTATGAGTTTGAATGTGATGGGATTTCACGAGGGTTGAATCTGGCGTTCGGCCCTCTGGTAACTTCAGAAATAGGGTTACAATATCAATAATTCTCCTATAAGAATAAACCATGAAGGCTGAATGAAAACGGAAATGAGAGGGGTAATATTATGGTCAATGGGAATGTACCAAACAGCACATTGAGGGAAAAAGAACAAGACGATCCTTGCCTTAATGCAGCACAACTGCTCAGAGAATGCACCGAAATTAATATATTGAGCAATATTACAAAGGCAACTCTAAACAAATAGAAATAATTAGCTTATTTTCAGATATCCCACTGAAATTTACATTGAAAACTCCCCCGTCCATAGAAAAGATAGTCCATGAGATGTACTAAACACACGACTTGTCTCTATCAACACCCGTACTTCGATAAGTAACAAGATGTATATATAACTTTCAGTATAATAGGAAACGTTTGGAACCAGCGCTCGCATTCTCCAAATTAACGTAGGCCTGTCAAAGTATAACTGTGAATACCTTAGCAAACTAGCTACTGACCTCAAAATCGACGTCTTAACAGTTCAAGAAACTCACATCATAGAAGACTTGGAAATGAGGGGTAAGATTGCAGGATACAGAATGATAGCGAGACTCTTTTGCCCTGTCCACGGATCAGCTATGTATGCGAGAACCTTTGCAACCTTTGCAATCTTTCAGAAGTTAACGGTCAAAAAATTAATGGCATAGAAATAATTACAGACAAACTAAATAATCTAACCATCATGTCAGTTTACAATCCACCTTCTTCCAAACGAACAACCCCACCACTACCTCCAGTAACCGCACCATGTATTTACATAGGAACCTTCAACAGTCGTCATACAACTTGGGGTTTTTCAAACAATGATGAAAATGGAGAAAAACTTGCTACATGGTGAGATAGCAAAGATCTTTATCTCAGGTTTGATCTTAAAGAAACCAAGGCATTTCACTCTTCTAGATGGCAATCTGACAGATGAAAGGAAGCTCCCGCTAGACCATAAAAGGAAAGTACTTCAGAAATTCCCTAGAAGCCAACATAGACCCACACTCATCAATATTAGCCTAGAAATTCTAGTTATCAGATCAATTCATGAACCAAGGTGGAATTTTAAGAACTGGGACGAATACAGCTCAGATGTGGACTGTAATTTACAATAGATACCACCAAATGCAGAGAAGTAATTGATACCACATTATCAGTTACTGATAAAGCCATCGAACGAGTTCATTCGTATAACTATCCAGGGTGCTACCTGAATAACAAATGGGACTGTAGCCATGAAATCAAAGCTCGCATTGAGCAAGCCAGGGGTGTCTTTATCAAAATTAAGAATCTGCTGTGTCATCGAGATCTTACTCTGAGATCAAGACTACTTGCCCTCAAGTGTTACATAATTACCATACTAACGTATGGACACGAGGGGTGGACGTTAACCAAAACCTTGGAGAAGAAGTTGGAAACATTTGAAATGTGGCTGTATCGTCGCAAGATTCGTATATCGTAGACCAACAAGGTGAGAAACACCAAGGTGCTGGATCGAATGGGCAAGGAGATGGAGGTGCTCTACAACATCAAGCGACAGAAGCTACAATATTTTGGCCACGTGATTCGAAATAACAAATACAACCTCGAGCAGCTAATCATGGAAGGCAAGATTGAAGGACTGCGCAGACCGGGGAGGAGGAGGAGGATATCCTGGCTCAAGAATTTGCGGGAATGGTTTGAACTTGACTCAGCATCTCTGTTTCGAACGGCAACCTCGAGGCAAGGCATTGCAATGATAATCGCCAATCTTCGAAGCGGAAACGGCATATAAAGAAGAGGAAGAAGAGGAAGAAGGGCAGAGAAGTACAAGAGATTTGTAGGCGTTGTCATCGGCGCTGCTAAGCAGAAAATCCCCCGAGGATACAGGAAACAATATATTCCATTTTGGGACAAATCCACCCAATATTTGTATATGAATTATCCACAAACTGGTGATCCTGAAATGGGGATAAAGATATTGGAAGGACGGAGTGAAAGTAGGAAGAAGTGGAAAGACCTAACTTCTCAAATGAGCTTCACTCACTCCAGTAGGAAAGCATGGTCACTTCTGAGGAAACTTGGAGCTGCTTCCAATGTATGTAAAGGGGAACCTGGCATCATACCAGCCGATATGACACTACACATCAAATCGAGAGCTCATTAAATTCCAATAGATCTTGCCATGAAGAATCAAACAGGAAGAGAACTTAATAATAAAAACATCAACCTCCAGAATGGCCCTCTCTCTCTAATTCAAACAGTGACAAAGAAATTGAGTCAGGTATTTAAATGCTAATATTGAGGAAGGCATCGAGCTTAGACGGCATATTCCCAGAGTTCAAAACATATCTCGGAAAACTTGCAAGAACATGGCTGAAGAACTTCTTCAGTGATATCCAGGATACTGGGATCATTCTCCCAGAGGTCAAAGTGGCTCACACCCAGGCAATCCTCAAACCTGGAAAAGCAGATGTCGCTTGAAGTTACTGACCTATTGCCCTACTCAGCGTTTGCTACAAACTCTTAGAGCGTCTAATCCTGAATCAAATCCAGGGAATTATAAATAATATAACTCCATCATACCAGGCATGTTTCAGATCCCATCGTATCTACTGTGAACAGGCATTGGCATTAACATCTTACATCGAGGCAGCGTTCCAGAAGAAGTTAAAGACACCCGTCGCTTTTGTCGATCTAACAGCGGCATGGGATACGGTCTGGCTGAACAGAATATTGCTTAAACTTAAAAGACTATATCGTGCCCAAACTATTATTAATATTATGAATATCCATTACCCTATTACACATAGTACATTAGGGTTAGAGTTTGTTACAAAATAAAAATTACATCATAAATTATAAGATTAATTTATGAAAAATAAGATGAATAATAGCTAAAAATTGGTTATAACAACTTTTTTTCGTGAATATATGATTAAGTGGTTTTGAAAATTTCAAGTTGCAGAAATGTAAGTGAGAGTTCAAGTTGTATCTGGCTTTACCAAACACGGAGCTTTCAAACAACAGGTGATCTATTGTTTGAGGAGAATCACAAAAACAGGAATAACCATCTACAATATTAATTTTGAAACGTTCGAAATAGGATTTGAAACGTCCGTGACCAGTTAAGAATTGTGTAAGTTCAAAATTCGGCACAGACATCTTACACTGGAGCCTGTGGTGAACAGGTCCTTTTGTAGAACGGGTCCAGTAGTTGTTCCACTGACTTGTTATGTGACTTCTAATTTGTCTCTTTGCATAACATACTGGGGACTTGTCATATGAAGCTTGCATATTAGATGCTGCTGCTGTTTTTGCGAGTTGATCCGCTCTTTCGTTTCCAAGAGTTCCGACATGTCCTTGAATCCAGGTGAAACAAATGTGAGGGTTTTGATGAGCTATTGCTGTGATAGTAACAGCAACTGGGTTCATATTGTACTTGTTATTTATTGACCTTAGGGCAGCTTGGGAATCACTGAAAATCCGAGCATTCTTGTTGTTCTTTTTGCACCATTGGACTGCAGAAATTATGGTCAAAAGTTCTGCCTGATAAACGGAACAATTTGAAGATGGTTTTTACTGTGATGACAATACCTCAATATTATTCTCATAAACTACAAATGTCGTGCCCAAAACTAACATCACTCCTGAAGAATATGCTGACAAGTCGGTATTTCAAGGTCACCATAGGACAAAGGACAAGCAAGTCATTTTCAGTAAAAAATGGTCTTCCTCAAGGATCAGTATTAGCTCCATTGCATATCAATTTATACACCTGTGGCATGCCTGTGACCATCAGCAACAATTCTGCTATGCTGACGTCTTAGCTATTGCTGTAAAATATCATCAAACTTAGAAAAAGCATTCGCTCCAATCATTTGCAATTAATGTATGCACACTATACAAAATGGTGACTTTGTCCCAAACCAAATAAGTCAGAAGTGTGTGCGTTTCATCTGTTTAACCGCATTGCCCATCAAAAGCTGAAGGTGAACTTCTGCCAGCAAAGAGTATCTTGGCATCACCTTCGACCGTTCCTTAACCTTCAAGAAGAAATCAGGTAGAATAAAAAAACAGTCAATGAAGGGAGAAGATGGATGATTAACTACAATTATCGGGATATGAATTAAACGAAAGTTGACCAGGGGTGGTGAAATGAAAAGATGGACAAGTAACCAGAAGCAATGTCCGGCTTTACTCAGGTCATGTGGGTCGCAAGCAACTTACAATTACTATAATTGTGACAAGTTAGTATTTATATTCTGTGTATTCCCTTAAGCTATCTAAAACATGTGTTTATACAAATTATTGTAGAGAGCGTGGCACTGTACCCACTTATCCTCTACAAGAGTTGACAAATGAGCTACCACTGCCAAAGACCATTAGGTGTGTATTTGCTCAGCACAACTGCCAGGAATGTAAAGTATTCTGTTTGCTCCGTTGGCGGTCACGTTTTCAACCAATTGAAGAAGAGAGATATGGTGATGATTATTCCTTTGAAATATGATTGCTGACGGCCAAGTTACAATTTTAACGTTGTTTTATGCCGGTAGCGAGCTTGCTTTGCTGTGACAGTCTAGCCTATAAGCAATAGGATACATAAACAGCAGCAGGCAATCATATCCCAAATCCTGTATATGAATGAGTTTTGGCATGGCACATTGAGTAGACTTCACCTATAATAATATCCAGGGTGCTAGCAGTAGCAATACCATTACATCTGCTATTGTTAGGTGTTCTGATGAAAAACAAGACTATGTTACCGTATCCAATCTTCCAAATAATATTCATTCTAAATATCATTCGTATTATGATAAGAGAAGTAATGCAGAACATATAATTACCTGTAGTTCAATTTCCTGTTTAACTGCTATCCTATCAACATCAAATATATCGCCAGGTCCATTCTGCAGGTTATCACAGGGCAACAGCTCATTTGAATCCTGCCAAGTATTACCCAATGTTAAATATATAGACACAATATGAGTAATGAGTTATATCTGTCATAAAAATTAAAAGTTAACAGATCCTGTTTAGAGTACCATTTACTATTAAGGGGAGGCTTGACTGAACAGATCCTGGTTAGAGTACCATTTACTATTAAGTGGAGGCTTGACTGAACTGGTCCAGTTTAGAGTACCATTTAGTATTTCTTGCGTAGAGCACCATTTACTATTAAGTACTGCATTATGTCACTAAACCTTGCTCATCAAGCACATCACCAAGATAGCAATGTTACACCATAGACGATTTTAAATAAAACTTACACTGCCAGGGAATTCATGAGTCAACCATTCTGGCTCACTCTTGACGAATAGATGTTTCTCCATTATGATAACGAAACTAGAACAGAGCAAGATTTAATTGACCTTAGCCTACTTATACCAGAACGATAAATCAGTCTCATATTTATTTAATGAAATGAGGTATTCTCAGACCCCTCGAAGTCCACAGTGATAACGAGCGGTTATATATTATTTGTCAACAACAGTAAAACATGTAGGCCTACAACCTTGGCGCTCAACTTGCAGACATTTACTCCAAGTCACAAATTTGCAAGTTGACCGTTAAGTTCAAATAAGTCATCGCTATTTGTAATTTCGATTGAATAGATAGGCTATAGCTAATGGTATTTGCGTAAGAAAACCAAGGGAGAGTGGTTTACAAAGGTAGAAACGGACCGGACCGTCAGATGCGTACGCCCATTAAGATGAACCTAAAAGAACACCCGAGTTTCCAGGAAAAGCCAACTAACAACAGGTAAGACGTGGACTGAAGCCAGGAACTCATGAGGCGTTACTGGGCGAATGTTAACAGAGCAGTTGGTCCATAGCTGGCAACAACAAGAATGGTACCTGCTTTTAGAACAGGGAAACAAACAATCCTACATTCGGTGTGTCTAGTCCACTAACTTGACTTGTGGCTAGCAGATTAAATATTGCCAGACTATAAAGTACCTATGAACACGTTTAATTAGGCCACGTGAAATTGAACTTGGCTAACTCACTGGTATTGCAAATCGGAATAATATGCTTAACCTACAGGTATTAAGATGCCACGAAAAAAAATTGAATCCTCTTGTTACAAAACAGCCAGTTAAAACTAGATGCATTATCGCCCCCAAGGAGTAATTAGGAGGGGCCCTAACGGCTAGGAAGTGAAGCCAGTAGTTAGTTACTCCTTCACATCTTAGCCTCCAATAATATAAGAATTAATTACGGATGTTTCCCTTCGTTTTGAAATAGTTTCTGCTTATCAATTAATGAACGGTATTAACCTACTTACCCCAATCTTATTGTGAACGTGGTTTGAGTCCTAGATTGATTGCTCGTGGGTGTTAAAAGATTGATACCGGTATGCCATTATTTGCATATTTTAGCTTATTTATCTCAAACCTAAGCCTAGGCTAGAACTGGCCTATTGTAAACAAAATCGTGCAATAGAAAGAATTACGCCACCACCCACTCAGTTCACATGCCTTAATTTTTTTTAAATTTATAGCCTACACATTCTTGACTATAATAGCAGGCCTACTGGAATCTCAGTAAGTATGTACCTATTATTTGGTATGAGTAACTCACAGGAACGGGCTGGGGCCCAACAGCATACACCCTCAGAACTTCAGCTCTTGCCCTAGTGTATCCAGTAGCAGAATATTGCTGCCCAGTATAGCTTAACAGCGCCCATGCAAAGAAGATAGACGTACAGCTGAACGACACAATGAGGACTGTATCAGGAACCATCCAATCTACACCTTTGGAATGGTTACCAGTACTCTTCAACATCCAGCCTCCTCATCTTCGAAGACAAATGGCACTGAAGAGAGAATGGCTTAAATGTTGTGACAAAACACTATTCTGCCAATACATTTAGACTGCTCACCTAAAGATCTCGGGCTGAAATCCCGGAATCCTTCTTGGAGACAAGGAAGAAAGTTGGTCCAAGAGCAGTTTCAAGTGAATGAAGCATGGCGCAATGAGTGGCTGACTTCAAATCCAGACAGATTAGGTCTTATCTCGGATCCAGTTAAGCAGCCCCCTGGTTTCGACCTTCCCAGGAAAATCTGGACGTCGCTGAACCGTATAAGAACTCAACACGGTAGGTGTCAGTTCTGGAAGCACAAATGGAAAATTGCCGAGAGTCCTTTCTGCAACTGTGTAGATGTGCCTCAGACCATCAGTCACATCGCTATGGATTGCCCACTCCGAAGGTTCAATGGTCCAATGAAGGAAATTCATCAAGCTAGTGATGAAGCTTTAGAATGGTTAGAGAAATTAGATATCCAGCTCTAACAAAACTGAAGCTGCTTGCAGATCAAGGTCTCAATCTGTATATATTTGTACTGTAAATACTGTAGAATGTAAATAATTGTATATTGCATCTTCATGCCATACGAAATATATATACAGTATACGGTAATTGGTATGAGTTAAAAATACAGTGGGGTGTCAGGATTGCTGAAATCCCACATTAATTACAAGTTAGGGACAAACTGCATTCTGGTATAATACATTCATTTCCCAAGTACTGTACATTGCTATATTTTAGATCGGTGTAGGTTATTGCTCTAGTTTATGTTGGCTTACCATTGCTACTGTAACTTTCTGTATTTTAAACTTGTTCCTTTTGATGCATTATTGTTATTATCAATCCTACAGTTTTTATTAAATTCCTATCTTTAGTTTTAGTTTTCCAGTGAATGAAGAGCTTAGGCAGAAGTGGATAACAGCAGTTCGAAGGGTTAATTGGTCACCGAATGTTTATTGCAGGATATTATGTTCAGCTCACTTCAGAGAAGATGTGAGAAATACGAGCATGCAGCTTTTTCCTTAAAAAAAAAAGCATGCTGTTCCTACTTCCTACAATATTCCCAGCTTTTCCACAATATTGTTACGTCCGTGGGTAGAATTATAAATAAATTTTATATCTTCCTAATTATGATATTTATTCGCCACAACTTCTAATACAATCGCTACATTCCTGTCTGACAGACTCTCTACAATCACAAAACCACCACAGCCGATTCGACCCGTCTCTTCCCTTCTTCTTCCACAGCCTTGACAATCTCGTCTTTGGTGATTTAATAAACAGTTTCCTCAACTCACCGCATAAAGAGCCTCTTAATGCATGTATAGACACGTAGCACTGCCCCTTCCTTAAGCCTGTTCCATTCCGGAACAGTCCAAGGTCATTACAGAACCGTTGTCAACCATCGGATTAGCTCCCTCATAAGGTGCTAGTCAGTTGAAATGGACAACCTTAGGATTTCCGTGTGAAAGTCTTCGTATCGGGTAGATGACGTCATTGATCCTCTTTATCACCTCGCACGGTCCATCCCAGGATCGCAGCAGCTTAGGTAAGAGACCGCGTGGCCGTTGTGGGTTGAACTGCCATACCAGATCCTTCACGTTAAAGCCATCTCCTCGTGCCCGTGCATCATAGGCGTGCTTCATCTGGTCGCTATCATTTCCGAGTTTCTTTCGGACGAGGTTGTGGATCTGGTTCATCTTCTCCCTCAGGCAGATGATGTAATCGTCTCCTAACACCAGTTCTTCGCCGGGCTTACAGCCGAATGCCAAATCACAGGGTAATCGCAGTTCCCTCCCGAAAAGTACTCATGCCGGTGTCTACCTCGTTGTCTCGTGGACCGAATATCGATATGCCATCAAGAACAGGGGGAGATGTTCATCGCAATCGCGTTAGTTCTCTGCCACCTCCTTAGAGAGATGATTCGGAATTGTCCGATTCATCCGCTCGACCATTCCATCCGACTGTGGGTGTAGTGGCGTCGTTCTGGTCTTCTGAATTCCCGTGATTTGAGAGACTTGCTGGAACACTGCTGACTCGAAATTCCTCCCTTGGTCCGCGTGTAGTTCCAAAGGAGCACCAAACCGTGAGAACAACTCGTTCACTAGGATCTTGGAGACTGTGACAGATTCCTGGTTGGGGATTGCGTAAGCTTCCACCCATTTTGAAAAGTAGTCCATGGCCACCAAAATGTACCTGTTCCCGGCGTCTGTGTCGGGGAAAAGTACTGCCACGTCAATCGTAATCCGTTCGAATGGGCTTCCAACATTGTACTGGCGCATGGGTGCCTTCTTCCTTCCTCTCGGACCATTTCCAGCAGCACACACCTCAACTTTTCTTCACACATTTTTGACGCCTTCCTTGCAACCGACCTAGTAGAATCTTTCTCTGACTTTCGCAAGGGTCCTGTTCATGCCAAGATGTCATCCAGAACTCTCGTTGTGCAGATGATGCAGTACATCTGAAGTCTTCTTCTGAGGAACGACGATCTGTGTCCTGGTTGTAGTCCCATTCGAGTCTTCGACGATGCGCTTCAGTACTCCATCTTCCAGACGTAACTAGTCCCATTGGGCCCAATCAGATTTAGTCTTCGGGCTACGCGGAGCGACTCCTTCCCACGTAATCTTCTCTTGAGCCACTGGATGATGTGGCCAAGATCTGCGTCCTCACTCTGAGCCTTCTGAAGTTCCGTAGGTTGCCATGAGTCGCTAACAACTGTCAGTTGTCTGACCAGACCAGCCTTCAATTCTTGCCGTGCACAGTGGCTGCAGTCCGCAGGGCATGGTCTTCTTGAGAGTGAGTCCGCGTTCTTGTGGCTGGTCCCGGCTCGATGCTCAATGTGAAAGACGTACTCCTCTATGCGTTCAATCCATCGAGCAATCTGTCCCTCGGAGTTCTTGAACCGCAGTAGAAAGCGTCGTCCATACAGGTTCTTAATGAAGTGTCCCACATACTTAACCACAGCCAGTAACTCCCATCGAGTGAAGCAGTAGTTCCTCTCGGGCTTGGAGAGTACCTTGCTGAAGTAGGCGATTCATTCTCCTGGCCATCCAGTGACAGAACTCCACCAATGCTAGCATCAGTGTCAAGTATAAACATGCCAACGGTGCACGGATAACTAAGGATAGGTGCAGTAACCAGGAACGCCTTCAGCTGTTCGAAGGATGATTGACAGTGTTCATCCCAACAGTAGTCTCGTCCTTCCTCGGTGAGCGTCGTCAAAGGCTTGGCTATGCTGGCGAATCCGGGTACGAAACGCCTGTAGTAGAAGCATAACCCCAAGAAGCTCGGTAGTTCATGTACGTCCTTGGGGATTGGCCATTCTCTCACCGCGCTGACCTTCTCAGGGTCTATGGCTACACTATTCCTAGATACGGCGTGTCCCAGGTACTTGACGTCCTACTGAAAGAGCTGGTATTTTTTCGTGTTCTACTTAAAGTTGGCGCTCTGCAGTCACTTGAAAACCTCCTCCAGGTTCGGCAGGTGTTCGTCGAAGGTCATCCAAGTAACTCTGACATCCAGGTAGATAAGGCAAGTCATCCATGAAAGATCTCGTAGCACCGTTTGGCGAACGTAGCTGGCGCATTACTTAATCCAAAGGTCATCACCGAGAAGTGCCAGAGCCCCGACCCAATGGAGGAAGTCATCTTCTTTTTATCCTGGGTTACATTTGATCTTGCCAATATCCACTCTTTAGGTCCAAAGTGAAGAATACTTGGGACCCAGATAAGGTATCCAAAGTGTCGTCAATCCTGTGGAGTAGTTAGCTGTCCTTGACGGTCTTGCTGTTCAGCTGTAGGTAGTCCACACAGAACCTTGTTGAGGCGTCCTTTTTCTTTACGAGCACAACTGCTGAAGTCCAAGGGCTAGTTGAAGGCTCCATGACACACTGTTGGCGCATGTCGGAGATGATCTTGTCGGCGTCTTTCCTCTTGGTCAGTGGCAATCCGACAGATAGGCTGAGCATCTCCGTTGTTAATCCCATGCTTCACCGCATTCGTCCTGCCGAGCTGGTTCTTTTCGATGGCGAAGACATCCAGATATTTCGTCAGAAGTGCCTGGATCCTGGTTCTTTGTTCCTTGGAAAGGCTTGCTCGTTCAAGTTGCAGAGCTTCCGTCAGATTCCCGACGCCTCCGTTGTCTCTCCGGACGTCATTCGGAGTTTTCCCATGCACAATCGTTGATACCAGGCTACACCAAGCGACCTGAGAGCCTTTCTTCAGGTTGACTGGGTACTCATTCAGGTTTATCATTCGAACCGGCACTGGTCCCGTGGCGTTGACAGCAGCTCTTCCCAGTAAAACCCCTCAACAAATCTCTTCTTCTGTTACAGCTTCGATGATCCAAGTAGCCTCCGGGTTATCGCAGTCTGGTGGAACTATGGTCACGTTGTCGCTTCTGGGAGGAAGAACTTCATCCGTGTTCAGGACCATTCGTATCGCTCCAACGCCTCGTCCATGGAGGATGATTTCTTCATCGGCGAATCTGAGGCTTCTATGTATTAAATCCCTGGTTAGTCCTAATTTGATCATCAGGTCCATACCAAGGATGACATCTTCAATGATATCGGCCACTATCACTCGGTGGTTGATCTTCTTGCTGCCTAGTCCGATGTTGACGTTGATTTCGCCGTAGATGTTTGTCGGCTCACCTGTCGCTGTCTTCTGTTCAACTCTCGTCGGCTGGAGAGCTCATTTAATAGTGCCTTTCCTCACGATCGTGGTAGTAGCCCCAGTGTCCAGGAGCAAGTCACGTTCCATACCATTGATGGTTCCATCCACGAAGAAACTCTGTGTCTGACGCATTAGGGAGATAACCTGCACATGCCCTTTAGGGGACGTAGGGCCGTTCTTCGATGCTCGCCTCTCAGCACCGGCCCAATCTAGTTTCCTGGTACTTGGTTTCATTCTGGCAGCGGTTTCTCACATGTTCTAACTCACCACAACTCCAGCAGCGTATCTCCCTTCTACGGCGCGGACTGTCGTTGCTCGGCAGAAATTTCGAGACGATCCGTTCAACCTTCTCGTCCAGGGACTCTTCCTCGATGATGCATCGTAGCCATGCGTTTGTCCTTGACGTCTGCGTGGCTGCCTCGAACTCCAATGCACGTGCCAACGTGTCCATTAGCGTCTGAGGATGAGCAAGACAGAGGTCTCGTTGCTGTTCCGGGTCTTTCACACCCATGAGGAAGGTTCCCACAGACAGCCGATCGACGAAATCATTCGTGGCAGAAGAGTAGGCCTTCCATCTAAGTTTGTATTATTGAGATTGTGATGACACATTGTTGGCAAAGGGGAGTACAGTAGGCCTAGGCCTATGCTTGGTGTTAGTGTGGTATATGGTGGTGGTGATTGTTGTTGTCTTAAGGGATGGAACATCAAGGTGAACGGAATAGACTCTCTTGTTATGTATTGCTTGCGTAGGTACACGACAAAAAATAATCCTACGAATTTTAGAGGTGTTGCTAAAACATGACAAGCCCATCTGTAGCCCCAGAAAGTTCTCCCTTGCACTTTTAGTTCCCATGTTAAAACTTACTGGTACACTACTGTTTGCTGTTGCTAAGAGTGTGACTACCTCAGCTACATTATCACAAGCAAGCTTATTCAGTTCTGTCAAATGTTGCATTATTGTTATTCCTCCACCAATTGCCACATGGTAAATACATAAGGCAACCAGTGTGGCCAGAGGACTGCCTCCCTTTATTCTAACAATCGTCAGTTTGACAACAGTGAACTGCTACAACTCTGGAATGTCTATAATACACATGCGCAGATGCTATTGGGTGGCGAGCGATGTTCATGTTAACAAGTGGTCCAGTGTTGTTATGAATAGTTTGTGTTTCAGAACTCTATGGAATGAAACATGTATTTTGAAACCATGCCATTCAGTTAGGTCTGCTGGATACTAAAACCATAGGCTTATCAGTGATCCAATATGTGGAGCAATCTGAGCATAGCCCATGCGAAATGTGGCAACTATGCTTGCTAAGATAATAATAATATCGTGTGGCCTCTGGTGCCGGGTGCAAGCTTTGTTAATTGACACCCAGACGGCAGCTTGCGTGTCAAATTTAATGCTCCTTGGAGCGCTATGGATGTCAAGGAGGTTAGATAGCCAATCTAAGCTCCTTGGCGCTTTACCGCTTTCTAGTAGAGAAATGAGGATCTTTGTGTTGGCGGAAAATCCCGAGATTGATTTTGCCATTATGAACACGGCCTACTGAATTCAAATGGGTTCTTTAACATGCCAACAACGTATGACGTGAGTGTCGTGATTTTTGTCGCCTTTCTAAAATCACTTACCATGGCCAGGAGCGAACCTGCACTCTTGGGGTTGGTAGTCCGACACTATAACCTCACACCCACCGTGGCAAGCACTATGCTTGCCATTATCCCCAGACGTTTGAAATAGAAACCGAAACCACTGTTGTATATTTAAAAAAGAAACTAAGTTAATAGTGTTAGCGGCGGTTTTGTTATCCGCTGCTGCGATGGCCTTGGCCGAGCTTGTGGCGCGACGTGGCCCCCTGCCTTAAGGGTGTGTACAATCCTATATGAAATATTACCTTATCGAAGATGCTGATAGTGTCGTCCTTCCTGGGTTATACAGGCATTGTGTCTGGTAACCACATTCTGGCTGACGCGAGTGGGTTTTGGCGCTCCAATGATTTATTTTTATTTTATGTGTTTTGATGAACACTGAGCCAGTGGTGTCCATCTTATTTACAATTACGTGAATTTGGGAGAGTGAAGGTGGCACTTCATCAGGAAATTGCTGAACAAATGCATCACGTACCCGCCGAGCCGACTCTTACTTCAATAAGTCTTACATACAAAAATACGACGTTGCAATGTTAACTGTCTCACCATGTTAGTAGCTGAGGTTCGGACTGGTGACTGAAAACCTGCACGTTTATTGTAAGGTCAAGTATATACTATGCGCGACCATTTAATACTACAGCAGAGTACCGTGGCACGCCACAAGCTCGGCCAAGGACACTGCAGCAGCGGATTACAAAACCACCGCTCACCGCTCTTACTTTATATGAAAAACCCTGTATAATCTTAACAGTGCCAGCATATTGTGGACCTGTTCACCACCTCTTCCACCCGCCCTTCATGACCCACCGTCCTTCAAGCGGAGATAGTGCCACCAGCTTAGGGCCATAGTTCCAGTTGCCATGATTAGTCTATATAGCAAGCAATGCCCAATACTTTTATGGTGATTGTAACAACCCTGCCTAAATACTTGGGCACTTAGAGGGAAGATGGCCAAATAGTCTACCTTAAATTAATTCATTTCATTAATTTAATTAATTACACTTATTTCTTTAATTCATTAGCTTCATTCATTAGCTTTTACGCTTTTACCTGGCACATTATTGAAAATGTATGATTCGCAAAGCCTACCTTTCTCGGAGTATTTTAAATTCAAATTGCTGTCAATTATCACTGCTGCACCGGAAATATTTCTTATATTACGTAAATAAATGGTTTTCTTTATTGCTCATTCAACGACGCCAGCCATGTTCGAGGGACACACATGGACGTCATATCACGTTCTATCACTGTTGCCAACATGTCTGACACAAAATACACCACTCGACACACGTAATGTTGTAATTATGTGAAGTGAAAAGGCAATAATTAACATAACTTTGGCCTGGATAAAGATTATTGATGCGCGTCAGTGACAGTATAATGGTGGATGTTGGAGTGTCAATCCCAGGCTTAAACACTACCGGAGGGATGATGATGTAACAAAAGGAAAAAGGCTTAGGAAAGAAAGAAAACTTGGGCAACAGGGGAGCAAATCCAAATAACATTTTTTTAATTTATAAAATAACAATAAAAGATGCTGATAGAAGCGTGAAAAGTTAGCGTATAACAAGGCTAAAGAACTCACGATGGGAAAACAAACACTAGCCTTTAAACTTTAATTAAGAATGGGATATGTTGAAAAAATCGGTTAACTATAGCAAAAATACTGAAAACATGATCAACAAATGGAACACAGTCTTGCTTGCTCATAAAGCAACTAAGAGTGTTCATAAACGAGTTGCTAATATAACTTTATGCTATAATGCAAATAAAGTTAGGGATGTCCTTCACGCAGTCACCAAGTGCACTATCCCTTCCAGATACGAAATAGAGTACTTTATAGGTAGTCAGATCACTGGTGAACGTTCAAACGAGAGGCTATAATAATCATTTTAACAAAACTATGGGGAAATATTTCAAAAAGCATTCTAAGATGCTGCAATAAATGGAACAAATAAGAATAGCTTTACTACCCACCGAGGATGAAACCCGAAGCAAGAGAACGATTGCACGTAAAACGGAAAAAGGTTTAGCAAATAAGTTATAATGAAGCAAAAATACGAGAATGAACAATTGTTGTGTTCAAAGTGTGCTAAACGTTTATCCAGCAGTGTGCTGATTAGAAGTTTAGCAGAGGAAAGACTAACAAGTCTAACTTAGGCAAAACTACAATCCGAAAGGTAAATTGATATGACAAGGCAATAATTACCTCGAGTAGGAAGTTTGCTGAGCGAACTGTACTCGCATTTAGCAATTTACGGGAATTGCTAGAGTAAGCTTTATGTAAAGTATCAACAGAAATTTCGCACTGAACACAACAAATGATCGGGATTAATTGCGAGATTAGCATGAAGTGTTTGCAATTGTTTCTGTAAGTACAGAAAGTAGTACGGGAAATTGGGGAATGGCACACATAGAAAGCTCTTCGAGCAATAGAATTGAGTCCAGCTCCAACAAATGAGAGCAATTTTTATTACATCATCACTAAAAGTATTTTAAGATCAATATAAGATTTAACCCTTTTGCTCTCAGGCAATATTCACTAGTCATGCCCAAAACGTTTTTCCCCAAGGGGGATCTTTAACGTGCCAGTAAAACTACTAACATGGCTCCCTTACATTTTAGCACCCTCAAATGCCAGTAACTGCGCCAGAATTCGATCCTGCAACCTTGGGCACAGCAAGCGACAGTGTTACCGCTGAGCCACGCAGCCAATCTAATGTGAGATTGAATGTAACATGCAGGCCAAGGTTTCTTCGTTATTCTGCAAGAGCCGCACAGTCAGTTAAAATACGGTCAGTAAAACCTTCGACTACCACTTTTGTAAAGCAAAAATTAAAATTTAAACAAGAGGAATGCTAATATGAAACATGACATGACATGACATGTAGACATTGTTTGGTTTAGCTGCAGGGCAAACAAAGTGTGTGTTAAGATGGTTTGAAATTGTTCATTTCGAAAGTGATCTAATAAGAGAAGATGAGCATCACAGAATATTGACTAAAGTGCGAAACACCACATTGCAGGCCTGAAGGTCAACCGGCCCTCCGGTCTCCTCCCCGCACCCGGCGGTGTTGCCATGATATTGCACCGTACCTTCAGTCACGTGCTGGATGCGAGAACGTACAGGACAACACCGCATTGCAGGCCTGAAGGTCAACCGGCCCTCCGGTCTCCTCCCCGCACCCGGCGGTGTTGCCATGATATTGCACCGTACCTTCAGTCACGTGCTGGATGCGAGAACGTACAGGACAACACCGCATTGCAGGCCTGAAGGTCAACTGGCCCTCCGGTCTCCTCCCCGCACCCGGCGGTGTTGCCATGATATTGCACCGTACCTTCAGTCACGTGCTGGATGCGAGAACGTTCAGGACAACACCGCATTGCAGGCCTGTAGGTCAACCGGCCCCTCCGGTCTCCTCCCCGCACCCGGCGGTGTTGCCATGCTATTGCACCGTACCTACAGTCGCGTGCTGGATGCGAGAACGTACAGGACAACACCGCATTGCAGGCTTGAAGGTCAACTGGCCCTCTGCTCTCCACCCCGCGCCCGGCGGTGTTGCCATGCTATTGCACCGTACCTTCAGTCTCGTGCTGGATGCGAGAACGTACAGGACAACACCGCACCGACTGCGCGTGACCTTCAGGCTTGCAATGCTATAGTTATGGTTATGATTGTGTTATGATAATGTTATACATTTAATGTTCTTTTTAATTACTGCAACTTCTGAGTTGCCAGGGTTTTGGAATTCTTGCTTGAGTAGGGACAGTTCTCCCACTTAGAAGTACCCTCAATTGCTAGCCAACTGTTTAGTGATTCAGTTTTGTTGCTTATTTTAGAATCTGTGACATCGTAATATAGCCCCATGTATTCGGCTGTGTATGTGAGTGTACTAGTGTGTGTATTTGTAAATTGGGGATAGGATTGGGAAGAAGGCTCATGTAACCCTTTTACTTTTGGCACAGGAGACTAGTGCCTTACCAACTACCAGTATGGCAAAACATTCAATGTCCACGAGAAGACAGGTTACAATTTTTAGCACAACAGTAAAACCTGGCTGACACAATGAAACAGCCTGCATACAATTAATTGTACCATGTCTATGTAAGAAAAGAAAAATAACAGGGTTTGCTTTCTTTTCACAGAAAACTCCAAGAAAGCATTCAAAGGAAAGGAGTCTGCCTAAGGAACTTATTCCTTGTACCTCTGCTAAATCTCCAACAAAGGAAACGTACGAGAGATTATTGGAAGTCTCTCGTGAAAGAAATGGAAGGAATACGAAGAAGATAAAAGTCCTTCAGCAAACAAACAGAAGGCTGAAAAAGACGGTGAATAGCCTCAATGATGTTATTAAAGGAATCAGAAAAATAATCTCATTTCAAAACATACCCTAGAAATAGTAGGTGCTGCATCCAGCCAGAATAATGAACTTATGGTCAGACAATTAGCTAAAGCCAAAGGAGAAACTGTCGCAAGAAAATATAAACCAGAATTACGGACATTTGCTCTAACTCTTCAATTTTATTCTCCTTTTGCATACAGTTTTGTTAGGAGTGCCTTCAATACTTGCTTGCCACATCCACGTACCGTTTCAAAATGGTGCAGACTCATTAATGGCACTTCTGGATTTACATCTGAAGCCTTTCAGACCTAAAACTAAAAATTGAAGAATGCCCACAAAAGTTAGTAGTTTTATTTCCTTCGGAGAAGTGTGTGCATTAAATCATCACTATTAGTACGGTGCAATTAGACCCAAACCTCAACATCCAAAGTAAAAGTTTCCCTTCAGCTCCAAAATGTTCTATACAGTCCACACGTTGTTCGGTAAAAAAAAGTCTCACCATTTTCAGCGTCGGGTTTGGGGGGGGGGGGGGGGAGGAGGGGGGGGGGAGGAGGGGGGGGGGGGCAGCGGTGAGGGGGGGGGGCAGAAGTTGGTAAATTAGTAGTTTTTATCAGTTCTTCTTAAATATTTCGAAAAATATGCGGTTTAGCGCAAACAGTGTCATATACATAAATAATCTACATTGAATTGCGAACACAAAATGGCCCCGTGCATAATATTGCTAAAGTGAACTGTTCCAGAGTTACGGAGGGTGTAAAATAGTTTTTTTTTGAAACAATATGATATTATCACTAATTTTGTTTATACAGGATTGTGTTTTGTGAAAGCACATATCGATTTTATTGAGCGGTGTTATACAAAACAAAAGTTTGGTGCTTTTCAGTCGGTCAACACGAATGTACCCTAAAGAGTCGGGTATTACCCTAATACTGAAAACAATTACATTAGATTAATAAATACCTACCATCTCATGTAATGTTTTTCAGGATAAGGGTTTTCCCCAACTCTTTAGGGTGCATTCGTGTTGATCGACTGAAAAGCACCAAACTTTTAGTTGCTAAGGCAGCACTGAAAAATGGCTTCGAACCCCATAATGACCGGTGGGATGTTAGTGAAAATCCCTTGAAGGAACGTCAACCTCACCACCTTCTCAAGGGGCGCTAGGGAAAAGAGGCTTCCACAGGCCTAGGCCATATAAACCTGTGGTACGGGGAAACCCACTCTGAACTATTAAAATTATAAAAATGTAGAATGTTAAATGTGACCTTAAATTAATGTAAATTGGGTTATTCATGAATATTCAGTCCTCTTCAAACAAAGCACTTTCTTCTTCGAGATCTGCGTCTATGATGTTCGTGTCCCTGTTATCACATCCTAGGCCTGAGCAATTACCGCATATGCTCGAGCAGTTTACACCACTCTTTCTGCACTCGCAATTACGGACGCATTCGTCTTTGCAAGCGCACACTATGAGGGAAAGTAATTCCTGGGGAGCTGCAGGACGTGCTGTTGTAATTGGTCTCAGGTGTTCGCCAATCTTCTTCCCGCCACTCGAGCGGATTCTTCTTCTCATTCTGCCCCTGCTGCACTGGTGGTAGGTTCTAAATGAATGTTGCCTGGAAGCTGCCGAAGTGGGGAGAAGTGCAGCCAACTTGAACAATGAATGCATAGGCTTCTTTGCAATGGCCTGCCAGTAACACTGGGTGCGAAAACAATCTAGATCTTCAGTGTTTTTGGCTCCAAACATCTCAAGAAAGAAATGCTTTCCAGCGTCAGCCAATGCACAGGGGACAGCTTTGGGGTCGCTGAAGACTAGAAGTTTCGTACGAAGAGCTATGTTGGCTTGCACTTTCCCATACGGTGTAATATTCCCCTTCTTGTAGATAGCTGATACAGTCACATCCTGTGAAGGCGTATATTGCTAAGAGTACACCTTTCATATCCCCAATGCCTCGCTGAATGTCAGAAATAGTGTACACTTTTTCCTGCTGATTGCCTTTCTTTGGTACCACCATTTTTAATTTGTTCTCTGAGGGTGCGTGGACAGTCAACAAGACTAAGTCAACTCCTTTCTTAGCTTCACCAATCGCTGTTAAAACTATTAATTAGTCAGCGTCACACGATGCTTGATGAGCTGTGCAACCACCTCTTTGCAAGTGCACTGTAAAGAGAGAAATAAGGCCCATTTTGTTTTTAGCGGTAGCTAGAAATTCACTTTGATTGATATTTACATGGATTGAGTCTTCTACTTTCACACTTTCACTCTGTCAACAGTCTCTGACATATGTACGCTGATGACCTTCAGGCCTACTTCCCTTTCAGTCCCTCTGATGCGCCTCACCATATAGAACTTTTCAACAAAGAAATTGCTCACCTCCATCAGTGGACCCTAAACCATAACCTCCATTTAAACATTTCTGAGACCCAACTTATATGCATTGGCTCTACTAAACTTCTTAACTCTGTAGATCTTAACTCACTCCCACCGATAAAATTACTAGACAATGTTATCCCCTACAGCAACTCTGTAAACAACCTAGGAGTAATTTTTGATTGAACCTTATCTTGGGGAGAGCATACCGCAGCTGTAATAAAGAAAACTGTATCATCAATGCATATCTTGAAGAGGAATATATCTTACACGCCGTCAAAAATGCGCAAGCTTTTAATCCAAACGTTGATACTCCCTATCATCGAATATGGATCAGAAACACTTAACATAAAATTACAGATAGTTCAAAATGCATGCGTTCGTTACCTTTTAGACGACACCTTATTATGTGCAAATGCAGTGGTTGAAACTTCGTGAACGTAGGCAGTTGTTAATTGCGATCCTAACCCAGAAAATATTGTGTACAAAAACCCCCGGTTATCTCTATAATGTGTTTAAGCCAATGAACTCCGTCCACACCAGAGAAAATAGATTTAGTGATTTTACTCTACAGATACCTGTCCACCGTACAACTAAATACAATAAATCATTCTTGCACAGCTTCACGGTTCTTTAATACATTCCACCTTCAGACATTTACAAACTCTGTTAACACTACACAACTCAAGAAATTCCTAATATCAAGATTCCTGAAGGAATACAAATCAAAAATATAAATAGTTCATACAAAAGTTTTGAAATATATCCGTGCCATACAGCCCTTTATAATATTTTTGGTATCCAAGATACATCTTCCGTGGAATTGATAGTAGTTCGAGCAATCCTGTCACTCATGCACTTGTTTTAATAATAGATCATATCATAATTCATATAAAAATAGTAGCCCTTTTTAACGTACAGTACTATAGTTTGTTTGTTTGCGTTTTTCAATAGATTTAACAATACAATAGGTAGGTTATTTATTTATTTAATTATTATATTCTAATTTGTATTATTCATCCTGTATAATATGTTTACTAATTGGCTTGTTTAGTTATAAGTATATTTTATATTTTGTTTTATTGGTTGCTAAGCTGGGTTTAGTTTCTCATTACATAACTTCAATCCAGACCATTGTATATGCTACATAATGGGGCTCTTTAGCCTCAGTGGCAGTTCACTATGAATACATTCAAATTCAATGGTAGTGGAAGAACGTGATCTGCGTAAGTGTTCTTCATCTTTTGTGTTTCCTTGCTCGTATCCATCAAAAACATCAGTTGCTGGCCCATAATGAGTAATTATGTAATCGGTGTATTGCTCGCAAATCTGTCTGAAGGTAGCTGGGCGTCACCAGACAACACGATGAAGGATGTAGGACACTTTCTCTGAATCTGGGGTGATTGATGATTCATTTTAATCTGGAACCAAAACAGTCACCTTTGAAGATTTGCTTCCCATCCTCATCATGCCAGATTCGTCGAAGAGGGATGGAGGATAAGCACATAATTCTAATTGAAATATTTCTTTAAGTCTCTCATCACTCCTAACTGTGCACACCACCCGATGTAATCGAGTGTAAGGGTTCACACATACAGTGTTGTTGTTAATTGTCATAGACTTGGTTATAGAGACTTAACAGCTAACTTTCTTTTCAAGTGTATCTCATTGAATGTTGTGTTTCATTCATGATGAAAATTAATAAATGTAAAACAAAAAAGTCCTCTCGGCACGCCGGAAGGCGTAGGTAGATTACACCGGACAAACTTGGGGATAGGCTATAATAGACAGAATATGCAGATTTCGTAGAAGGATCAGACCTCATTTATTGCGAGAAGGTATTTTATAATTGGAGCTAAATTAACTTTGTTTTTCGTCATTTTATGCTTATTTTAAACATTTTATTGTCTTATGGGAACGGTAACCTTCTTGTCATTTGGGGTCCATTTTTATACTAGTGGTCACACTATCCTTATGCAAGGTTTCGACACCGATGTGTAACTATGTAACGGTCTGTTACTTCTTCACGCAAAATTATATTTCCCGCAGAGATTTTGGTTGGTTCCTCAGTTTAGGGGCTGCGACAACGCGGTCATGTAACTCCGTGTACTTTGGGATGGCTGTATTAGTCTGTAATTCAGGTAAGGACTGCAGACGGTCAATTTCAAGCAGTAGTTCCTAATGTTGCTACCAGGTACTACCGTCAACGACACCTATCTGTGAACTTGGCTACTAGATGCCGCCGCAACCAGCAACTCGCATCGAACGTTGGAACTTCCCCTCCAAAGGAAAGCATACTGAGGGATTTTTAGCGCTCTTAGAAAATCCGACGACTTCGGCCGGCTTTGAACTCGCGACCTTGGGCATAGACATTCAGCATGCTACCAGTTACGTCACCGAGCCGCTTCACACTTAGATGGAAATCTGAATCTGATCTCGTGCAAGTGTGTTATCTTGGCAACGTCTGATGGCTCATCCCTCATCAATTTAGTAGTATTGCCATGGCAACCACTGATAGGTCTTGGCATTTTCTTATAATTCCGAAATTATTTTTCTCATCCCTTGGCATAATGGTGGGTTATATCAAAAATTCTTCCAGACAAAAGTTTTAGGTAATTATTAGGGAAATATTGTCCATTTTGTACGGTTTTGATATTGTGCCTATTAAGAGAGATATGATTAATGTTTCCCGAAAAACCCACTTTTTCCCACCCCTTTGGTCAATGGTTGGTGCTATAAAGAAACTCTTCAAACATAAATTTTTGGGCTTTATCCGACACATAGTATGAACGTTGAACGGATTCGATATTTCACATATTAAGAGAGTTATATCAATATTTCACTTTTTCGAAAAAAAGCCCCCCATTTTCACCCCCTTCGACCGATTTAGCCCAGTAACGAACTCGACCGAGATTTTATAGGTATACATATTCGGTAAAAAATTCAAAGTGATTGGTGCAAAATTACGGCAGTTATCGTGTCCACAAGAAACTGATATATATATACATACATAAATTATATATAACTTTTGAACTGACGGTGGTTTTGGGGTCTGGGGGATGTGAAACGCGAAGATATGTCGAAATTTTCCGGAAGTCGAAGTTGCAATAGTTAGCTTTCTAATGAAATCTACCTCTGGTTGGTTCCTCAGTTTAGGGGCTGCGACAACGCGGTCATCTAACCCCGTGTACTTTGGGTGAGTGTAGAATCTGTCTGATACACGGTGTGAATTGTAATGGCTGTATTAGTCTTAATTCAGGTAAGGACTGCAGACGGTCAATTTCAAGCAGTAGATCCTAATGTTGCTACCAGGTACTACCGTCAACGACACCTAGCTGTGAACTTGGCTACTAAATGCCACCCCAACCAGCAACTCGCAACGAACGTTGGAACTTCCCCTCCAAAGGAAAGCATACTGAGGGATTCTGGCGCTCTTAGAAAATCCGACGACTTCGGCCGGCTTTGAAACCGCGACATTGGGCATAGAAGTTCAGCATGCTACCAGTTACGTCACCGAAGCCGCTTCCCACTTTGTCAGGCGGCTTCGGTGGCGTAGTCGGTAGCATGCTCAGCTTCTATGCCCAAGATATCGGGTTCAAACCCGGCCGAAGCCGTCGGATTTTTTAAGAGCGTTAAAAATCCCTCAGTATGCCTTCCTTAGGAGGGAAGGTAAAGCCGGCGGTCCCATGTCATAGATTTATGGCATGTTAAAGATCCTACCACTAATTGCACCTGTGTGAAGCTAAATTGGATAGGTTAAGAATGTATACAACGCTCTTAGGTTTCTATGTTCGTTGCCAAGAGCCGACTGCGGCGGCGTCTAGTAGCTCAGTTCTGAACTTGGCCTCGTAGTCGTTGACAGTGGCGCTTGGCGGCAAAAGTAGGAACTATCTGAAAAATTGTTAGTTGCAGTACTTAAATTAACAAACAGATAACACACACTAATACAGTCATCACAATTGACACCGGTTATCAGACAGATTCTACACACACCCAAAGTACACGGGGCTACATGACCGCGTTGTCGCAGCCCCTAAACTTAAGAACCAACCAACCAACCACTTAGTCAGATGGAAATACTGAATCTGATCTCGTGCAAGTGCGTTTTCATGGCAACGTCTGATGGCTCATGCCTCGTCAATTTAGTAGTATTGCCATGGCAACCACTGATAGCTCTTGGCATTTTCTTATAATTCCGAAATCATTTTTCTCGTCCCTTGGCGTAATGGTGGGTCATATCAAAAATTCTTTCAGACAAAAGTTTTAGGTAATTATTAGGGGAGTATTGTCCATTTTGTTCGGTTTTGATATTGTGCCTATTAAGAGAGATATGATTAATGTTTCCCGAAAAACCCACTTTTTCCCACCCCTTTGGTCAATGGTTGGTGCTATAAAAAACACTCTTCAAACATAAATTTTTGGGCTTTATCCGACACGTAATATGAACGTTGAACGGATTCGATATTTCACATATTAAGAGAGTTATAGCAATATTTCACTTTTTAGAAAAAAGCCGCCCATTTTCACCCCCTTCGACCGATTTAGCCCAGTAACGAACTCGACCGAGATTTTATAGGTATACATATTCGGTAAAAAATTCAAAGTGATTGGTGCAAAATTACGGCAGTTATCGTGTCCACAAGAAACTGATATACATATATATATATATATATATATATATATATATATATATACAAGCTGACCCGGCAGACGTTGTCCTGCAAATCAAAGAAAGTGTTGTAACTTTGTTTCTTGAAGTGCTTTTGGATACACAATATTTTTTTCAATTTCTGTTAACTGCCTCTAAACTATCGTGAATTGAATTAACTAATTTAGAAACATTCGTTGGAGCATGCACAACAACTCTCCAAAGTTTCATCGCAAACGGATAAACGGCATTTAACGCATACGGGATTTGGTTTAAATGATTCGTGCGCTGTCACTCATTTGTTGAATCTACTCGTGCTCTACCAACTGTGAAATGGATTTACTAAGTTAGAAAGCTTCACGTAAGTGTACACAACAACTCATCAAAGTTTCATCGCAATCGATGAATAGTATATGAACGAATACAGGATTTTGTTGGAACGCTTCGCGCGTCCTCACTCATTTGTTACATCTAATCGTGCGCTACCAATATTGTAAAATGGATTTATCAAGTTGAACACCTTCCCTGGCGTGTACACAACAACTCATGAAAGTTTCATCGGAATTGGATGAATGATATATGAACGCATAAGTGATTTTCTTTAAACGATTCGCGTGCCGTCACTCATTTGTTGAATCTACTCATGCGCTACCTATTGTAAAATAAATTTACTAAGCCTGAAACCTTCTCAGGCGTGTACTCAATGATTCACCAAGGTTTGATCGCAATCGGATGAATGATATATGACCGCATACGGGACATTGTGGAAACGATTCGCGCGCCGTTGTTCATTTGTTGAATCTACTCGAGCGCTACTTATTAAAAACTGGATTTACTAAGACAGAAACATTTCCTGGAGTGTACACAACAATTCACCAAAGTTTCATCTCAATCTGATAAATGGTATATGGCCGCATACGGTACTTTGTTGAAATGATTCGCGTGCCGTCACACATTTGTTGAATCTACTCGTGCGCTACCTATTGTAAAATGGATTTATTAAGCCAGAAACCTTCCGTAGGGTGTACACAACATCTCACCCAAGTTTCATCGTAATCGGACGAATTGTATTTGAACGCATACGGGACCTTATTGAAACGCTTCGTGCGTCGTCGCTCATTTGTTGAATCTACTCGTGCGAAACCTCCTGTGAAATGTACTTACTAAGTTAGAAACCCTCACGTAAGTGTACGCCACATCTCACCCAAGTTTCATTGCAATCGGATGAATGGTATATGAACGCATACGGGACTTTGATTAAAAGTTCGCGCGTCGTTGCTCATTTTTTGAATCTACTCGTGAGCTACCTTCTGTAAAATGGATTTACTAAGTTAGAAACCCTCACGTAAGTGTACACAACATCTCACCCAAGTTTCATCGCTATCGGACGAATGGTATTTGAACGCATACGGGACTTTGTTGAAACGCTTCGCACGTCGCCGCTCATTTGTTGAATCTACTCGTGCGCAACCTCCTGTGATATGGATTACTAAGTTAGAAGCCTTCACTTACGTGTACACAACAAATCATCAAAGTTTCATCTCAATCTATGAATGGAATATAAACTTATACGGGATTTTGTTGAAATGCTTCGCGCGTCGTCACTCATTTGTTGAATCTAGTCGAGCGCTTCCTAATGTGAAATTGATTTACTAAGCCAGAAGCCTTCCCTGGAGTGTACACAACATCTCACCCAAGTTTCATCGCTATCGGACGAATTGTATTTGAACGCATACGGGACCTTTTTGAAACGCTTCGCGCGTCGTCGCTCATTTGTTGAATCTATTCGTGCGCTATCTATTGTAAAATGGATTTACTAAGCCAAACACCTTCCCTTGAGCTCACTCAACATATCACCCAAGTTTTATGGCAATCGGATGAATGGTATATGAACGCATACGGGACTTTGAAACGCTCTAACGTGCAGAGACTAACAGTAGAATTCGACATCACTGCCACCTTTGGTATAAAACACAACTTTTCGCCACGGGCGGAGTGTATGTAATGGCGGTAGTTGCACAGGTTGCGACCAGGTGGCTCTAACGTGCAGAGACAAACCGTCCAAAGACATCAGCTTTCACGAAGGCCAAGGCTAATGGTTTCCATGACGACTGTTTTTGACTGTTTATTGTGGTTCTAAAATTGTGTGTAAATTGTGGTTCTAAAATTGTGTTTATTCCACCTACCGGGTCAGATTGTGAATCTAAACCATACATGGACCCACCCTAATATACATACCAAATTCCATCAAAATCGGTTCAGTCGTTTAGGAGGAGTTCAGTCACATACACACGTGTCGAAGAATTATATATATAAAGATATATACATACATAAATTATATATAAACTTTTGAACTGACGGTGGTTTTGGGGTCTGGGGGATGTGAAACGCGAAGATATGTCGAAATTTTCCGGAAGTCGAAACATGGGACCCATTGCAATAGTAAGCTTTCTAATGAAATCTACCTAAAATACTGGAATGCAGCCGAAATAAATCAGAAACCTCTATGGAGATCAAATTGGCAGGTGAAAAGCTGAAGGAAGTAGGAGACTTCTGTTACTTAGGAAGCAGAATAACCAGTGATGGACGAAGCAAAGAGGATATAAAAAGTAGGTTGGCTCAGGCAAGGAAAGCATTTCTACAAAAAAGGAATCTGTTGATATCGAATATAGATTTAGTTATTAGGAAGTCATTTTTGAAAGCCTTTGTCTGGAGCATGGCCCTCTATGGAAGTGAAACTTGGGCTATTGGTGCAGCAGAAAAGAGGAGAATTGAAGCATTTGAAATGTGGTGTTACAGGAGAATGATGAAGATCAGATGGGTAGATAGGGTTACAAACGAAGAGGTATTAAGACGAGTGGGAGAGGAGAGATGTTTCTGGCGACTGCTAATGAAGAGAAGAGATAGGTTAGTAGGACACATACTAAGACACCCAGGAATAGCAAACTTAGTTATGGAAGGAAGGGTCGAGGACAAGAACTGAAGGGGTAGAACAAGGTTAGAATATGTTAAACAGATTGCCTCGGATATAGGGTGTGGTAGCTATGTAGAGATGAAACGATTAGCTCAGGACAGGGAGACATGGAGTGCTGCATCAAACCAGTCAAAAGACTGAAGACTCAAGCAACAACAACTCATTGAATGTTGTGTTCCCAATCTCTTTCAAGGCTAGTGTTCCAACTTCAAACGCTTTATCACAGTTCAAGTTTTCATCTGCTACAACCCCTGTTGATAAGGAAGAGAGTTTAGGTGTTTTAGATAACGGATTATGTTGTTCAAGCCAAGATATAAAAGTTTGCAAGTCCTTGCAATTTATTTTCTGCCTTGCCTCTCGTAGCTCCACGTGCTGCTCCGAAGAGATGCTGCACACACCTGTAAATTCTTACATTGCTTCACATACCCGAGAACAAGCTGGCATGGAGTTGATCCAAGTTGCAATAGTCCTCTGCCTCCGGTCAATCCACCAATGCTACTCAAAGATCTCAACAAAACCTGTTCATGTCACTCCACACTCCTCGTTGAATGGTGGAATAATCATAATTAACGAACAAATCGTTTTCTGGGCCCATTGAGTAGAGAAGTTCCAGTGAGTCTTGCAGATTTAGCGCAGTTTAATTGACCATGCGCATGGAAAATGCGGTGCATTTGATGGACACAGTGAAGGTGAAGGAGAAAGTCCCCACTCCTCTCAGCTCTAATAAACATTCGAACAAGCTGAACTATTTCTTTGAACTGAATCCACAGATTTTGTGTTCGTCCTGATTCTTTTGAACGATGAAGTTGGTTCTCCAAAATTCCTACAAAGATTTTCAATGCAGCTGACTGCGTAATCTCTTCAGAAGATGCATTACCACGCTTGAAAGTTGAATAGACAAAATTAAGCTCATCTTTATCCACACTAATGAAAGTTTCACTAGTTTTGAGTGCATCTTCGACTAGTAAGAGGGCACGAATGACCTTGGAGTAAGCTTTCCCGTTCATCAATTGTTGGACACTGTTTTTGGCATAGACAGTACAGTACAACTCCTCCAAGCCACTTCCTGCCATGATGAATCCAATCTCTGACAAAAAGGACATTAACAGGTGAAAACCTCCTAGTCGAATGAAGATTGACTTCAATGGGCTGTCATCAGGTTCTGCTGCTACTATTTCACGAGCTTTAGCGTACAAAGGCTGATCAAAAGTCACCATTGTTTTGCTTTGTCCATTGCTGGTCCCTTTTGTGGCAGCTTGAAGAAGAGCCGTATAAATTGTTGACGGATTTGAAGGAGCCAATTTCATGAATGGAAGAGGGTCTACAGCAGAAGTTTGGAACTCTCTCGTCGCATACAGCATTTCCATGCAGCCAATCCAATAAGTAATACTGTGAATTTTTGATATCAAAAGGGGATGATTAAATTAATATAATGATTAATGATGAGGAGTGTATGTGCAGATCCAAGATCTGTCACAGTATAACCACATAGTTGGCACAGTATTCTAAAGACGAACAATAAAAAATGACCGCAGAACTTCACTAGAAATAACAAATGCATTCAACGGGTCTTCCAATACGAATGAGGGAAAGAGAGTAGATGAGTGAGTGTGTGCGTGGGAGGGGCAGGCGGCCGGTGCAGGGTTAAGGCAGTCGAACGCCCCTTACGCACGGCTTTGTAATGGCGGCCGCGCTTGTACTAAACCAGTTTTTGTTCCCAGTATTTTTACGCTTCTAACCCTTTATGGTGCCTCAGCCTCTTTTGGACTACAATACAATTGTACAATATTACTTTTTAATAAAATGGTTTAGTTATTTCTGTTTACATATTACGGTAGTTATAATTTCATTTTTCACAAAAATCTAACAAAATACGAAAAATTGCTACGTTCGCACCCTCCGTAACTCTGGGACCGTTCACTCAGCAAGATTATGCGTGGGACCATTTTCGTTCGCAAATTATTGTAGATTATGTTTGTATATGTCACAGTTTGCGCTAAACCACATATACTTCAAAATATTTGAGAAAAACTGATAAAAATCACTAATTTACCAACTTCTGGACCCCCCCAACTCGACGCTCAAAATGGTGCGGCTTTTTACCTAACAACGTGTGGACTGTATAGAACAATTTGGGTTGAAGGGAAACTTTAACTTTGGATGTTGAAGTTAGGCCCTTTTGAGGACTAATTGCACCGTACTATATAGCTATTCAAACCGAACAGCCAGATTAGCGTAATTTTATCATTTATATTTTTTTAAGTAGATTTTTGGCTCATTTTTGCCCACTGTGTAAGGTTGAGTGCTTCATTTGAAGTTTTTTTCTGTGTTTTTTTTGTACAAATGAATTAATTATAGTCTTGCCATTGTTTGAATGCTATTTTATATTTTCTTTGATGTACATTACCAAATTTTAAAATCATTGGGAGGAATCACACTAATTTTTGCTATTGTGAAAAAAAAGTAAGTTCTGTTAATAATGCCACAATTTTTGTAAAAATTTTGACTAATTCCTTGCAGAGGTAAGCTATTTTCTTATATCTTTTTTAAAATCCAAGATAGAAAAGATGCCTAGGATACAGTTTCAAGGCCTGGATCAACAAATTAAAAATGGCCATAATTTGGTGGAAGAATACAATGCTTGTTACTGTGATTTTTTTAAATATATGTATTTCAAATTACATTTAGTAAGTCACCACTCATTTCTTCTTAATTTAATTAGAACTTGCTGTCATGGTTAACCTATATTTTTTAACAAACCTTTTCAGTGTGTTGTAATTGTGAAATAAAAGTTTCTTAAAGTTGTTCGGTTTGTGATTCCTACAATGCCTTTTCCTTACAAAATATGGGTTGTGTGATGTTCAGCTAAACATCTGGTACAATGTTTTCTAAAACACTATTTTGATCGTTTTTTACCTGCAATCAGGGCATAATGCACAGAATCATGTACGGTACTGCTATGCCTACATTATTAGTCCGATAAGAGAAAGAGCGGGCAAACAAAAATCATGCCTAATATTCTGCGCTGTGGAAGCCTCAGTCACGAAGCTAGTATGTAGTGTACCGGTACTTTACTTCAAACGTGAGTGGCACATATTTTGGAACAGATGACTTTATAGTTCCATCTCTTAAAACAACAATAACACATATTTTAGTGAATTCCATTATTTCTTCTCGTCTTAATGAAGATGATAACCTTATGCTGTGTTGTACTACAGCACAAATATTGGCTACCGGTACCGGAGGGAGTGAAAGTTTACTTCTCCCCAAAGTTTGTACATTTCCCAACCAACGCATGAGGTTTTCAAAATTGAAAGCGTGGTAAGTTGTTCAAATGCCATGTAAGGAGAGACCATGTGTGGCTTATGATGGCAGTTTATTAGTTTGGACATGCACACTGTTTCATGAGGAACAGTGATCGGAGGGGGGTTTGAATCCCACGTAAGCTATTATAGAATGGTTTTCTGAGGTTCCCCACTTTAGCTCTAGACCAATATCAGGATGATATTTAAGTACAGTCTCTTGCTTTCCAATTCTAGCCCCCATCACATGTAGTCTGCATGTGACTGATGGCCATATTGTCCCTGGTCCCTTAAATGAAACAATCACTCTGCCCATACACTGAGGTTTGGAATATATACTCATTAATTCTTTTGTTTACTTAAGACATGGTTGGTCATCAGTCCCGTGTACTTTGCGTAGGAAAAGAGTTATATCTGATAAGGTGAGTTATGATATAGTTGGTCTCCTAAGACTCGAAATAGGTTGGTCTACGATTTGCCTAGAGTGGAGAGATAACATTTTGGCAAATTAAGTCTGAATTGATATTTCTACTGTCTGCGCATTCTCGGGGTACCGATATGAGAATACATTTCTTGTTTCAGTTTAACGGTCGCCAAAACTGAATGACGTTGCACAGAAATTGCTTTTAACGTTTTAAGTAACCTTCATGCATCATTATTGAAGGTAGCCTACTTTCGATAGTAGTATGGGAACGATGTAAAATTAAAAGTTTAACGGCAGATTAGACCTACATGATTTTCAAGTTCGACGAAAAGTATTTCGACTGCCGTACATTTCACGGTAGCCAGCAAAGAACAACAAATATTCCTTGATATCCATCGACATATCGTACAACTTTGACCATTCGTACTCTCGATACTTTTACTGGTAATCATAGTTAAATTCCACTAATATACCTAAAGTCTACGGTAGGCTCCATTCAGCGCTGGAGCCGAGCAAGTATGGGGGCGTGGTCAGAGCTTCAACGCTCCGCATGCTATAGCGCTGACAGGGCGTCTCCTTGGCTAGGTGTCGGCAGTGTTTTACTTAGGACACAGCTGGATTGTAATACATGTCGTCGTCTAAAAAGAGGTTATCTAGTGGGTGGGTTGTATACAGCTGTGGAGAAAACATATATTATAGTAGGCCTACGGTACTACATATAGCATACTACATCATTTCCATAATTATTATCATTCATTATAACAATTTCAGCAGTTTATCAGATCATATCGTGTGGTTGACTCCTGTGTAGTGGTAGCCAAATACGATATAGGGCCAACTGAACTGTATTCACCACTGAGATTTACTGATGACATCGTTATCTTAGACAACTCATCAGAGGATTTGAATGAATTTTTAAATCCTATGGATTCGTCTTGAAGAAAGAATTCACGATGGTATAACATACATATTGGAATCCAGCCGAAGGAATTCTCAAATTGGCATGTGAAGAGCTAAGGGATGTAGAAGACTTCTGTTACTTAGGGAGCAAAATGATCAGTGATGGACGAGAAAAAGAAGATACTGTATAAAAAGTAGGTTGGTTTAGGCAAGGAAAGCATTTCTAAAGAAAGAAATATATTGACATCGAATATTGGCCATATTTAAGTATAGAAGTGAAACTTGGACTGTTGGAGCAGCCGAGTAGAGGAGAACTGAAGCGTTCGAAATGTGGTGTTACAGGAGAATGATGAAGCCCGGATGGCTAGATAGGGTGAAGAGGTATTAAGACGATTGGCAGAGGAGAGATGTTTGTGACGACTGTTTATGAAGAGAAGAAATTTGTTGGTAGGATAGGCCACATAGCCTACCAAGACACACAGGAATAGAAAACTTAGCTATGGAAGGCAGAGTCGAGGATGTGAACTGTATGGTTAGACCAAGGCTAGATTATGTTAAACAGTTTGCCTCGGAAGTAGGGTGTGGTAGCTATGTAGAAATGAAACGATTCACTCAGGACAGGGAAGCATGCACTGCTGCATCAAAACAGTGGAAAAACTGTAATTTCAAACAATTCTTGATTTAGATTTGAGCCTGCAATATATTTTTCAATGTACAAATAATGTGGCTATAAACCTCACACAAAGATATTATGTGTCTAAGGAGAAATTCAAAGTCACATCTGTTGAATGAATCCATTCAATTACAGTATTTTGTTTTGAACCTGGCGGCTTGTAACACCCGGAGGAAGTTTTGGGCAGTGCATTTCATATCGAATACCGTACCGTAAGTTACTTTCTGGTGAGAATGAACACTCTGAGAACTCTTTTTCTTCTTAGATGAAGATCCAAGTAGGAGTATTTAAGATGTTGTGGAGGTATGGACATCAACAAGTTAAGGTAGGCATAATTAGTCTTACGGCGGAAGGTTGTTGTATGCTCAGTGCCCTGCGCAGATCATCAGTGACACGCAGCTTACAAAATTAACCTTCGAGAATATAGAGGTATCTTTGATTCCTTGACAGAGGTATCAACACCTTTGTGATGATATTATACAAATTCTTCACATGTTAGTTTTGTAAGTGTGTGTAGATAAATACATCTTTCTCTCACTTCCGTTCAATAAGGAGAAGTAAGAGTTTTCATTTGAACTGGGCATTGTGTGGTATCTGGAGGCCTGTGCTACGATCAGTTAACTATTTTAGTCACGTTGATAGTGTGTTAGTTATGCACTAACAATCAGATTCCCCAACTCGCCCAAACATTGTTCAGATTTGTGTGTGTTAGGGAACAAAGGGACCAAAGTGATGGACACATTCGACAGTTGCTCCATTTCACTTCTGTATATTCCGGAACTGGCGTTATTACAGTAATACCCATACATTGCTCATGTTATCCACTTAGCCCCAATGACTTGTATTAGAATTTACTCGACATTATTCTTTAACTCATTTGATCAAGTAGGATTTACTATTAGGCTGTGTCCCAATACTCAAGTTGTCTGCTATTGACTAGCTGCTAGCTACTATGTGCTATGCACTATGGAGATTTGGGACATGTCTGCTAGATCACAGCCTCCTTCATAGACTTGTGTTCTGAAACGCACTGGACTTACATGCTGGTACCAACCAAACCAACACTCAAGATGGCGGTGATCTGCTACTCCTTGCAAGCTCTTTGCGCTTTCATCAGCTGTTTTAAATATACAATACCTGAATGATACGTTCATGGATGCGCCAAGAAGATAACTTTTTAGCTGAGCCCTAATTATGGCTGATTGAGAGAATACAGTTCAGGAGGAAGAGAAGAAGGGCAATCATGATAATAAGGCAGCGGCAAATTGACAATTTGAGACGAGGCCCTTATTGTGCGCTGGAGACCATGAACCGTGTTGTCGTTGCAATTCTCAGTCGTGATTACCACAGAACCAAAGAACATATTCGTGTGAAAATAATTATCACAACAGAACAAGATATTATGCTTCCCTCGTGGGTTGTGGTTTGAAGCGTTGAATTTGGCAAAGAATATAGGCCAAGCATAAACTGGATTAAAGTCAAAGACAACCTACATTTTACGTAACCTACAATTCCGATAAGCTACAATTTCTATAACTACCTTGTACAAGTCGACAAGTCGGCCAATCTAGCAAGCACTTTCGTTGACTAGCTACTACAGACTTGATTGCTATGTGCTAAGCAGTATTGGATCACGACTTCTGACGTCACATCCGGTAAAGTAGTCGACTATCTAGTTCACTACGGTTGAAATTGTACTATTGGGACACAGCCTCATGAGCACCTCGCGAGATATATTCGGAATACCAATATTACATTTGAAGGACTGAGATTACCTTATTTGAAGTATGAGGCTAATTCGGTGAATAAGTCCGTATGTAAATGATGTTCAAGTAAACTTCTGTGTTCTAGTTTTCTACCATAATGGACGAGCAAGCTGTGATCAAAAGTGAGCCGGAATGGTCGACACAAACAGATGACTTGGCCGACATTGTAAGTTTATTTTAATTCCACATATTGTGTAACATTGCAATCTTAGTGATGGCCAAGACAAAATGTTTGTAGTTGGCAAGGTTAATTATATTAAACAGTAAGTTAATCAATATCTGTTAACTAGAGGTCATATTGTGTCTGTATATTCATACTTGTTGCTATTGAGGAGCTGAAACAATGTTTACACATTCAGTCAGATTTTGCCTCCCTAAATTTAATGCCATTCATATTCCACATAGACAGAGATAAAACATAGCCGTTGTTTTGAATAATGATCTACAGTGTTGCCACATCATAATATGTGTGTTACTGCACTAACTCACTAGAAAGAGAGTTTTATAGCAAGAGTTAGATTTGGAATCCCCTCTGTTCCAAGACTTGAATTGCTGGAGACTGGAGAGAGAATATTAAGTTAGGTATTGCAATCATCACATGTTGTGTACAATAACATCATACTGAGAAAGTTTATCTAAAATCAATAAATTAACCAAACTGAACATTAACGTGACTCTAAAAGTATGTAACTAAAATAATCTTATGAACAAGCTTGAAATAAGTTTACTGAAATACCTGAAACAGTTATGAACTAGGTAAAAGCTATTAATATTGAGATACAGAGTAGTAATGTGTGTTATCTTGTTCCTAGATGTCAATACCGCCTGTCACAATCGTTTGGTTTTACCTCTGTCACTATTATATTCCACATTCCCCAGGTAACATTAGTAGTGTATTTGCAGGGGTTCTAATGCCACCGCCACCGCTGGAATACTAAAATGGCAATATCTCGCGAACCAATCAGGCTAGAGACTTGTACGAGGTGTCAAATTACTCAGGCGAACACCCCCTTTCCAATGGACAACATATTTCAACCCTAAAATAAAACCTACCCCTACTAGGGGGTGAAATTGTAATTTTTTAGAGAATCTCTCTTTACAATTGCAACATGTGAGAGTTTGAATGCTGATATGGATTTAAACGTTGTTCCACATATAGTGCAAATGTGCGGTGGATAGCCACTATGAATTAACATGCTTGTTTTTGTTTTTACGCATGCCCACTCATGGCTTTTGTAAGAGGGTGGGGGAGTGGATCCCTATGGATGGGTTATTGTTGACGGGTCATTGTTGGCGGGGTCATTGTTGCCGGGTCATTATGGACAAGTCCTTGTGGACAGGTCTTTGTGGACGAGTCCTTGTCCCTTTGGACTGATCCCTTTAGACCGGTCCCTTTGGACTGGTCCCTATGGACTGACCCATGGTCTCTAATGCTATGATGAAATTAAACGTTGTTCCACATGAAACGCATGTGAAGAGCCGATTGCTACTATGAATTAACATGTTTGTTTTCTGTTTTTACGCATGCGCACTTGAGGTTTTCGTAAGAGGGCGGACTTTTTAAATAATGATTTATAGATGAGTTATTTAAAAAAATAACCAAATGATCCAAAAATTAATAGGTCATTGGCTTTTTAATATCTCATGAACCAATAAAGCTAGGGACTTGTATGAGGGGTCGTTGGACTTGGTATGACGCCCCGTATTTCAATGTATTTTTGATTTTTGTCAAAAGGGACTAAGTACACTTTTGTTAATATCTCGTGAACCAATAAGGCTAAGGACTTGTATGAGGGGTCGTAGCACATGGGATGACATTCCCTTTTTAAATGTATTTGTTGAAATTTTGACAAGGGGCCTAACTACACTTTTGTTGATATTTCCTGAACCCATGATGGGATTTTGACCTGTGAGGTGTCGTTGGACTTGAGCAGACACTCTCTTTTTGAATGTATTTTTGACATTTTAACAAAGGGCCTAACTACACTTTTGTTAATATTTCGCGAACCAATAAGGCTAGGGACTTGTATGTGGGGTCCTAGCACTCGGGGTGACGCTCTGTTTCTAAATATATATTTAATGTTTGTCAAAAGGGCCTAATTTCACTGTTGTTAATATCTCGATAACTAATAATGGGAGAGAGTCAAGTGAGGTGTTATAATACTAAGGATGGCCAACCCTTTCCCATGACCAACGAATTTACCCCAAATATTCAAAACAACAAGGACATTGAGCTGAGATTATATATACTAATACTCGGATATCGACATATGAGGTGTCATAGGACTTAGAATGGTCAACTCTTTCCCATGACCAATGAATTTACCTAAAATATCCAAAATATTAAGGTCATTGACCTGAGATTTTATAAATTAATAATTGGATACGGACATGTGAGTTGTTTACCGTGAGTGATGAAACATAGCTAGGCAGAGAAAGAACTAGTGTAGGCAACATGTATGGTGACTGACAAGTCTTTCACTATTGGAACTTGTTTTCAGATTAGACTGTAGTACAGAGAGAGTATACGTTGCAGGCATGGGTTAATAAATGACAAACGGTGTATACAAAATCGGATTTATTGATTCAAGAATTAAGAGTAGACTATCTTTAATTGATTGGTTAAAGAGGATAGCTAATGAAACAAAATGGTGACTACATTGAACTAAACTGAACCAAGCTGAATCAAAATCAAACCGAACCAAACCTAATCGAAAACGAGCCAAGGGTTTAAGTGTAAAACTTGTGGGTGGATGTGGTCATTGGTAATGTCAAAAAGGAAAGGGATAACGCTCTACCTATAGAGGGTAAGGTAAAACTAGTGCATGGTGCTAATGCACACACCCAAGTACATGAACCTCACCCATCTATCCTATGCAGTTTTTATGGGTTGACTGTTAAAACTTGCTCAGTGGTTACTGGGACAAGATGGTCACTACACACAACAAGCTTTAAATACCTGAGGCTAATAATCTATACACACACACTTGTTCTATACTAAGCTGTCTTGCTGACAGTGCTCACGCTGTAGGCAGATGACAGAAATGCTTGGCTAACAGAAATACAATCATTTCCGGTTGTCTAATGTTACCAGCTAACCATTTTTTTGCTGCAGTGGCGCGCACATGTGCCACTTACACTAGAGAGTTTAACTCGATTTCAAGCTCTAAGTCCTAGAACGAATCAAACTAAGAAAAAAGGGCATAGTGGCGTAGTGGTTAAGCTGTTAGCCTTTCACTAAAGTGGACTAGGGTTTGATTTCAGGTTAATACGCATGTCATAAACATATAAAAAAGCAGAGATAATGTTTTAAACCGATTACACTCGTCTCTTTTCAAATTATTACTTGGATTACAAATACAAAGGTGGACTGGGTGTGATATACAGTTAATGCCGTCTATCGCACACTAGCTGTAAGGAAGCCATATGTAAAGCTATATGTAGAGAACTACCTAGCGATTTCATGAACCGGTATAGCTATGTCGCATAAACGGTGCAGGATACAATCCAGCAACTATAATTCGTATCTTGTGGAACAGAGAAAATGCACTTTTGCTTTGATGGATAACAAATGTGGGCAGATGAATGACCTACGCATTAGCCTAGCAAGGGGTTATAACCACGTGGAGGAGGTGTGATTTCTATATTTTATTGTTTAGAGACATGGCTTTTGTAACCAGTAGATTTAATTGATTTAGTATTTTGTAAATATTTATTTTTGTAATTGTAAATAGTTAATTTTTTGTAAATAGTGGAAACCATTTATTTTTGTAATGGTAAATGTTAAATGTATAATTAAAGTTCTTTGGGATGAGTGTGCATGTCAATGATCTTTTTAGGGATAAATAGAGTGGTTGTGTGTTTGTTCTCAAAGACAGGCAAGGTTGTGTGGATGTATGACTACACAGAAAGAGAGAGAGAGAGAGAGAGAGAGAGAGTAGAAACAGCCTTACCTTCAGTAGTAATAGTAGACCTCTATGTTTTGCATACACATAGTCAGACTGTAAGATCGCAATGGCCGAGCACTCACTTTAACACCATTTACAAAATCTTGAAATGAAAAAATCATGTTTCGCAAATATGAACTTTTGACATAAACAAAATAAAAATAAAATGTGTAAACTACAAATTGGAAAATCCATGTTTCCATATCATGAAATTCAAAAACTTTAAACTGACATTTATAAGAAATGCAAATGGAAAATTGACAATTTGTAATGTGTTAAATGTGAAAATGAACAAATGGCTATCATTATTTAAAAAAATAAAAAAAAATGGTGCTGTATGGTTGAGGTGTGAATCAAACCCTACTTATTTTTGACCACCCGAGACTGAGTATACTTGTTTTAGTCCTCATACCACTTTTAAAATTTTGTGTTAAGGCTAGGAATTGAACCCAAGAGCTTGTAGGGGGAGACAAAGGTTAGAATATGTTAAACAGATAGCCTTGAATGTAGGATGTGGTAGCTATATAGAGATGAAACGATTAGCTCGGGACAGATAGACACTGAGATCTACATCAAACCAGTCAAAGGACTAAAGACTCAAACAACAACATATACGTTCACCAAAATAATGTTGTGTAACGGTAAATGTTAGTCAACGAACAGTAATGCATTACTAAAACCCATGACACGATACCTAAGAGCTTTTCTAAAATGATTTTAAAATGCCTTTAACCCTATATTGAACACCCAGTTCACCAGACTCATAACTGCAATATTATGGTAAAACAAAACAAAATCTATATTTCAAAACAAGCAAGTGGTTTAGGCAATGTATACTGGAAAAAATGTTTTGTAAACACTCAAGTCCTCAAGACCAATTAAATTAGTAACTGTCAGGTTGGCCGAGTGGTTAAGGTGTTTGACTTAAGATCAAATTTCTGTATAAGGAAGCAAGGGTTCGAATCCCTTACCTGACATAACTATTGCCTTAACATGGCTTGGCCACACTGTATTATTATGATACTCGGTACACAAACCATAGATATAGTGTATTGTTTAAGGCCACTCCCTTTCTGAACATAGTCAGAGACTGTTGATGGTTAACAATTGTATTAATAGTGGGACATGGGGATAGCAATTAAGAAAAAACAGCCAATACCCATACAATATTTTTATTCATTTAGTTTTTTTATCTCTTTACCATTGTTTGACATAGATTTTAAACACAACGCTTGTTGTAGATCCTTTTACAACTTTCTCCAGGTACTCTTGTTCTTAAAAACTGGGGAAGCCGCAATGGTTTTATAGACATTAAACCCTCATTCTCTTCTTTTTCATCATCATCATCATCATCATCATCATCATTATAAATATTATCTTTATAATTATTATAGTCATTGTCAACATCATTATCATCATCATCATCATCCTCAACATCACTAGAACTATCCAATTCCTTTTTTTCCTTTTCAAAAGGGGGCTCTTGAAGAGTCTGTGTTGCTTTTGATAGTGTTACGTTTTTATTGAACGTTGACAACTGTCCTAACATGACTTTTTGAGGAGATAAATGTTTTTTCACAAGGAAGTCACTATGTAGAGTAACACTATGTTTTTGTTGGACTTGCTTTTTCTTGTTCTTTTGATCATGTTTTGTTAACACTAACGGTGTTTCATTTGGTATACCCCATTGATGAGTACCCACACTTAAGACCTCACTATGTTTACTTTTTAGATGACCTAGACATTTTGTTGTTCTTTGTTTTGAGCACTGCCAAAATATGATGCCATTCGCATTTTCTCGCTTATAGTTATAAGAGTACCCATGATACAGGGCACGTGGTTTACCTTTATTGGTTATAGTATATTCCATAGTAGCCACTGACTTGTAAAGTCGATCCGCCTACTACAAAGGTCTGAACACTTGTGGTGAAAGAATGATGTTGTGTTGACGTTTTATGCAGGATAATGTTGGTGGCATATGCGGGTGGCTTATGTGGGTGGCTTATGTTGATGACATGTATTGTTGGCTGATTTTGGTGGCTTATGTTGATGGTTTATGGTGGTGGCTTATGTTGGTGGCTTATGTTAGTGGCTTATGTTGATGACATATGTTGGTGACTTATGTTGATAGCTTATGTTGGTGGCTAATGTTGATGACATATGTTGTTGGCTTATGGTGGTGGCTTATGTTGATGGTTTATGCCGCTGGTCTATGTTGATGGTTTATGTTAATGACTTAGGTTAATGTCTTAGGTTGATGGCATAAGTTGATGGCTTATGTTGGTGGCTTATGGGGGTGGCTTATGCTGGTGGCTTATGCTGGTGGTTTATGGTGGTGGCTTATGTTGATGACATATGTTGGTGACTTATGTTGGTGGCTTATGGTGGTGGCTTATGGTGGTGGCTTATGATGGTGGCTTATGGTGGTGGCTTATGATGCTGGGTTATGGTGGTGGTTTATTGTGGCTTATGGTGGTGGCTTGTGGTGGTGGCTTGTGGTGGCTTATGATGGTGGCTTGTGGTGATGGCTTATGGTGGCTTATGGTGGTGACTTATAGTGGTGGCCTATGTTGGTGGCTTATTTTTTGGTGGGTTACGTTAATACCTTATTTGTAATGGCTTATTTGACAAGTTATTGTTGTCATTGTATTTAGAGGATTTTTCTCTTGGTCTTGGCAAGTATCTCAACCCTTTTTTTATGGTAGCATAATGCTTACCGCCATGTTTGTAAGCAACAACAACACACTAAAATTCCAAGAATCCAAAGTACTCTAAGGTTAATGATTGTCTCTCAACTCCATTCAGCGTCTAGTCAAAAACATTATATATTTTACACATTTTTCAAAAAAAAAAAGGTTAATTGGGAAAGTAGGCTATATGTTTAAACTAAAAATCATATCAAATCATATGCTAACTCCAACACCTACGTCTATCCCACTCTCAGTCAAAAAAATATAATATTCTTCAAATTTTTCCAACACAGTATTTGGAAAGTAGGTCATATTTTGAAAACTAATCATCCTATAAAGTCATATATATATATATATATATATATATATATATATATATATACTCAAACCAATGGCTTTTATATCCTTAACCGTAAGAACAAAATATGGAATTTTTGTCATTTCTTCCAAAAATGTTCATTTTAAAACGGGGCTATATTTTGGAATTTTACAAGAAAGTTTGTTTAACGTAAATGACAGGTATTTACCTCCACTACCCACAAACCAAGTCCCAGGTCTCTGGGACAAAATCCAAAAAAAGTTCAATTTGGAAAGTAGGCGATATTTTGAAAACTAATCATCCTAAAAAGTCATATATAGACTCAAACCAATGGCTTTTATATCCTTAATTGGTAAAACAAAACTTAACATTTTTTCAGTTTTTCAAAAAAGTCAAATTTCCAAAATTGCCTATATTTTGGGAACTAAGAATTTTACAAAAAAGTTTGTTTAACGAAAATGAAAGGTCTTTATCCCCCCCCCCTCTACCCAAAACATAAATTTCAGGTCCCTAGGACAAAAACTGTGCAGTAGGTTTTTTTTAAGTGACCAGAACCACTATATATATATCATTTTATTCTAAGAGCTTTCCATAATGATAAGAAAAAAAGAGCTTACCATAATAATGGATTGAGTGTAAGAAAACGTCTTTTGCTGCTTGATATCACTACTAAAGTGATACTCTTACAACAGACAAGTGAGTTCATGTTTCGCTGACGTAATCGTATGTTTCCACGCACTTCCTGTGTTGAGCGCGTCATAGTGGCTAAATTTAAAACTCTAGATGAGATGTTTTGTTGACGTAATCGTATGTTCCCCGCACGTACACTTTGGACGGGACTTTTTGAAGGGAGTCATTTTTTTACGGGCCCCGGAGGACGGGTTCTTGTTGACGGGTCCCTGTGGGCGGGTCCTTTGGACTGATCCCTATGGACTGGCCCTTGCATTTTATCCAAATTATGTCAAAGGGGACCCACCACAGGGACCCTTCAACAAGGACCCGTCCTCCGGGGCCCGTAAAAAAATGACTCCCTTCAAAAAGACCCGTCCAAAGTGTACGTGCGGGGAACATACGATTACGTCAACAAAACATCTCATCTAGAGTTTTAAATTTAGCCACTATGACGCGCTCAACACAGGAAGTGCGTGGAAACATACGATTACGTCAGCGAAACATGAACTCACTTGTCTGTTGTAAGAGTATCACTTTAGTAGTGATATCAAGCAGCAAAAGACGTTTTCTTACACTCAATCCATTATTATGGTAAGCTCTTTTTTTCTTATCATTATGGAAAGCTCTTAGAATAAAATGATATATATATAGTGGTTCTGGTCACTTAAAAAAAACCTACTGCACAGTTTTTGTCCTAGGGACCTGAAATTTATGTTTTGGGTAGAGGGGGGGGGGAGGGGGTAAAGACCTTTCATTTTCGTTAAACAAACTTTTTTGTAAAATTCTTAGTTCCCAAAATATAGGCAATTTTGGAAATTTGACTTTTTTGAAAAACTGAAAAAATGTTAAGTTTTGTTTTACCAATTAAGGATATAAAAGCCATTGGTTTGAGTCTATATATGACTTTTTAGGATGATTAGTTTTCAAAATATCGCCTACTTTCCAAATTGAACTTTTTTTGGATTTTGTCCCAGAGGCCTGGGACTTGGTTTGTGGGTAGTGGAGGTAAATACCTGTCATTTACGTTAAACAAACTTTCTTGTAAAATTCCAAAATATAGCCCCGTTTTAAAATGAACATTTTTGGAAGAAATGACAAAAATTCCATATTTTGTTCTTACGGTTAAGGATATAAAAGCCATTGGTTTGAGTATATATATATATATATATATATATATATATATATGACTTTATAGGATGATTAGTTTTCAAAATATGACCTACTTTCCAAATACTGTGTTGGAAAAATTTGAAGAATATTATATTTTTTTGACTGAGAGTGGGATAGACGTAGGTGTTGGAGTTAGCATATGATTTGATATGATTTTTAGTTTAAACATATAGCCTACTTTCCCAATTAACCTTTTTTTTTTTGAAAAATGTGTATAATATATAATGTTTTTGACTAGACGCTGAATGGAGTTGAGAGACAATCATTAACCTTAGAGTACTTTGGATTCTTGGAATTTTAGTGTGTTGTTGTTGCTTACAAACATGGCGGTAAGCATTATGCTACCATAAAAAAAGGGTTGAGATACTTGCCAAGACCAAGAGAAAAATCCTCTAAATACAATGACAACAATAACTTGTCAAATAAGCCATTACAAATAAGGTATTAACGTAACCCACCAAAAAATAAGCCACCAACATAGGCCACCACTATAAGTCACCACCATAAGCCACCATAAGCCATCACCACAAGCCACCATCATAAGCCACCACAAGCCACCACCACAAGCCACCACCATAAGCCACCATAAACCACCACCATAACCCAGCATCATAAGCCACCACCATAAGCCACCATCATAAGCCACCACCATAAGCCACCACCATAAGCCACCAACATAAGCCACCAACATAAGTCATCAACATATGTCATCAACATAAGCCACCACCATAAACCACCAGCATAAGCCACCAGCATAAGCCACCCCCATAAGCCACCAACATAAGCCATCAACTTATGCCATCAACCTAAGACATTACCCTAAGTCATTAACATAAACCATCAACATAGACCAGCGGCATAAACCATCAACATAAGCCACCACCATAAGCCAACAACATATGTCATCAACATTAGCCACCAACATAAGCTATCAACATAAGTCACCAACATATGTCATCAACATAAGCCACTAACATAAGCCACCAACATAAGCCACCAACATAAGCCACCACCATAAACCATCAACATAAGCCACCAAAATCAGCCAACAATACATGTCATCAACATAAGCCACCCACATAAGCCACCCGCATATGCCACCAACATTATCCTGCATAAAACGTCAACACAACATCATTCTTTCACCACAAGTGTTCAGACCTTTGTAGTAGGCGGACCGACTATACAAGTCAGTGGCTACTATGGAATATACTATAACCAATAAAGGTAAACCACGTGCCCTGTATCATGGGTACTCTTATAACTATAAGCGAGAAAATGCGAATGGCATCATATTTTGGCAGTGCTCAAAACAAAGAACAACAAAATGTCTAGATCATCTAAAAAGTAAACATAGTGAGGTCTTAAGTGTGGGTACTCATCAATGGGGTATACCAAATGAAACACCGTTAGTGTTAACAAAACATGATCAAAAGAACAAGAAAAAGCAAGTCCAACAAAAACATAGTGTTACTCTACATAGTGACTTCCTTGTGAAAAAACATTTATCTCCTCAAAAAGTCATGTTAGGACAGTTGTCAACGTTCAATAAAAACGTAACACTATCAAAAGCAACACAGACTCTTCAAGAGCCCCCTTTTGAAAAGGAAAAAAAGGAATTGGATAGTTCTAGTGATGTTGAGGATGATGATGATGATGATAATGATGTTGACAATGACTATAATAATTATAAAGATAATATTTATAATGATGATGATGATGATGATGATGATGAAAAAGAAGAGAATGAGGGTTTAATGTCTATAAAACCATTGCGGCTTCCCCAGTTTTTAAGAACAAGAGTACCTGGAGAAAGTTGTAAAAGGATCTACAACAAGCGTTGTGTTTAAAATCTATGTCAAACAATGGTAAAGAGATAAAAAAACTAAATGAATAAAAATATTGTATGGGTATTGGCTGTTTTTTCTTAATTGCTATCCCCATGTCCCACTATTAATACAATTGTTAACCATCAACATTCTCTGACTATGTTCAGAAAGGGAGTGGCCTTAAACAATACACTATATCTATGGTTTGTGTACCGAGTATCATAATAATACAGTGTGGCCAAGCCATGTTAAGGCAATAGTTATGTCAGGTAAGGGATTCGAACCCTTGCTTCCTTATACAGAAATTTGATCTTAAGTCAAACACCTTAACCACTCGGCCAACCTGACAGTTACTAATTTAATTGGTCTTGAGGACTTGAGTGTTTACAAAACATTTTTTCCAGTATACATTGCCTAAACCACTTGCTTGTTTTGAAATATAGATTTTGTTTTGTTTTACCATAATATTGCAGTTATGAGTCTGGTGAACTGGGTGTTCAATATAGGGTTAAAGGCATTTTAAAATCATTTTAGAAAAGCTCTTAGGTATCGTGTCATGGGTTTTAGTAATGCATTACTGTTCGTTGACTAACATTTACCGTTACACAACATTATTTTGGTGAACGTATATGTTGTTGTTTGAGTCTTTAGTCCTTTGACTGGTTTGATGTAGATCTCAGTGTCTATCTGTCCCGAGCTAATCGTTTCATCTCTATATAGCTACCACATCCTACATTCAAGGCTATCTGTTTAACATATTCTAACCTTTGTCTCCCCCTACAAGCTCTTGGGTTCAATTCCTAGCTTTAACACAAAATTTTAAAAGTGGTATGAGGACTAAAACAAGTATACTCAGTCTCGGGTGGTCAAAAATAAGTAGGGTTTGATTCACACCTCAACCATACAGCACCATTTTTTTTTATTTTTTTTAAATAATGATAGCCATTTGTTCATTTTCACATTTAACACATTACAGTTTGTCAATTTTCCATTTGCATTTCTTTTAAATGTCAGTTTAAAGTTTTTGAATTTCATGATATGGAAACATGGATTTTCCAATTTGTAGTTTACACATTTTATTCTTATTTTGTTTATGTCAAAAGTTCATATTTGCGAAACATGATTTTTTCATTTCAAGATTTTGTAAATGGTGTTAAAGTGAGTGCTCGGCCATTGCGATCTTACAGTCTGTCTATGTGTATGCAAAACATAGAGGTCTACTATTACTACTGAAGGTAAGGCTGCTTCTACTCTCTCTCTCTCTCTCTCTCTCTCTCTCTCTCTCTCTCTTTCTGTGTAGTCATACATCCACACAACCTTGCCTGTCTTTGAGAACAAACACACAACCACTCTATTTATCCCTAAAAAGATCATTGACATGCACACTCATCCCAAAGAACTTTAATTATACATTTAACATTTACCATTACAAAAATAAATGGTTTCCACTATTTACAAAAAATTAACTATTTACAATTACAAAAATAAATATTTACAAAATACTAAATCAATTAAATCTACTGGTTACAAAAGCCATGTCTCTAAACAATAAAATATAGAAATCACACCTCCTCCACGTGGTTATAACCCCTTGCTAGGCTAATGCGTAGGTCATTCATCTGCACACATTTGTTATCCATCAAAGCAAAAGTGCATTTTCTCTGTTCCACAAGATACGAATTATAGTTGCTGGATTGTATCCTGCACCGTTTATGCGACATAGCTATACCGGTTCATGAAATCGCTAGGTAGTTCTCTACATATAGCTTTACATATGGCTTCCTTACAGCTAGTGTGCGATAGACGGCATTAACTGTATATCACACCCAGTCCACCTTTGTATTTGTAATCCAAGTAATAATTTGAAAAGAGACGAGTGTAATCGGTTTAAAACATTATCTCTGCTTTTTTATATGTTTATGACATGCGTATTAACCTGAAATCAAACCCTAGTCCACTTTAGTGAAAGGCTAACAGCTTAACCACTACGCCACTATGCCCTTTTTTCTTAGTTTGATTCCTTCTAGGACTTAGAGCTTGAAATCGAGTTAAACTCTCTAGTGTAAGTGGCACATGTGCGCGCCACTGCAGCAAAAAAATGGTTAGCTGGTAACATTAGACAACCGGAAATGATTGTATTTCTGTTAGCCAAGCATTTCTGTCATCTGCCTACAGCGTGAGCACTGTCAGCAAGACAGCTTAGTTTAGAACAAGTGTGTGTGTATAGATTATTAGCCTCAGGTATTTAAAGCTTGTTGTGTGTAGTGACCATCTTGTCCCAGTAACCACTGAGCAAGTTTTAACAGTCAACCCATAAAAACTGCATAGGATAGATGGGTGAGGTTCATGTACTTGGGTGTGTGCATTAGCACCATGCACTAGTTTTACCTTACCCTCTATAGGTAGAGCGTTATCCCTTTCCTTTTTGACATTACCAATGACCACATCCACCCACAAGTTTTACACTTAAACCCTTGGCTCGTTTTCGATTAGGTTTGGTTCGGTTTGGTTGAGTTTGATTCAGCTTGGTTCAGTTTAGTTCAATGTAGTCACCATTTTGTTTCATTAGCTATCCTCTTTAACCAATCAATTAAAGATAGTCTACTCTTAATTCTTGAATCAATAAATCCGATTTTGTATACACCGTTTGTCATTTATTAACCCATACCTGCAACCTATACTCTCTCTGTACTACAGTCTAATCTGAAAACAAGTTCCAATAGTGAAAGACTTGTCAGTCACCATACATGTTGCCTACACTAGTTCTTTCTCTGCCTAGCTATGTTTCATCACTCACGGTAAACAACTCACATGTCCGTATCCAATTATTAATTTATAAAATCTCAGGTCAATGACCTTAATATTTTGGATATTTTAGGTAAATTCATTGGTCATGGGAAAGAGTTGACCATTCTAAGTCCTATGACACCTCATATGTCGATATCCGAGTATTAGTATATATAATCTCAGCTCAATGTCCTTGTTGTTTTGAATATTTGGGGTAAATTCGTTGGTCATGGGAAAGGGTTGGCCATCCTTAGTATTATAACACCTCACTTGACTCTCTCCCATTATTAGTTATCGAGATATTAACAACAGTGAAATTAGGCCCTTTTGACAAACATTAAATATATATTTAGAAACAGAGCGTCACCCCGAGTGCTAGGACCCCACATACAAGTCCCTAGCCTTATTGGTTCGCGAAATATTAACAAAAGTGTAGTTAGGCCCTTTGTTAAAATGTCAAAAATACATTCAAAAAGAGAGTGTCTGCTCAAGTCCAACGACGCCTCACAGGTCAAAATCCCATCATGGGTTCAGGAAATATCAACAAAAGTGTAGTTAGGCCCCTTGTCAAAATTTCAACAAATACATTTAAAAAGGGAATGTCATCCCATGTGCTACGACCCCTCATACAAGTCCTTAGCCTTATTGGTTCACGAGATATTAACAAAAGTGTACTTAGTCCCTTTTGACAAAAATCAAAAATACATTGAAATACGGGGCGTCATACCAAGTCCAACGACCCCTCATACAAGTCCCTAGCTTTATTGGTTCATGAGATATTAAAAAGCCAATGACCTATTAATTTTTGGATCATTTGGTTATTTTTTTAAATAACTCATCTATAAATCATTATTTAAAAAGTCCGCCCTCTTACGAAAACCTCAAGTGCGCATGCGTAAAAACAGAAAACAAACATGTTAATTCATAGTAGCAATCGGCTCTTCACATGCGTTTCATGTGGAACAACGTTTAATTTCATCATAGCATTAGAGACCATGGGTCAGTCCATAGGGACCAGTCCAAAGGGACCGGTCTAAAGGGATCAGTCCAAAGGGACAAGGACTCGTCCACAAAGACCTGTCCACAAGGACCTGTCCACAAGGACTTGTCCATAATGACCCGGCAACAATGACCCCGCCAACAATGACCCGTCAACAATAACCCATCCATAGGGATCCACTCCCCCACCCTCTTACAAAAGCCATGAGTGGGCATGCGTAAAAACAAAAACAAGCATGTTAATTCATAGTGGCTATTCACCGCACATTTGCACTTTATGTGGAACAACGTTTAAATCCATATCGGCATTCAAACTCTCACATGTTGCAATTGTAAAGAGAGATTCTCTAAATAATTACAATTTCACCCCCTAGTAGGGGTAGGTTTTATTTTGGGGTTGAAATATGTTGTCCATTGGAAAGGGGGTGTTCGCCTGAGTAATTTGACACCTCGTACAAGTCTCTAGCCTGATTGGTTCGCGAGATATTGCCATTTTAGTATTCCAGCGGTGGCGGTGGCGGTGGCGGTGGCGGTGGCATTAGAACCCCTGCAAATACACTACTAACATTGAATATTTACCTCATTCTCATATTCTCATTCTAATCTCCATCATCTACTCACTTTGATGTAACTATTTTCCTTTAAGTGTATTTATTAGCTGCATCCATTTCCTTCCCACATAGGAGGTGTAGTTCCTCTTTCCGCCATATCTTTATGCCTTGATTTTATGAACCCCCATAAAAATTCCCATTTATCGTGGTTCCTTCATGGTCTATTATTTATGGTGAGGGTTGTTTATAAAGATCATCCGGATACAATAATATTGAAGATGCTAAATAAAACACAAAAATCTGGCATTTATTTCACATTGTGATCTATGAAAAATAACTTGCATGAAAATAGGCCTACTGATCTAGGTCGTCTCCGTTGTATTGTGTTGGGAAGAAATGAAAGAAAATGGAAACCATTCAATGTCTATTCTCAGATTACCGTAACATAAAGTTTGCACGTCGTATGTAAGATATACTGTAATTCCACCTATGCAAAGGAACATATTTGTGAAACAAGTCATTTCCCTGCAGGTTGATGCTCATCTTAGGAGGGATATTAAGACTGAATCATGTCCAACGCCGCAGATTGTTGCATTCAGTAGAGCAGAATGTCCCACACCGGAGATTGTTCCATGGCTCAAAGTAGAACCAGCATCTTCGGATGTGACAGGAGTAAGTACTTTATCGAGTTAATACTCTATGCCTCTTTACAAGACATGTTCTTCATCTCCTTATCACCAAATGGTATTTAGGGATTGCAGAATTGTATTTTCACAACTGTACTGATGACAAACGTTAGGTTTTGTATTGTAAAAAAAAGCACAAACCTTAAGGTTAGTGGCGCTGTGATAATATAAGGTGCCTTCAAGAAGTAACGAGCCGGAGGCATAATTACAGAAACCTGTACCTGTATGTTAGAAGTATTGGCCCTGGCTGTTGAGGCACTTGTCCCACTGTGACACGAGGCGGTGAATGGCTGTCTCATAAATTCCCTGGGCTGCGATGTGAACCAGTTCCGCACGTTCAGCTGGACGTCGGCGTCCGAGGTGAATCGTTGGCCCCGCAGCGCCCTTTTCAGGGGACCAAACAAGGCGTAATCACAGGGAGAGAGGTGTGGACTGTATGGTGGGTGGCCGAGAACCTCACATTTGAATTTCTGCAGGAGTGCCGCGACTGAGGTGGCCGTATGAGGTCGTGCATTGTCGCGGAGCTGAATGACCCCACGGGTGAGATTGCCTGGTCATTTTGTTTTGATTCCTTGGCGAAGGGTGATCAAGGTTTGCGAGTTACGCTGGGGATTCACTGTTGTCCCGTGCGGCATGAAGTGTATCAGAAGGGGGCCATATTGGTCAAAGAAGAACGTCAGCATTACCTTTCCTGCACTCGTGTGGATGGCCTTGCCTTTTTTTTTTTTGGGTGGTAGTGACCCTGGATGCTTCCACTGGAGGCTTTGTCGTTTGTATTCTGGTTCGAAGAGATGACACCATGACTCATCTCCAGCCACCACTCGTGCCAGGAACCCATTCCCTTCCCTCGCATAGCGCTGCAGATGACCAAGACAGTGGGCCATTCGACATGCTTCCTGGTGTGGTGAGAAGACTGTGGGGCACCCATTGTGCACACACTTTGCGCAAGTGCAGTCGTTCCTTCATGATGGTGTGCACACTTCCGACGCTCAATCCGACCACGGCGGCTATGACGTTTACTGTCACTCGGCAGTCCTGGGTAATGAGTGCATCTACCAGCTGGACGTTGTCATCGGTAATGCAGGGAGGGAGGGATGCCCCAAACCGGGCAACATCGGCTAACGACACCAGTCCTTCCCTGAAGCGCTTGTGCCACGCCTAGACCCTTGCAAGGGACATGCAGTGTTCGCCGTACACTTGTGACATTTGGCGATGAATGTCCGTTCCCCCTACTCCTTCCGCTAACAGAAACCGAACACCACCTCTTTGCTCTTCGTTGGACGCCTCCATGTCACTGTTTGCATTGCGACTGGCAGCGTTGGACGATAGATGCATGCTGCTGCTCGCTTTGTATCGTCACGTGACATGCACGCGTGCCGTCTAGCGACGGGCTGTGACCTTCCACGCTCTGGTAGGAACCACACCTCGTTACACACGCCACGAATAGCCGATGTCGTCAACGGTTTGCGCATTCCAGCCTCCGGTACGTTACTTTTTGAACTCACCTTAAATATCTGACCCATGCATGACATAATCCAGCATCAGTCGGCTTTGTATGCTTTACCTCTGACCAATGATCTGCCCTGGTGACCAACTTGCCACCTTTTTCTATAATCAGGGTTGCCAACCTGTCGAGTTAAGTTCACCTAGATTTCCTCTTTAAATCCCCGAGATTTGAATTATTTTTCCATTTTTCTCCCTCTTTAAATATTACATATTGCCACGGTGGCCTCGCGTTCCCTCAGCGGCCATGATGGTTGTCAAGGTTACCTGACATGTGGTAATAGTCACGTTGGTCTTAGACTACGTGACTTTACAAGCAAGTTGATTCATGTATTGAGACAGCGCATGACGTCACGTTACAGTAGACTCGAAGCAGTTTCTTGTCAGACGAGTTACTTAGGGATGAGGTTGGGAGAGAGGAGGGTCACCTAAATTGGTTCGTAATTATCAACGATTTTGGTTCTTGACTACGGTCTGGGAGAGTAACTAATTAGTCAGCTTTTAGATTGTCCTCACAAGGAGGAATAATGCGTTGGAGGAAGAGGGTTGACCATGTTAGAGTTTAGTGGCCACTATTATGGTTCTTGGCTATGGGCTAGGATGAAATATCAGCTGGTTTATAGATTGTTATAATAAGTTGAAACATTAATCCGTGGATATTGTTGTGTATGTTGATTTGTATTGGCTTGTATCAGTTAATTCTTAAATACAGACGCCTGTCAATACTCATATTGAGTACTTGTTTAACAAATCGTATTCACAATGAACATGTTCAGTATTTTAATGTATTAATTAAGACACTTAGACACTGTTGTCAGACCTGAATGTCTGTAAGCAGCACAAACACTAGACATGATTAGGAAGGGCGGCCTCGAAGAGACACTTAGACACTGTTGTCAGACCTGAATGTCTGTATGCAGCACAAACACTAGACATGATTGGGAAGGGCGGCCTCGAAGAGACACTAAGACACGTTGTCAGACCTGAATGTCTGTATGCAACACAAACACTAGACATGATTTGGAAGGGCGGCCTCGAAGAGACACTTCGACACTGTTGTCAGACCTGAATGTCTGTAAGTAGCACAAACACTAGACATGATTGGGAAGGGCGGCCTCGAAGAGACACTTAGACTCTGTTGTCAGACCTGAATGTCTGTATGCAGCACAAACACTAGACATGATTGGGAAGGCTGGCCTCGAAGAGACACTTAGACACTGTTGTCAGACCTGAATGTCTGTATGCAGCACAAACACTAGACATGATTGGGAAGGGCGGCCTCGAAGAGACACTTAGACACTGTTGTCAGACCTGAATGTCTGTATGCAGCACAAACACTAGACATGATTGGGAAGGGCGGCCTCGAAGAGACACTTAGACACTGTTGTCAGACCTGAATGTCTGCATGCAGCAGAAACACTAGACAGGATTGGGAAGGACGGCCTCGAAGAGATACTTAGACACTGTTGTCAGACCTGAATGTCTGCATGCAGCAGAAACACTAGACATGATTGGGAAGGGCGGCCTCGAAGAGACTCACTTAGACACTGTTGTCAGACCTGAATGTCTGTATGCAGCACAAACACTAGACATGATTAGGAAGGGCGGCCTCGAAGAGACACTTAGACACTGTTGTCAGACCTGAATGTCTGTAATCAGCAGAAACACTGGACTTGATTGGAAAGGGCGGCCTCGAAGAGACACTTAGACACAGTTGTCAGACCTGAATGTCTGTAAGCAACAGAAACACTAGACATGATTGGGAAAGATGGCCTCGAAGAGACACTTAGACACTGTTGTCAGACCTGAATGTCTGTAAGTAGCAGAAACACTAGATATGATTGGGAAGGGCGGCCTCGAAGAGACACTTAGACACTGTTGTCCGACCTGAATGTCTGTAAGCAGCCCAAACACTAGACATGATTGCGAAGGGCGGCCTCGAAGACATCCGGAAGAGAGAAAAGAAAATGCTACGAAAAATCCTAGTCCCAAATATCAAGGATGGAGAGAGGAGACTCAAACCTAACAAATAAATATATCTGAAGACAGGAGTTGCAGCCCTAATGGGAGAAAGGAGAATACAGTTTTCAGGACACTTCGTGAGGATGAACAGTACCAGATTGACGAAGAGGATTTTTGAATTCTTGAGAAAGAGGAAGACGGAGCAGAAATGGTTTCGGGAAGTGAGATTGGACTTGATCGGATGGGGGTGAAAGAAGAAGACATAATGGACAGAGAGTGATTTAGACGACTAATTAAGGGGTTGACAGATTTCCAGGAGACAGGGGAGTTGTCAGTGAGGAGAGGAAGATCTTACACGGAGGCACAGAAGAAGGAAGTGGGAGAGAGGATGAAGAGATATTGGCCGAGAGTGAAGGTGGTCCACAGTCGGCCGTGACGAACAAACAAATAGACTTTAACTAAAAACTCGTGGAACATTATAAAATAATACTCTAATCAACAGAACTTTGGAATAAATTACATTGAAAATTAACACTAAAATATGACCATAGATCACAACACAACAGATATTTGTCAACATTTCCATATCACTTCGAAATTTCCCATGGAGCCTAACATATTCTAGCCAATATTCATCTAATAGAAAGCACACCCTGTTGACTATCTCAAGATATTTTTTAAGAAAATATGTATAGTATAATTTTTAGGAATAATTAGAAATATGTCAATTTTACTAAATTATTTTTATACTATCGTCCAATTACAGCCCACATTTGTTAGAGATGTTTTTTTAACTGTATTTTATAAAATGTTTATATAAAACCAAAGTTAGATATTACGATGCTTTCCTTTCTTTTAAAACACATTGCTGAAGAAGACCATAATATGATAATAAAAAAATAACCCCTGGCACTACAGCCCAGGAAGGGCCTAGGCATATCAAGCGACCGCTGCCCAGCCATTTGGCCTGAAGATATTGAAGTGACGCGTCATCAGCGAATCGGGCCCCCTCAGGCGTTTATTTATGTTTTCGTGATCGGGGCGCTGCCTCACTGTCAGACAGCTACCCAATTGTCCTCACGAGGCTGAGTGCACCCCATTCCTGCCCCCACATCAGTTTCCAAAATCCGTGACGGAGCCGGGAATCGAACCCGGGGCCTCCGGGTGAGAGGCAGACGCGCTACCGCAACAGCACGGGGCCGGCTATACCATAATATGGCCGATACTAATTGCATTAATTAGTATGAAGTTGCTGCAATATTGATGTTATATACTCTACATAACACTCCCCCTCCAGAAGACATATAATGCTTGTAGCTAGTGGTATCCAGTTGCTCTAATATTGATGTTATATACTCTACATAACACTCCCCCTCCAGAAGATTTATAATGCTTGTAGCTAGTGGTATCCAGTTGCTCTAATATTGTTGTTATATAATCTACATAACACTCCCCATCCAGATGACTTATAATGCTTGTAGCTAGTGGTATCCAGTTGCTCTAATATTTATGTTATATAATCTACATAACACTCCCCCTCCAGATGACTTATAATGCTTGTAGCTAGTGGTATCCAGTTGCTCTAAATTTTTTGTTATATAATCTACATAACACTCCCCCTCCAGAAGACATATAATGCTTGTAGCTAGTGGTATCCAGTTGCTCTAATATTGATGTTATATAATCTACATAACACTCCCCCTCCAGAAGACTTATAATACTTGTAGCTAGTAGTATCCAGTTGCTCTAATATTGGTGTTATATACTCTTCATAACACTCCCCCTCCAGAAGACATTTAATGCTTGTAGCTAGTGGTATCCAGTTGCTCTAATATTGATGTTATATAATCTACATAACACTCCCCCTCCAGAAGACATATAATGCTTGTAGCTAGTGGTATCCAGTTGCTCTAATATTGATGTTATATAATCTACATAACACTCCCCCTCCAGAAGACTTATAATACTTGTAGCTAGTAGTATCCAGTTGCTCTAATATTGGTGTTATATACTCTTCATAACACTCCCCCTCCAGAAGACATATATTGCTTGTAGCTAGTAGTATCCAGTTGCTCTAATATTGATGTTATATACTCTACATAACACTCCCCCTCCAGATGACTTATAATGCTTGTAGCTAGTAGTATCCAGTTGCTCTAATATTGATGTTTTATACTCTACATAACACCTCCCTGTCCAGAAGACTTATAATCCTTGTAGCTGGTAGTATCCAGTTGCTCTAATATTGATGTTATATACTCGACATAACACTCCCCCTCCTGAATTTCTTATTTGGCTTTTTCTAACATAATTTGAAAATTTATTAGCTCTAACTGCAGTGTTTTGTGAAAATTTAAAATATTGTATAGGTGAGGTGTCTAAATAATTTTTTTCCTTCATTTTCAGAAGATGTGCAGGTGTAAATCTTGCGGGGCTTGTCACTTGATACTCAATGCTTATATGTGTTAGATCCTATGACCCCGTCTGGTCTTACAACTATAAATTTAAAAATAAATGTTCATTTTTGCATTTTGATTAGGGATATTATTTCCATTAAGGCAGTGATCTCTGCATTTTCTCTCACACTAAGATTCACTTGGTTTCTAAAGGAGTGACGGCTTGGTGGTGTATCATAAGTTACAGAACTAGGGAGGACATAACGATCATCTCTATCAGTAAGATGTGAGGGACAGTATAAAGCTAGTGTCCGGTATTTGTTAAGCGAATATATCTTTACAACAATTAAGCTGTGTTGTACAATTACAAATTTTGTTTTTGTTAAATGTGTGAGTTGATAGCAAAGAAATAAATTATTCCATCTTATTTCCCTAGGATTTGAAAGAAGAAATCCATGTTGAAGAAGGTGATGCAAGGGGAAATCATTTGAATGAGTAAGTGGACATCATAATGAGAAAAAGTGTTCCTCTTTTATGAGTGCATTACTGAAAATGTTTCATTGGAGCATATGATACATGTCTTATACAGTATTCAATTTATATTTAGCAACCCTTAGAATATCCATTCTCTTACGGTTCTTTCTGACTTGGTGGAATCCCATTTCATATGGTTGGAGGAAATGTACATGCCACAGTGAAGAGTATATGACTGTGATACGAGTTTTGTTAGGAACGTCCACTACTTTTTAACTCCCCTAGTGAGCTGCTCTGTCCTCAGCCCCAGATGAATCTTTTGTAACCCTAAGTATTGAGCGTAAGTAGCTTCTCCCTCACCCGGTAAAGGTACAAGTAAATCTTCTACATCTAACCTTAAACTTTGGGAGGATTTAAGTAATTTGACAGGTGTCAACATACGGCACATAAGCTGCTGGTGTGATAGTAGGTTTACTGTTTGGAGCTTGGGAATTCAAGATAACATTATCTGGGGAGTTTTCTGGGAAACCGAAATGGATGGATGGGGTTTGGTTTGCAACATAAAATTCACCAGCTTTTCGGCCTATCTCAAAGTTGTCCTATCCTTGTGTCTGTGGAGTTTTTATTGGGTACCTTGCTCATGAAGAGAGATACATATTCGGTAGACAGGTCTTGCTATAGTGTTTACATAATAGCACAATAGGCATATCGGTCTGAATCGGCTAGTAATCTAGGTTATTGCTGTGACTGTTGCGGGGATTCGCTTGGGTGCATAAAGTCAGGCGCATCAGCGGACTGCCCGGACCGCCGCTGGGGTAGTGGACTTCTGGGCCATGCTCTTTTGTAGCTTCTTGTTTGTTGTGCCTTGAAGCCTGACGCGTCGTTGTTGTCAATAACCCAGGATGTTGAATGACCGTAGCTCACCACATACTTCAAATATGATCTTTCGAAGGAAGCTTTGCATTTTGTTGGTCACTAAAGGAGGTACATGGCCGCGTGGTAATTCTCCTCGGACCTAAATCTCTACAGTGGTTGTAAGGTGCAGGTTCAGGTATTTTCTGATAGTGATCTGACATTTTCTATTTTTTTAGTTAGTTAGTTATTCAGAGTCTTTGCCTATTCTCTTACAGTTGAATGGTTCAGTCTCATATCCAATGTTCACTTGAGAGCTGTTTCTATGTGAGCATTGCCTATTCTCTTCTAGTTGAAGGGTTCAGTCTCATATCCAATGTTCACTTGAGAGCAGGTTCTATGCGAGCATTGCCTATTCTCTTGTAGTTGAAGGGTTCAGTCTCATATCCAATGTTCACTTGAGAGCTGGTTCTATGTGAAAATTACCCACATTCCTTAGTTTCTCTTTGGCTGCTGATAATTTATTTAGCCAGGTTTCTATGATTATTGTGAATTCTTTTAAATTATTGGGAATGCACATTGAGGAATCTAGGTATCAAACCAGTTGCCATTGGAGCTGGAACACGGAGAATCGAGATCCGGTGCCTTGCCCGCGCAGATGACATTGCAATCTTAGCCAACAACTCTAAGGATGCTGGCATATCTTTCCAAGCCCTGCACGAGATTGTGGCGAAGTCTGGATTACAGTACTTTGAGAATCGGCACTCCGGAAACACCCCTTTGACGACCATACATGGAAGAGTCAATCGCTTTCGTTATCTTGGTGAATGGGTCCACCCCAATGGTAGAGATGGCACCTCCATCATAGCAAGGCGTACCTTACTCAATGCAGCATACCAACTATCCCACAATTTGTACAACAAGAAATGCATTTCGAGGAATGCTAAGATCTGTCACTACAGAACTGCTGTCAGACCGCAATTTCTGTTGCCGCAGAGACCCTCTTGAAGAACAGAAAAGGCACCATGGATGACCTGGAGAAAGCCGAAAGACGTATCCTCAGGAAAATCCATGGCCCGAGATTGCTCCCAGATGGAACCTACCGTTTGAAATCTAATTCAGTTAGAATCAGCCAATACGACGTAGGAGGCTAATGTTCTACGGGCACCTACAACGAATGAACAGCAACAGGCTTACCAAGAAGATCTTCTCCTTGGTTAAAAGCTACAAGACTGGAAGCCTGTGGCTTAATGAAGTACAAAAGGACTTGTATTTGGCTGGAATTGCTGACCTTGATGTAGAAGATCGTTCTAAATTTTGTGCTGTGGTAGAATCTTGGACCCCACCACCTAGAGTCCCTAAATGTCGGAAGCCTCTTTCGCAGGAGAGAAAGGAGAAATTATCAGCAGGGCTCAAGAGATATTGGGAACGGAAAAGAGCATCGAAGAACTAGTCATAAGCACTCCGTAGTGGGCTTAAATCAATAATAATTGTAATGTATGACTGAAAATATCGGCACCGCTTATATTATTCCCAACCTCTGACTGTTTTACGCATATCCTTGTATGCATTGATGTTGTAACAAAGCGAAATTTAAAGGAATGACGCACAAGGTTCATCTAAATGATCAATTTGATTTAACTATTGATTAGCACCTGCTCACAAGAAGGTTTGAGTAATGAGGTTCTTGAGAATAGAAGAGGTGGTGTAATGGCCACGGGGCAAAACCAGGATCTATTATATATACAATAGTTGAAAATGGTTGTGATATGAATTGACCTACCCCCCCCCCCCCCCCCCCCTGGCTAGCGAGTCATTAATATCCTGAAAGAGTAATAGCATTTGGCTGTCACATGAGTACCCTTGTCAAAATCTGTGTTGCCTCCCATTAAGCCATGATAACTTTTCCTACTGTTCCCTTAAGTAATTAGAACTAAGGTGCTCCATCGGTTTACATATGATGGATGTGAGGCTAACAGGCCTATAGTTTCCCTCCCTTGAATATTGGAACTATTGTAGCCCTTTTCCAGTCTTTGGGTATTTGTGTGTTATTAATTCATACATTAAACAGCATCCCCAAGTATCGCCCAATGGCTGTACCTCCCAGTTTTAGCGCATCTCCACGAATATTGTCTGGGCCTTTCGATATATTTCAATGTAGCTTTTTAATTCTTACTAGAATCAACGATTGGTGGTCTATCAGAATCATAGTTAAGGTACAACACACAGCTATTAAATTCATTAAACACACCATATATTTAATTCATTAGCAATTGAGAGAGTCAATAACATACACCACTTCATAAAGTTATTCCAGCATCAGATATGTTCCACATTTTTTAAAAGTAAATATAACAAAAAGGTGGTATATTGGCTTTCACGGCAAGTGAATTAAAACTCCGCAATTCTTCTAGGTTTGTGCCGTGTCTTGTGTGGGGTTTTGCCTAGGACACCAAGCTGGCTCATCAGCGGGCTCTCGGTGTCCCCGCCCGGACCCCCACAGGAGTAGCGAACTGCGCGCTACCTCCCTTTATGTAAAGTGCAACTGCACCTGTGTACTGCGAGAACTATAAGCTCAAGCAGCCTTAACCTCCCTATGAAAACTTCCAAAAAGATGGTATATTGGCTCTCATGGCCAGTGAATTAAAATCAACAATTATTCTAGGTTTGTGCCATGTCTTGTGTGGGGTTTCACCTAGGACACCAAGCTGGCTCATCAGTGGGCTCTCGGTGTCCCCGCCCGGACCCCCACAGGAGTAGCGAACTGCGCGCTACCTCCCTTTATTTAAAGTGCAACTGCACCTGTTTACTGCGAGGACTATAAGCTCAAGCAGTCCTAACCTCCCTATGAAGGCTTCCAAAAATATGGTATATTGTCTTTCATGGCCAGTGAATTAAAACTCAGCAATTCTTCTTGGTTTGTGCCATGTCTTGTGTGGGGTTTAACCTAGGACACCAAGCTGGCTCATCAGCGGGCTCAAGGTGTCCCCGCCCGGACCCCAACGGGAGTAGCGAACTGCGCACTACATCCATTTTTGTAAAGTGCAACTGCACCTGTTTACTGCGAGAACTAAAAACTCAAGCAGCCTTAACCTCCCTATGAAGGCTTCCAAAAAGGTGGTATATTAGCTCTCACGGCCAGTGAATTAAACATCAGCAATTCTTCTAGGTTTGTGCCGTAGATGAACAGATTGGCACATTGGTAAAATGAGAGACTGAATACGTGGAAGATAAGTACCAGGAATCCCTCAGGTTATATTACAATTAATGAATGAAACTTGGAAGAACAAGAGCGAACGACATGAAATATAGTAAGCAGAAAAACGACGTCTGAAAATTGAGATAAAGATGAGGTGTGGGAAATACTGATCAAGGCGTACTCTCAGCCTCATCATCATCATCATCTTCATTTCCCCTTTTCCAGTTGACACTGGGTGGGGGCAAATATGGTTCCTCTCCACTTTTTTCTGTCGCTCAGTCTCATCATCATCATCATCCTCATTTCCCCTTTTCCAGTTGACACTGGATGGGGGCAAATATGGTTCCTCTCCACTTTGTTCTGTCGCTCAGCCTCATCATCATAATCATCCTCATTTCCCCTTTTCCAGTTGACACTGGGTGGGGGCAATTATGGTTCCTCTCCAGTTTGTTCTGTCGCTCAGCCTATTGAGGCCAAATTAAGATGGGCTTGATTTCCTCACCAGCCATTCTCGAACTGGTTTAGTGGGGTTTCCTACTTTTACTCCAGGCAATCACATGGATGGTTTCAAATTTCTGGTCAGGTACACCTCCTTCCTAATCCTATACCTAATTGCAAATACACAAACTAATACAGTCATCACAATACATAGGTTATCAGAAAAAACGAAACACATGGGGGTAAATGACCACGATGTGCAAGCTCCTAAGATAAAATGACAGAAATGTCCATGTGTAGAAAATTGTTTTATGTAGAAGTAGTTTATACAGCTTATCGAAAGTGACACGGATAAATAGGTGAGGTGGATGTGTTGAGCCTACTGCTTACCTTGTCATCAGAGTCCGCCGCTCACTGAAACACACCTTCAGCAGACATACCACGACAGACGAATACCTAGAGATGAAGGACGGTAAAGAGGAGGGATCCCACAAGGCTTGCCTACGGATGCCACCCCGTAACCTGCAGAACTACCACCGATGAAATAATGCGACATGGAGTTCGTTCAATATAAATTAAAAAGATAATCTTTAAGGAACAGATTAACAAAAGGTAAAGAAAATGCATCAGCATGCATAATATACAAAAACTTAAACAAAACCTACCTAAAACTCTCACTGGGGATAATAACAAGGCTTAAGGCCGGTACAAGTTAACAATTATCTATGGGTAAACTATAGAAAATTTTAATTAAGCCTCCAAAACAATTTTACAACAAAATTTACATAAGAAGCTTCATGAGAAAAATGTAACACCAAAATACAATGAGGTATCCATCATACGAAGGAAGAGTAGTAAATGCCTTGAAATGAATTAAAGAACCACCAAAACGCTTATCATGGACCTGACATACCTTTAACTGAACAAATAGGTCCGACGAAGATGCAAAAAAATATATATATATATATATATAAAAAAATGTAAAATTTGCCGTAAACAAAAAGGAATGATCGATACACGCAGGAGTACATAAAAACAGAAAACACCAAATAAAGAATCAAGACAGATAAAATATAACTAATTAAACAAGAACACGATAACACTCGGCCGTGTACCAACAACACCACACGCCGAAAACAATTGGCATCAGACCACAATGCACTACGGTAAACAAACTACCATGGCGACCAAAACAGTTGAAAGTATATCAAGTTCGAAATTACAGCAAACACGTAATTTTAAAAAAATACTCCTCCAGTGAAAAAACAGGTAGATATAATAATATCTAGACACGTAAAGAACAAAGAGTATTTTAAAATGCTACGGATCAAAACAGAACCAAAATTAGGCCTACTACTCAATTAACTAGTATGGTCAGTACCCGAAAATAACTAGGAAGAAATCGTCTTAGCATGACACTAAATAAGAAAAATCGAAAGAAAATATAGAAGTGTCCCCAGGACAAACAATGCATACCTGCCAACTTTTACGGTTTATCCGTAGAATTTACGGAAATTGCAGCATTTTACGGTTTTACGAATGAACGGTGTCATTTTACGATTTCGCGGACAAAAATTTGAAACGATAATTTACATTCGATAATACCGCCCACTTCCGTACAATCGATTGTTTGCGTGGGTCGAAGGCAAGCCCACGATAGTCGATAACTCGTTCTTTGATATGATTCGTACTTTTAACCGTCTGATGGTTGTGTCGTCATTGTAATTGAATTTGAAGCCGGGATAACCGTTCTTCCATGTGAATCTTAGGTGTCGACAGGCTCTGCTTCGCATATTCTTTGTTCCGCTCCGTTCGCTCGTTGCGATTTAAACCATATTCTTTGACCACGTTAGTTGTTCATTGTTCGCGAAGTTGGCGTTCCTTGAATGTTTTCGTCTTTTAAGGCTATGGCATATTTTAATGAAGCGTTCGAGTTTTTGTGCTATAACTTCGTGCTTCGCAGTTTCCTGTAATCCTTGGACTAATTACATTCGTTCCACGTGTGTGTGTGTGTGTTTTTTTCCTACCATGTGCATATTCTTTCTTCACGAGGTTGGCGTCGTGTTCATTTAATGGTTTAAGGCTTTGTGTGTTTTGACATGTTTTAATGAAGTGTTGGCTGTCTTAAGTGTTTTATGTTATAATTTTATGTGACGTTTAGTGATCCAGGTTCCTTTCGATGTTTTAGTAGATATCGAGAATGAACAAATCCAACAAGAAACAGTACTTCCAGACATTTAAAGAATCATACTCGGTTGATTTTCCGTGCATACTAAAATCAAGAAAGGGAAAAAAATTGTCTTTTGCACGGTATGTGGGTGTGATATTAATATTGCACATGGTGGAAAAAACGATTTAAGTAATCATGTGAAGTGCGGTAAACACATTAGTTATGTTAAATCGAAGGAAGATAGCAAGAAAATCAACACCTTTTTTGCTAAGTCTGGAAACTTTGACAGTGACGTAATTAGGGCCGAGTGTCTGTTTACTTCCTTTTTGGTGGAACACAATGTGCCCTTAAGTGCGGCTGATCATGCTGGTGCTTTATGTAAGAAGATGTTTCCCACATCAGAAGTTGCAAATAAATATAGTTGTGGTCGCACGAAAACGACATGTATTGAAAATAAAATGGCAATAAATGCATCATCTGAAATTGTTAAGTGCCTTCAGAACGGACCGGATACAGATAAATCCCTTTTCTTTTCATCAGTGAGAAACTACTTTTATACTGCCTGTGACTACATCATCAACAAGTTTCCACTCAAGGATGACGTGTTAAAGAATGCTCAAGTTGCTAGGTTAGACAAAATTGAAGATCTTCCATTCGTTTTTTCTTGGAAAAGTTTCCTATCATGTTATGCAAGGAAGAGAATGAAACTACAGATGAGGTGGTGAATGAGCTTCAGAGGCAGTTCACAGCTCTTCAGGTAGATGACACTTTGGCTGCACAACAAGATGCTACAAGTGATTCCAGTTGGGCACAAATATCAAGAATTCGTGGAGCCGATGGACTTCTTAAGTATAACCGAATTTCTAGAGTAATGCTCTCTATTCTCACCATACCCCATAGCAATGCAGAATGTGAACGTTTTTTTAGCCTTGTGAAGAAAAATAGAACACAGTTCAGGTCATCCATGTCCAATGAATCTCTGGAGTCTATTTCTATTTTGAAGACCAGGAGTTCTGGTCCCTGTTCTGACAAAACATTTTCTCAAGACTGTTTGCAGGAAGCTAAAAAGGCCACAACCATGACTTAAAAGTCGAACTAGCATGTGATTTGCAGTGTGTATTTTATTATTTCTTGCCTGTGTTACGTTAAACAAGTTGTATTGTTTAATGCCTTTTTCAATTATCGTATATCAGCTTAATCTATCAAGGAAGTCCTGTTACGTCTGCTCCAAACCAATATTCACCACGCCTGCTGCTGATTAACATGGATTTCTTCTTGATTATTATGTTCATCTACAAATCATGTAAGTAGATATGATTTCATTGAAGTATCCTGTTTAAAGCATGAATTATTGTATTTTGTAGCCCAGAAGTATTATTATTTTCGTCAAGCCGGTGTATGTCGAAAATCATTAGATTTTTTTGTCGCGCGTGAGTTTTACTGATAGCCCTTTTCAAAAGTTGGCAGGTATGCCTATGCCTTCAGAAGATAGAAATAAAACACAAGGACACAGCCTACTATGGAGCTCCAAAAATTAAAATTATATAAATATATTAAAACATACCATAAAGAAATCCTTTTTGGGAGACACTGGTATTAAAAAGACAATGAGCTATCTTTAAAGAATTTAGACCACAAAAATGCACAATGATAGCTGCCGCGGACGCACACATCATTTCTTCATATTTTGGCAGAAAAACTCGCTCACGAATATCTCATATGATAGTTGCACACCACATTCTTCAGATTCAGCAAAATATGATATTATCCCCATCTTAGTGGAGACGACGAAACCAATATTTACGTCTTCCTTAGTCCGGCGATCAGTTACAAGTCCTCAATTCACAAGATAGTGGCCAAAAAGGTGCCACAAGGCACCAATCTTTTTTTAATTGTTCAATCACGGAGTGCCACCCAATGCGACAATGTGCATTTAAAACAAGCTGCACACGACACCACAAAAATAATTGGCGCTAATGAGAGACATATTATCTTTGGTTAATGACGTAGATTTAATGTCACATGGTAAAACGTACTCTTTCAAAACAGAATTTGATAGCGATGAGGAGAAGTGAGATCGTGCTGTTCTCTGTCGGAGAAATTGTTCAACACATAATTTTGGTAGTCGCAGTAAGCAGCTGCAATCTTAAGTCCATAGATAAAACTAAGTAACCTCAGCGCGAATTTTTAAAGTAGGATCAGGGCTCAAATAGAATAGATATATATAAATGTATGAGACAGGACTTCTGCATGTCTCAGAAAGGTTTATAATACTTTCGGGCAAAGATGGTGTAAGTGCTTTAATATTAGTGACTGGGGTGAAAACCTGTAATTGATATAGAAGAGAAAGTGTGCAGATGGATGTACAACATAGAGCGTTTGTGTAGTACTTAGGAGATTATGGGTATTTTAGTAAAATATGCGAGAGAATTGCTGGACATAAGAGAGAAGATATAATTTCGGGATCAGAAATGGTTGGTCACTAGAAGGCATTTGGAAAGGACCTTGGGTGAGGTACCGACTGAGTTGCTACGATGCATAGGGGTTGACAATCAGATCAGTTTGTCTCGCGTATTATTACTTAAGATTTTTTTGCTGTATGTCAAGCAGCTGGCAGATGGTTTGATGACTCGCGCTTCAAAGTTTCTAAATATAATAATTACTATGTGGATGGGATGAGTTTGATGAATCCCGATCAGCTTCAGCAAACTCTTATTAAGTATTGGACTGATCTTAGAAGGTAGAATAGGAAGAAAGCATATTTAATCTTAAAAGAGCTGGTGATAATGTTGATTGTTTACTTAATCCGCCTTGTCAATACTAAGAATATGATGATTAATAATATTTAAACGTACATGTTTCGATATCCAATGATATCTTCTTCGGCGTTAATAGAGTGCAACATTAATAAAATAAGATGGATGTTCTTACAGTATTTTGATTAAGATAAAATAACAATTCCGCATATAAATAAAATAAAACTTCAAGCTCTAAAATATGTTGTTACTAAACTTGAGTTGCGATAGATTCTGGTGAAAATGTAAAACAATTATATAGGGAATTTAGAATTCTACATTCGACATCTGCCAAATTATATCTTTTATTTTATTAATGCAGCCAATGGTCATGTACTTTTCTTTTCAGGACCGGCCAGGGACGGGATTATGGAAAGAAATCGGCCGTGGACCTATTGAAAGGAACCGTCCAGGCATTTGCCTGGTGGTGAAAATGGGAAACCACGAAAACCATTTTCAAGATGGCCGAGGTGGGATTCGAATCCACGCTCCCCCGATGCCAGCGAGACACGAGGTAGCGCGTTAGCGCTCTCGGCCATCGCAGCCGTTGACATCTGCCAAAGTCACACCCTTTATTAGCTGGCTTTAGTAGCTTCTTCTCTTAGAAGATGGTGTTTCTGAACTGGACTTGCGATAGAATGTGGTGAAACTGATGTAGTAATTGAGATTTCTTCCTCCAATTTTTTCCAAAGTCATCATTTGATTTGGTGGCTTATACTCGGTGCTTCTTGGGAATCAGCTGATTTTGGATGCAATAGAATGTATGGCTTAGGTTTGACACCCTATATCTACTGTATATTTATAAATGCTCATTTCGTCGAATTTTTTAAATGTAAATGGTGAAATATTGAATGCCTCAAATATTGAGATACTCCCAATTTCATACCTTTGCTTTTTTACAATCTGAGAGGAATTGGAATACAATCCAGTGATGAGAGAGTATCTACAAACTGGTGGTAGTTATAAGATTCGATGGACATGAAAGAGAGACGGGTATTTACAAACATGTAAGGTAAGGCTGTATTTTATAACTAGTCCATTTCAATCTATACATTTAGCAAGTAACGAAAGAAACGAGTTGAAATTTTACGAAAATTTAAAGGATTCAGGTAAAGTAATTTCGACTCAATGATTTACTGACAATATTGCCATCTTTCCCTATTCACCAGAGGATTTAAATGGGGTACTAAACGGTGCGAACGAGGTGTTGAGGAAAGAATTCAAAATAAAATCATGGCATTTAGGAGGGAATAAATGAAATGCAGCAGGAAGATATAAAAACTATTGACATAGATTGACAGTTGAATCGCTTAAGCTTCGGCACAAAATGGACAAGGAAAATAAGATTTAAAGTTTGGGTTGGCGTCTGTTGACATGAAATATAGATCTAGGTAATGCACCGGTATCGGTTGTGCATTACTAACAAAATTAAGCGTCAGAGTAGCAGAGATAAACGCAGTGGAAAAATAGAATGTAGAAAACGGGGAAGTGAGATCAAGTTTAAAATACTCTGTGCCCAAGATTGCAATTTAAACCCAATAACATTTCCCAAAAATAAACACAGAATGATAAAATTGCATAAGGTAATATCCACAAGAAATACAAAAATTTCATGAAATGTAATAATAGAAAACCCAGCGGCGTTTTAATCGTGCCTTTGTTGCATCACAAAGGCAAGATTGACGAAATTGAGTGAGAGGCAAGGAAATTAAGGAAAACTAAAATTATAAATAATGAAATCAAAACCAGGACAAATTACTTATGATATAAATATATTCAAAGAAATCTAAAATTGAAAATGCGCACTTACATAAATATACAAATGAAAACAAGAATAAACATAAGCAAAAGTTAAAATAAGATGAATCCAAAAGGTGCTTACAATAATAAACAACTGAACTGTAGGCACGACTCAAGAACAGTAATTAAAAACAAAAATAAAGAGTTCTGATGAGACTCACGGGAAGGATAAAAATGCGTCTACATACGAAGATAACTGACACCCCGGAATGCCCAGAGTAAAAACAGATCTACGTCACGTATGATGTTATGAAACCCAGAGGGGCCGGGCAGAAGAGGGTGTGAAGGGAGCAGGGAATGGGGGGGGGGGGGGGTGGAAGTGGGAGGGCGCGGGTAGGAAGCTAGACGAATAACAGGAGGGGGAGGGGGGTCATCGAATTATGCAACATAGCGAAGTCTGAAGAAGTAATACGAAAATTAACCTACAAAGCAAAGGAAATAAAAAATACATGATATGACGTCACATTACAGGAGGCATGAGATGAAAGAAGTCAATCAGAAATGGAAATATGCTTGAAAGAGAATAGGCTCAGCACAAAGGCAGAAATGTCGATTCAACAGGACATACGACGAAAAAAAGAAGTAATGCGGCAGCAGAACTGAGAGAAAAACACCAGTCAGCATATATTTCAATAATAAAGAGAACGTATTTTGCGCCGATAAAGGTCTATTAATAATAATAATAATGCGCGTCAGAGTAGCAGTGGAAGAATAAAATCAACAAGGTCGCAAAATGGACAGGGGAAAAGACGTCTTGCTCGACCCGGTGCTGGGCCCAAGGTTTTCGGAGCGAGCAAAAGATGATTTCCAAAAAACCTAATGCAAACAAATAATTGCTTAATGCAACAATCAAAAGTGCAAAAATGAGATTCCCATAAAATTAATTAAACAAATCCCAGAGGCGTGTTAATCGTGCCTTTGTTACGTCACAAAGACAAGATTGACGAAATCGAGATAAGGATAAGGATAAGGAAGGGGAACTTAAATATAAGAAATGAAAAGACAAGGGAGCTATATTACTTAAAATATAAAAATGTATTAAGGATAAAAGAAAGAGCGTGTACACGAAATAAACAAATTATTTAAAACAAAGAAAAAAGGCAAGCTAAGACAAGATCAATAATACAAAAGAAACCCAATACCAAGAATAAAGAATTCAAAAACTTAAAAAAAACTGAAAAGCACGACAGAACCTGAGTACCGCTCAACAACATGAATCTAACGAAAAGATACAAACTTGAAAGAAAATAAAACGAAACTTACAAAAGTTAGAGAGAAACGACAAACTTGCAAAAAGTCAAACTTCGAACTGCTAAGACGCGAAGCTTTTCATGATGTTATGTAAACATACCGGAGGGAAGGGGGAGGAGTGAGGGGAGTAAAACAAAGGGGAGAGAGATCTCACGGAGATAGGAGGAAGGAGAAGACAAGGGGAATTATAATTAAGTTATGTAATACGGCGAAAATCGAAAGAGAAAAACAAAACAAAAGGAAAATGAGATATACGGAGATACATTACATTACAATTGACTTGGGACGAAAGAGACCGGTAAAAATCGAAAGCACGCTATAATAAAATAGGCTTATATTCCAACATAATGCCGCACCAACGCGACATATAAAAAAAAGAATAATATGACATCGGAGCTGGAGAAAATCCCAGTTAACCACCGTCACATATATTCTATAAACAAAAGGGACACGTATTAGTGGGACGTTGGACATCAGTCCCGTTACCTCACACATACTGTCCACAAACAAAGGTCCAATTGCTACCAATCAAATGAAACATTTGTGGTACAAAGAGACACCGACGCAAAAGACGAGCACTAAGGCCCGACAGGAAATATATATAAGCCAAGACGCAGAAACGCAATACTTTCGAATCTTACAGGTATTAACCAAAATAATAAAACTGTGAGAAGGGCACATAACAAAAGCAACAAAAAGAACTCCGCCGTATGACATTACGCAAGGTCCCGGAGATCTGGTTCAAGGATTAAAATACTAACAATAACATCTTGAAAAGGAAAGAGAATTAAGCAAAAGAAGGAACGTTTAACAAAAACAATTACATTGCGTTAGATAGAAATACATTGAGCCGTACTCACATTCCGCTGCGCCATGAGGGTGGGCCTCTGCCCGAATACACACGTTCGCCTTACATCTCGGCGCGTCTAAGACTGACTAAGCTTCTGTCCCCCCAGAGAGGGGAGAAGCCTCTCAGAAATATAAAATGCGTAGTTTGGGAGTGGCACCAAACTCGCGTCAAATATTGTCAGAGCCAATGGCAGAACGAATTGCACAACAAAATGCAAGGTAGCAACAACACTAGCCAATACGAGAGAACAAGGCAGTATGTAGCCAGGGGTTGCACAACGTTAGACAGAGAGATACATACACACAAACTGCGCACTTTTAAACTCTCGAGGCGTAATATAGAGATGTCACAACACATGACAATAATAATAATAATAATAATCATGATGATAATAATAATAATTACAATAAATTCTGAAAAGTGGTTCAAATTCCACCGCTTTCTCCCAAAAAAAATTCTTTTACATATCAAAGGCATAAAAGATTTTTTTTTTTTTTTTCATAACAAAATTATATAAAATAACATTCTTCGATTAGATACATTTGAACAGGGTGAAGGAAAGAAGATTACACCATGTACACCAGATACACATATGAAAAATTAAGACATAATAAAATGTTCTCACATTTCTCTTATTCATAAGACGCAGCTTAATTAAAAGTTCTTTGAACGTCATAACTTCCATAAAAGGCTTGACGAAACGCAAGTCTCTTTTCTCAAACACACATATATTTTCATACACACGTATTCACGAAGATGTTCACTGGTGAGGAAATTTTTTTTTTTTTTTGGTACGAAAGAAAAAAAAACTTTAAGATGAAATTAAAACAACAAAAATTCAAATCATATAAAGGATCAGTACAGGCGTGAAATAAAGGCGGATCCTACCTCTACTGCACGTCAATACGTCACACATATAAAAAATGGATGTACCAAAAAGAAAATAATGATAATAAAACGGTCAATCTTGAGCTAGACTCTGCCAGATGACGTGGAGAAAGCGAAGTCTTCTTAATGGCGACCTTCTGGAAATCAGCCAATTTTCTAATAATAAAAGAAAGAAAAAGGTTAAATCATGATCACAAAAAAATATAAAGGGGAGCACCCTGTATACAAAATAAGGCTTGCGTCGGGGAAATATTTGGGGTTACATAAGCTCCGTAAGAGGGAAAGTGGATTCATTCTGCCAGCTGGAAAGTAAAAGTATGAATAGGCAGGGTCGTCAGACCAAATGAAAGAAGAGAAAACTAGCCGTGAACGGGGTCTAAAGGATACACCGGCCACTTCTCAGGTACTTGGAGACTAGCTATCGCTACCGGAAACACTTTCCAAATATATGACAGATACAGGAAAATAATACACATTATCTTAGAGAAAACATTAGATTGAAATGATTTATAAAAACATGATATCACGAAAATGTAAAACAGAAGTTACGATAAATAGTAAACAACTATATCAATAAACAAATCACTGTCACTACAAGAAAAGAATGTAAGTCAACAGACCATCTCAGGCGCTGTCGAACAATAGCAAGTCGTGTCTGCAGCTCGGACAATGGGCCGGGCCGGCTCCCTACAACAAAAGCAGGCAGGTACCGGAAATTGCCTTAGGCAGAAGTATAGTTCAACACATCTTTCGAAATCCTCCGTGTAACTCAGGCGGCCACGGGTGTCTCCTGCCTAACTAGATACATAGTAGGAGTAAAGGGGAAAATGTACTAATAACCTTCATCAAATGACATTAGGTACTAACAAATAAAAAGGAATAATAACTCAAAGAAGCTGTCAAAATAAATAAAAAAATGCCATCCCGGACAGAGAACGAAAATCCAAATAATTACGTTACAAAATACCTTCCAAATAAAAGGAACAGACTGGAACCTCGCATAAAACCAATCAAGACCAGACATACAATAAATCAAACTCGAAACCCAATAATAAATATTACCAACCCACAAAAATAAAATGGTTACAGCGTCAATATACGGGCCGTAGACCTCAGAGGTACCGCATTAAAAAAATAAAGACACAGAGGGTATGGCCTATCCCATACAAATATAAGAAAATTGGGTAATGCACGCCAGAGTAGTTCACACGAACATCAATGTCCCATAACACGGAAGCCGTAGACCTAAAATGGTTGGTATCTCTGAGTAATACTTATCGTATATTTGGTTTGCCAATAAAAACGAATAAATAGTTCGTACGTAATATATATATATATATATATATATATATATATATATAGTTTAAATTGAATAGGGTATAAAATCAAAATTGAACTAAATTTGAAACCACCCACAAATAACTGTTGATAAAAATTCATTAAACTCATTGACACACACATTCATCTCAAAATACAACCAACAACAACAACACTACATACATACTCCTTCCCATAAACAAATCAAAATTTCCCCATTACATCAGAATGCTAATATGAGTCGTTGGAACACCATGGAAACTCAAATAACGGACTACAGGTCATCGTGACAAACTTCATCCCATACTAAAGATTGACGAATCGTGTAGAATCTATGTACATCCTAAGTGGGCGTCGAAGCCGTGGCACAGGTCCCATACCCTAATCCCGACGAAGACCTCACCTAGCAGGTTTCCCAACGAAATACACACTGCCATACTGAACATATAGTAACATCAAGCTTACCGTATATAAACAATTTTAAATGAAAACCTACATTGAAATCCCCTGACAAAAATAAAACAATCACCCTCCCTAATTATGAAACAAACTTAACTCCCAATCATAACACACATAATAGCTCAACAGACCATTCATTCATAACTGAAACAACAAACACTATACTAACATCAAACGTTAGTATAATTACGCGAGGTTCAAGGTGGGTCGGGGCGACCGTAGGATTTAAAGAGACGGTTCCCATAAGTGGGCCCACCTTCATTGGGGAAAACTTCGGAGAAAGAGGGGCGGGGGGTTTTAGGCTGTACGGTAATGACAAGGAACCTGTCAGCAGCTGTTCCAGACTGAGACGTATGAAGGGGTGAGGCGAGTTCTGAGAAATATCACAGTTAACAAAGCGACTATTTACAACAAAGGTAAGGACTCAAACCCTTGAGAGAAATGCATTTTCTACTTCACAGAAAGTAAAATAAAAACGTCCACAACACTGACGAAATGAAAAGGAAGAGAAAGCAAACAAAATTTCCTGTCGCCTTAAAATCACCGTTAACTAAACAAATGTCTACTAGAGGAAGCAAATACATAAAAGTAGGTTACAATACCGTGACGTGTCGTGTTCCAGCGATGCGATGTACTCACTGATATGTTGCCACTGTTCACCTCGAAGCTGGGTCTTTTGGATGTCTTGTTTACTTGAGGGACTAAACCACCTTTCCTTGGAGATGGGTTTCCTGGATGCCCGTAGTTCACACAGAAAGTAACTTCACCCTTTCTTCAGGGGTGGGGAAAAACAATTCACTGAATTCCTTAAACTCAAAGAAAAACAAATTTTAATACAATGTAAATGAAGAGAAAAATAATAAAAGGTTAATAACTTGAGAGAGGTGAGGAGGGAACGATTTCGCACGCAACCACGCGATCTGCTACCATTGCGCCGATAAAGGTCTATTAATAATAATAATAATGCGCGTCAGAGTAGCAGTGGAAGAATAAAATCAACAAGGTCGCAAAATGGACAGGGGAAAAGACGTCTTGCTCGACCCGGTGCTGGGCCCAAGGTTTTCGGAGCGAGCAAAAGATGATTTCCAAAAAACCAAATGCAAACAAATAATTGCTTAATGCAACAATCAAAAGTGCAAAAATGAGATTCCCATAAAATTAATTAAACAAATCCCAGAGGCGTGTTAATCGTGCCTTTGTTACGTCACAAAGACAAGATTGACGAAATCGAGATAAGGATAAGGATAAGGAAGGGGAACTTAAATATAAGAAATGAAAAGACAAGGGAGCTATATTACTTAAAATATAAAAATGTATTAAGGATAAAAGAAAGAGCGTGTACACGAAATAAACAAATTATTTAAAACAAAGAAAAAAGGCAAGCTAAGACAAGATCAATAATACAAAAGAAACCCAATACCAAGAATAAAGAATTCAAAAACTTAAAAAAAAACTGAAAAGCACGACAGAACCTGAGTACCGCTCAACAACATGAATCTAACGAAAAGATACAAACTTGAAAGAAAATAAAACGAAACTTACAAAAGTTAGAGAGAAACGACAAACTTGCAAAAAGTCAAACTTCGAACTGCTAAGACGCGAAGCTTTTCATGATGTTATGTAAACATACCGGAGGGAAGGGGGAGGAGTGAGGGGAGTAAAACAAAGGGGAGAGAGATCTCACGGAGATAGGAGGAAGGAGAAGACAAGGGGAATTATAATTAAGTTATGTAATACGGCGAAAATCGAAAGAGAAAAACAAAACAAAAGGAAAATGAGATATACGGAGATACATTACATTACAATTGACTTGGGACGAAAGAGACCGGTAAAAATCGAAAGCACGCTATAATAAAATAGGCTTATATTCCAACATAATGCCGCACCAACGCGACATATAAAAAAAAGAATAATATGACATCGGAGCTGGAGAAAATCCCAGTTAACCACCGTCACATATATTCTATAAACAAAAGGGACACGTATTAGTGGGACGTTGGACATCAGTCCCGTTACCTCACACATACTGTCCACAAACAAAGGTCCAATTGCTACCAATCAAATGAAACATTTGTGGTACAAAGAGACACCGACGCAAAAGACGAGCACTAAGGCCCGACAGGAAATATATATAAGCCAAGACGCAGAAACGCAATACTTTCGAATCTTACAGGTATTAACCAAAATAATAAAACTGTGAGAAGGGCACATAACAAAAGCAACAAAAAGAACTCCGCCGTATGACATTACGCAAGGTCCCGGAGATCTGGTTCAAGGATTAAAATACTAACAATAACATCTTGAAAAGGAAAGAGAATTAAGCAAAAGAAGGAACGTTTAACAAAAACAATTACATTGCGTTAGATAGAAATACATTGAGCCGTACTCACATTCCGCTGCGCCATGAGGGTGGGCCTCTGCCCGAATACACACGTTCGCCTTACATCTCGGCGCGTCTAAGACTGACTAAGCTTCTGTCCCCCCAGAGAGGGGAGAAGCCTCTCAGAAATATAAAATGCGTAGTTTGGGAGTGGCACCAAACTCGCGTCAAATATTGTCAGAGCCAATGGCAGAACGAATTGCACAACAAAATGCAAGGTAGCAACAACACTAGCCAATACGAGAGAACAAGGCAGTATGTAGCCAGGGGTTGCACAACGTTAGACAGAGAGATACATACACACAAACTGCGCACTTTTAAACTCTCGAGGCGTAATATAGAGATGTCACAACACATGACAATAATAATAATAATAATAATCATGATGATAATAATAATAATTACAATAAATTCTGAAAAGTGGTTCAAATTCCACCGCTTTCTCCCAAAAAAAATTCTTTTACATATCAAAGGCATAAAAGATTTTTTTTTTTTTTTCATAACAAAATTATATAAAATAACATTCTTCGATTAGATACATTTGAACAGGGTGAAGGAAAGAAGATTACACCATGTACACCAGATACACATATGAAAAATTAAGACATAATAAAATGTTCTCACATTTCTCTTATTCATAAGACGCAGCTTAATTAAAAGTTCTTTGAACGTCATAACTTCCATAAAAGGCTTGACGAAACGCAAGTCTCTTTTCTCAAACACACATATATTTTCATACACACGTATTCACGAAGATGTTCACTGGTGAGGAAAATTTTTTTTTTTTTTTGGTACGAAAGAAAAAAAAACTTTAAGATGAAATTAAAACAACAAAAATTCAAATCATATAAAGGATCAGTACAGGCGTGAAATAAAGGCGGATCCTACCTCTACTGCACGTCAATACGTCACACATATAAAAAATGGATGTACCAAAAAGAAAATAATGATAATAAAACGGTCAATCTTGAGCTAGACTCTGCCAGATGACGTGGAGAAAGCGAAGTCTTCTTAATGGCGACCTTCTGGAAATCAGCCAATTTTCTAATAATAAAAGAAAGAAAAAGGTTAAATCATGATCACAAAAAAATATAAAGGGGAGCACCCTGTATACAAAATAAGGCTTGCGTCGGGGAAATATTTGGGGTTACATAAGCTCCGTAAGAGGGAAAGTGGATTCATTCTGCCAGCTGGAAAGTAAAAGTATGAATAGGCAGGGTCGTCAGACCAAATGAAAGAAGAGAAAACTAGCCGTGAACGGGGTCTAAAGGATACACCGGCCACTTCTCAGGTACTTGGAGACTAGCTATCGCTACCGGAAACACTCTCCAAATATATGACAGATACAGGAAAATAATACACATTATCTTAGAGAAAACATTAGATTGAAATGATTTATAAAAACATGATATCACGAAAATGTAAAACAGAAGTTACGATAAATAGTAAACAACTATATCAATAAACAAATCACTGTCACTACAAGAAAAGAATGTAAGTCAACAGACCATCTCAGGCGCTGTCGAACAATAGCAAGTCGTGTCTGCAGCTCGGACAATGGGCCGGGCCGGCTCCCTACAACAAAAGCAGGCAGGTACCGGAAATTGCCTTAGGCAGAAGTATAGTTCAACACATCTTTCGAAATCCTCCGTGTAACTCAGGCGGCCACGGGTGTCTCCTGCCTAACTAGATACATAGTAGGAGTAAAGGGGAAAATGTACTAATAACCTTCATCAAATGACATTAGGTACTAACAAATAAAAAGGAATAATAACTCAAAGAAGCTGTCAAAATAAATAAAAAAATGCCATCCCGGACAGAGAACGAAAATCCAAATAATTACGTTACAAAATACCTTCCAAATAAAAGGAACAGACTGGAACCTCGCATAAAACCAATCAAGACCAGACATACAATAAATCAAACTCGAAACCCAATAATAAATATTACCAACCCACAAAAATAAAATGGTTACAGCGTCAATATACGGGCCGTAGACCTCAGAGGTACCGCATTAAAAAAATAAAGACACAGAGGGTATGGCCTATCCCATACAAATATAAGAAAATTGGGTAATGCACGCCAGAGTAGTTCACACGAACATCAATGTCCCATAACACGGAAGCCGTAGACCTAAAATGGTTGGTATCTCTGAGTAATACTTATCGTATATTTGGTTTGCCAATAAAAACGAATAAATAGTTCGTACGTAATATATATATATATATATATATATATATATATATATAGTTTAAATTGAATAGGGTATAAAATCAAAATTGAACTAAATTTGAAACCACCCACAAATAACTGTTGATAAAAATTCATTAAACTCATTGACACACACATTCATCTCAAAATACAACCAACAACAACAACACTACATACATACTCCTTCCCATAAACAAATCAAAATTTCCCCATTACATCAGAATGCTAATATGAGTCGTTGGAACACCATGGAAACTCAAATAACGGACTACAGGTCATCGTGACAAACTTCATCCCATACTAAAGATTGACGAATCGTGTAGAATCTATGTACATCCTAAGTGGGCGTCGAAGCCGTGGCACAGGTCCCATACCCTAATCCCGACGAAGACCTCACCTAGCAGGTTTCCCAACGAAATACACACTGCCATACTGAACATATAGTAACATCAAGCTTACCGTATATAAACAATTTTAAATGAAAACCTACATTGAAATCCCCTGACAAAAATAAAACAATCACCCTCCCTAATTATGAAACAAACTTAACTCCCAATCATAACACACATAATAGCTCAACAGACCATTCATTCATAACTGAAACAACAAACACTATACTAACATCAAACGTTAGTATAATTACGCGAGGTTCAAGGTGGGTCGGGGCGACCGTAGGATTTAAAGAGACGGTTCCCATAAGTGGGCCCACCTTCATTGGGGAAAACTTCGGAGAAAGAGGGGCGGGGGGTTTTAGGCTGTACGGTAATGACAAGGAACCTGTCAGCAGCTGTTCCAGACTGAGACGTATGAAGGGGTGAGGCGAGTTCTGAGAAATATCACAGTTAACAAAGCGACTATTTACAACAAAGGTAAGGACTCAAACCCTTGAGAGAAATGCATTTTCTACTTCACAGAAAGTAAAATAAAAACGTCCACAACACTGACGAAATGAAAAGGAAGAGAAAGCAAACAAAATTTCCTGTCGCCTTAAAATCACCGTTAACTAAACAAATGTCTACTAGAGGAAGCAAATACATAAAAGTAGGTTACAATACCGTGACGTGTCGTGTTCCAGCGATGCGATGTACTCACTGATATGTTGCCACTGTTCACCTCGAAGCTGGGTCTTTTGGATGTCTTGTTTACTTGAGGGACTAAACCACCTTTCCTTGGAGATGGGTTTCCTGGATGCCCGTAGTTCACACAGAAAGTAACTTCACCCTTTCTTCAGGGGTGGGGAAAAACAATTCACTGAATTCCTTAAACTCAAAGAAAAACAAATTTTAATACAATGTAAATGAAGAGAAAAATAATAAAAGGTTAATAACTTGAGAGAGGTGAGGAGGGAACGATTTCGCACGCAACCACGCGATCTGCTACCATTGCGCCGATAAAGGTCTATTAATAATAATAATAATGCGCGTCAGAGTAGCAGTGGAAGAATAAAATCAACAAGGTCGCAAAATGGACAGGGGAAAAGACGTCTTGCTCGACCCGGTGCTGGGCCCAAGGTTTTCGGAGCGAGCAAAAGATGATTTCCAAAAAACCAAATGCAAACAAATAATTGCTTAATGCAACAATCAAAAGTGCAAAAATGAGATTCCCATAAAATTAATTAAACAAATCCCAGAGGCGTGTTAATCGTGCCTTTGTTACGTCACAAAGACAAGATTGACGAAATCGAGATAAGGATAAGGATAAGGAAGGGGAACTTAAATATAAGAAATGAAAAGACAAGGGAGCTATATTACTTAAAATATAAAAATGTATTAAGGATAAAAGAAAGAGCGTGTACACGAAATAAACAAATTATTTAAAACAAAGAAAAAAGGCAAGCTAAGACAAGATCAATAATACAAAAGAAACCCAATACCAAGAATAAAGAATTCAAAAACTTAAAAAAAAACTGAAAAGCACGACAGAACCTGAGTACCGCTCAACAACATGAATCTAACGAAAAGATACAAACTTGAAAGAAAATAAAACGAAACTTACAAAAGTTAGAGAGAAACGACAAACTTGCAAAAAGTCAAACTTCGAACTGCTAAGACGCGAAGCTTTTCATGATGTTATGTAAACATACCGGAGGGAAGGGGGAGGAGTGAGGGGAGTAAAACAAAGGGGAGAGAGATCTCACGGAGATAGGAGGAAGGAGAAGACAAGGGGAATTATAATTAAGTTATGTAATACGGCGAAAATCGAAAGAGAAAAACAAAACAAAAGGAAAATGAGATATACGGAGATACATTACATTACAATTGACTTGGGACGAAAGAGACCGGTAAAAATCGAAAGCACGCTATAATAAAATAGGCTTATATTCCAACATAATGCCGCACCAACGCGACATATAAAAAAAAGAATAATATGACATCGGAGCTGGAGAAAATCCCAGTTAACCACCGTCACATATATTCTATAAACAAAAGGGACACGTATTAGTGGGACGTTGGACATCAGTCCCGTTACCTCACACATACTGTCCACAAACAAAGGTCCAATTGCTACCAATCAAATGAAACATTTGTGGTACAAAGAGACACCGACGCAAAAGACGAGCACTAAGGCCCGACAGGAAATATATATAAGCCAAGACGCAGAAACGCAATACTTTCGAATCTTACAGGTATTAACCAAAATAATAAAACTGTGAGAAGGGCACATAACAAAAGCAACAAAAAGAACTCCGCCGTATGACATTACGCAAGGTCCCGGAGATCTGGTTCAAGGATTAAAATACTAACAATAACATCTTGAAAAGGAAAGAGAATTAAGCAAAAGAAGGAACGTTTAACAAAAACAATTACATTGCGTTAGATAGAAATACATTGAGCCGTACTCACATTCCGCTGCGCCATGAGGGTGGGCCTCTGCCGAATACACACGTTCGCCTTACATCTCGGCGCGTCTAAGACTGACTAAGCTTCTGTCCCCCCAGAGAGGGGAGAAGCCTCTCAGAAATATAAAATGCGTAGTTTGGGAGTGGCACCAAACTCGCGTCAAATATTGTCAGAGCCAATGGCAGAACGAATTGCACAACAAAATGCAAGGTAGCAACAACACTAGCCAATACGAGAGAACAAGGCAGTATGTAGCCAGGGGTTGCACAACGTTAGACAGAGAGATACATACACACAAACTGCGCACTTTTAAACTCTCGAGGCGTAATATAGAGATGTCACAACACATGACAATAATAATAATAATAATAATCATGATGATAATAATAATAATTACAATAAATTCTGAAAAGTGGTTCAATTTGCAAAGGAGAAGTGAAACACATTTCCGTAACTCCTCTTATACAGTTCACATAAACAGGCTCTGATACGATCAACCAAACGAGGGTTGCCTCAAAAGAGCGCAATTCTGTTTGTGACGTAACACAGAACACAAGCAAGCCTCGAAAATAAATAGCATGTATTTCAAATTTGAGAGATCCAGATAAAAATAACTTGCGCAAGGGGAGGGGAAGACAACGAAACACAAAGACTTCGCCACGCTGGCAGAAGCAAAGGCAAGAGGATTATGGGTTCGTGGATCGTATTCACAACATCTTAAGAAAAGAAAGATATAAACAAAATAAAAGGGAACACAAAATTAAAATGGTAAAAAAGAAATTTAAAACAACAGCATGCCAGATAATGAAGGTGACAGATTCGTACTTATATTGGCTGTATCTGTCGCGGGCGTGGAGCCCGGAGATCACTGAACCGAACTACATGACAGCAGTTTTAAGAAGAAGGAAGGTTTCACTCACAGAGCGTAGGGAAGCCCTCGCATAAACAAGATGCGTAGAATCGAAATACATCCCCTCTCCAAGATCCCCCAGGGGCTCACATCTAGTGGAACGTGGGTTGGCGACCACGGGACCCCAGCTGAGTCCGGCATTGCTTCCACTTGTCCCGGGTTCCTCTCCGTCTTCTTTCCTGTCGACCTTCCTTGGTCAACTCTAGTTCATTTACGACCCCGAGGACTAGGGAGTCTTTCACTTGCCCGCCTTAATTGGCCCTTGTCTCATATTTCGAGGGGTCAGATCTCTTGTTTTCTTTTCATTATATTACCTTTTCTCTTAAATATTCCCGCACTGTTTTATTAATTGGCTCTCCGTGTATCTAAATTCCCTTTTGTGATCTTTTTTTTTCATCTACCCTTCATTTTGTAGGTATTTTCAATCTATGTTGCATTTTGTAGGTATTTTCGATGTACATTGCATTTTGCGAGTGATTTCAGCCTCCTTTGTATTTTGTAAGGAAAGACAATCTAAATTGCTTTTTTGTAATTCTTGCAATATCTGGGCCGGGACTTCAGTGAGTATTTAGAATTTCAATTGCATTTTGTAAGCATTTTCAACCTAAACCGCATTTTGCAAGTATTTTCAATCTAAATTGCATTTTTTATGGTCGGCATTTTGCAAGTATTTTGATTCTCAATTGCATTTAGGGGTATTTTGAATCTAAATTACATTTTCTGAGTATTTTCAATCTAAAATTGCATTTTGTAAGTAGTATTGTCTATCCCGTGGCTTAGGCGGCAGCACGCCAGCCTCTCACCGCTGGGTCCGTGGTTCAAATCCCGGTCACTCCATGTGAGATCTGTGCTGGACAAAACGGAGGCAGACAGGTTTTTCTCCGGGTACTCCGGTTTTCCCTGTCAACATTTCATTCCAGCAACACTCTCCACTATCATTTCATTTCATCTGTCATTCATTTAATCATTGCCCCAGAGGAGTGCGTCAGGCCTCGGCAGCCGGCACACTTCATATCCTCGCCGCTAGATGGGGGCTGCATTCATTCCATTCCTGACCCGGTCGGAGACTGGAAGCAGGCTGTGGATTTTTCATTGTCTATCCAAATGAGTAGTTTAAATCTACCGTGCATTTTGTAAGCATTTTCAATTTCAATTGCATTTTGTAAGCATTTTCAATTTCAATTGCACTTCGTGAATGTTTTCGATTGGAAAGGGGAAATGGGAGCTTTCAATCTGAATTGCATTGTGTATTTTCAATTTCAATTGAATTTTGTAAGTATTTTGAACCTCAATTGCATTCTGTACGTATTTTCAATCTCATTTGCATTTGTATATATCTTGAATATCAATTGCATTTTGTACGTATTTTGGACCTAAACTACATTTTGTGCGTATTTTTCAATCTATTCCTTTTTCGTATTTTCGTTCTAAATTCCCTTTTGTAAGTATTAATTACCACTCTTCATTTTGTGAGTAGCTTCGATGAGTTCCTTTTTGTAAGTATTTTACGTCTCACTTAATCTTCGTCCTGGTTTCCACTTCATTGTCATTTTCGCTATCACCCAGACCATTAGGGGCCGATAACCTAGATGTTAAGCCCCTTAAAACAACAATTATCATCTTCACGTCTCCAATGAGGTGGAGGGGCTCCAATGGCGAGACAAGACTTGACAAAATACCAATGTTCTGGCCAATGGAAAATATATAAGCAGACAAAGTGCCTAGGTGTGGTGAAAGATTTCACCACATGGTGATGTGCTACCATGAAATTCATGTTTAGGACGCAGTACGTGCGACAGAGGAACTATGTCACAATCATACGACATAAATAATAATAATAATTATAATAATAATAAAATAATGATCACAATAATAACAAGTAGTTCTGTGAACAACTATACAGCCTATTTTCATATATCCTACTCATGTTAATTGCCTCTATCAATATATAAAATTTCAGTTTGAAGGTTGTGATAGATTCGTAGATATTGAGAACCGTCTAAATATTTCAGATGGTCGGCAGGTTGGATTTTTATTTTGTACTATTACATTAAGATTATTTTGTACGTGTGGTATTCAAACTTCAATCGCATGATTAGAACACAAGAAGTAACAAGAAGTTCCGTGAAGAACTATACAGCCTACTTTTCATGCCAATGATTATTCTACAGAATATGAACCTATCTAGAATAATGACGAAATTAAGTTGCTAATATCGAAATTTCCAATTAGTTCGAAATACTGTATACCTGGCATAATGTATCCTAATAGAGCACTACAGTTGGCAGCCCTGATGACTGAATATATTCTTAGTTCCGTCTCTTACGGTACCAAATACAAAATTTGGTTGAAGTCCACTGGATAGCATGGACGTTACATGCAGTTAAACATTGGATCTAACAGCGCGCGTAAAATCATGTTGGCAACAATGTCATGCATGTATTGGTCAGAAATAATCTGAAATAATATGATCTATTGTTGTGCCAATTTTGAATGAAATCCATTAGTTAGTATAGAAGTTACATGCATTTTAAAATTGGACCTATCAGCAGGCTTAGAATCATGTTGGCAGCACTGACGTATATTAGTTACTCCAAATTCGTCTAGAATGCCAGGTACTATACGTGTGCAAAGTTTAGAGCTATTGGCTTGCATACTTTCTGATATATTGATATTAGGGTAACAAAAATAGGGACAGCACATATTAACAGTTGGCAGCCCTGGTTGCTCCTTAGAATACGCATAGTCATATCTGTTATTGTACACATAGCACATACGAAATTTGGTTGAAATCCAAATGATAGTATGGAAGTTACATGTATTGAAAGTTGGACCTGTCAGCAGGCTTAGAATCATGTTGGTAGCACTGACGTATAAAAGTTACTCCAATTTAATATAGAATGTCAGGTACTATACGTGTGCATAGTTTAAAGCTGTCGGCTTGCATACTTTCTGATATATTGGTATTTGGATAAAATAAATTAGGAGCATTTATTAACAGTTGGCAGCCCTGGTAGGTCTTAAGAATACGGTCAGTCATATCTGGTTATGTACACATACAACATACGAAATTTGGTTGAATTCCACTTGATAGTGTAGAAGTTATATGCATTTAAAAATTGGACTTATCAGGAGGCTTATATTCATTTTGGCAACTCTGCCATGTTTGGCCTCCTGGAAATTAAACTGAAATATTATGATCTGTACGTGTGCCAATTTTGAAATAGCTCCCATTCATACTTTCCAAGATATCCAACATGGAGCTCAAATTTCAATTGCGATTTTTTAGCAGTTGGTAGCACTGACATCATTTTCAAATATGGCCGTGAGATATTCAGGTATAGATCTTTACTCCTACCAAATTTTGTTTCGATTGCTGCAGCCGTTAAGAGTTGATAGGGGGGGACACACACACAGCCAGACAGACAGAAGGACAGACAGACAGACAGACACACATTTGCCCGATCTCATAAGTCTACTTTTTCTTCATTTTTGCAAAATGTGAAAAGTAGGCTAAAAACGAGGTTTTAAAATTTCGCACAGCTGCCATCTTGTGATTATGCAAACAATTGAAATAAATAAATAAATTAGATGCCAGTGGATTAACATTTGTATCAGCATTTAACGTGAAACGTTTCACTGCACTCGGATAGTTAATTCGCGAGAAACGTCTATTTAAATATTTATACTTCGCGTCGCCGCCATGTTGGATTTGTGCTCACCAGGTAACTGAAAGTGCTATAGCAGGGTGTCTACCGGTAACGAAAGTAACGAAAAAGTAACGAATTTTACAAATGGGTAACGAAGGTAACGAAAAAGTAACGAATTTTACATACGGGTAACGAAAATTTTCCGAAGGCGAATTGAATCATTTAAACTCGCGCCTCTAGGCTCAGAGATTGCGATGGAGCGAGGTTCACACAAGCGGCGTCGGTTGCATAAGCTATTATTGCCCGTGCCCGACCTTGAGGAAATGCATACTGATGATACCCTGAGTGGTATACATCGTTCAGCGTATAATTTCGGCATCAAGATGACTTTTTAGTTTTGTGTGAAATATTTTTATCAGTGTTATTAGGAAACCTGACTTTTCGCGAGACGTTTATTCGCGAAAACTTCTGAAATTAATCAGAAGCCTCCCATTTCTCGCATTTATTTGGATACTATGTCAAATTGAAGACCAGAAATAACGCGAAATAATTTAATGTCGTAATCTTGCGAAACGTTGTCATTTCGAAAAAGGATTTTGAGAAAGCTTCGAAATACGTAGGCTCTAACTTATTTTAAAAATCTGTATCGTAAATTTGCGACATCCAGTATGGTTAATTCAAAATTCCGTTATATGTCGATTTTTCCTTCGAACTTTGGTTCCATCGGATATATTATAATCTAACCGGTTTTTTCGAAAACTTGTATAATTCGTGATTCGAATTCGAGTCGTACTATTCGTGCAATCCTCTCAGGATAGTTCTTAATATTTGATACCTACTTCGAACATTCATACTCAAGACGGCCGGCTGACCGTACGACTTGCCTGCGGGAATCTCGTCAAATGGACCGAGATCGACGTCAGTAGCGTAAAATCATAAAACCACGTCCCCTATCGTGAACTTGTGACCACGAGGACTGCGGGAATCCCGTCAAAGATGATTGGACACCAATCACGAAACATTCCGAAACCTACTCGCCACTTTTCCCATGACCGTATGCTTAAAAGCGTATGGGGAGCGAGAAGTGCATCAACCTACTTAGAAATGACAGCCTACGTAGCGTCGCGATACTAATTTCTCCTCGTGATCCACCCTGAACTGATGAGCTCCCAACCACAGCGTAGGGACAGCGGGAATCACGGCGCCGGCCTTACAACTTGTCCATAACTACTCGTGAATTTTAACCATGCCCGACACTGAGCTTGCCTCCACCATTCTGTCAGGACGAATAGACAATCGTTCAACGGCAGGGTGCGGCGCGGGATGCATAATATTGCGAGGACAACGTGAATCTCGTAAAAAGGCCGAGAGCGGCAGCGATTGCGATACATCGCGATATTTCTCCGCATTAAATGACGAGGAAAAATGGATTCTTGTCAAGCGGACAGTAGACTAAGTGGCACCGATTGCGTAATAATGCTATATTTTCTCGTGCCCGACCTCAAGGACAATGGAAATCTGGTCGAACGACTAAAAGTGACACCGATTATCTAAATCGCGATATTTTTCCGTGTTCTATCGCGAAAACTACGGGAATCTCGACAAACGGGTGAGCCCAGCGCCGATCGTGTAACATCTCGAAATTTCTCCGTACTTGACTGCGAAGACAGAATTCCGTTACAATTACGTAACGTCCCTTAAATTTTTTCGTGTTCTACCGCGGGGAAAAAGGATATCTCGCCAAACGGTCAAGAGCAAAGCAATCTCTTGGCAATTATAAAAACGCCTTGTGCACAAGACGACATATTAGCTGAAGCAACTCATTTGATAATAAACATCTAGTATTTTTTTATATAACTCCCTAAGTGAATTGTATTTACCGCTTTAAACACAGTTCATTGCTGTTTTTCTTCACCGCCTGATGAGCCCCTTTGCTTGCAGACCGCAGACGTATCTTGAATACAAAGGTAACCAAAATTAACTAAAAGGTAACTAAAAGGTAGCTATAAAGTAACTAATTTTTACTTCATGCTTACAGTAGACACCCTGTATAGGTGAACTATGTTCATAGCCTCTATGAACATAAAAAATTCAGTTTAATTGCTGTAAAAGATTCATATATATTGAGAACCGTCTACATATTTCGGATGCTCGCCATTTTGGATTGTTATATTGCACCCGTTCGTCCGAGGTATGCGATGACCCAACTGCCATAACACCGCATACCCGGCATCCCAGGCCAGAGTGGATTGAAATAAACACATAATAAAACAAGGAATGTGTCGGAGATTCAGTTCGAAAAATAGAACAAAGCAGTGGGTAACACGAGACAAAGTATCTCTGGGTCGTCGACGGGTTTAAATTCAATGAAATAGCAAATTAAAGGGCGCCATCAACTGAATTCCTAGCAGACCACATCCTTCCTGGTGAAGCCTTAATTATGACACAGGAAAGGGCTTGGAAAATACACCGTCGTGAGATCACATAAATTAAAATCAAAAGAAGATTTATTCAAACTTGAATGACAAGACAAATAAATCAAAATTCCTGCATAGGAGTATGGTGGAATATGACTGTTAGGTTGTAACTGTTCATTTAAGTCATATCATCTCCGCACTAGCTCAAAGAAATTTGTTCACGTGAAAAGAAAATAAACTAAAAGTTCTCTTGTGCTCTCATGGTCACCGTAGCACTGTATCACTCGTCTGAGACCTATCCTCATTATAACATCACGACACGTGAACTAGTTAAATTTTACACTGATCTAACACACAACAACAATTAAATTCATATCAATAACATATTCAACCATTCCTAATTTCACTGAATGTTCATATTCCAAATGATGGAATAATTATCACCTCTTATATAACTAACAACAAATTTATACAAACTATTTACATTCATCCTGTCGAAGTCTCGATTATTAATTATCATTGCTATAATTATCTGGGATCATGCTCATAATTCATATACAAATCATTAAAGGTTACCACATCAGCTGTTATTCAATCAGCTGTCTACTCAAATCATTACATTCCACTCAGCTAAAATCAGCTGTTCTAGTTAAACTATTATTATATTCACCATCAGCTCACTTAAATCATTATCAGATTAATTATCAGCTCATTTAATTTAGTATTATATTTATTATCAGCTCATTTAATTTATTATTAGATTTATTATCATTTAATTTATTTAAATTATAGATTAGAATTCTACAAATTATTATTAGAGAAACTTGGATTACTTCCAGAAAATATTGAAGATTGGTTAAAGAAAGTTGCCATCGAAATCTATCACTTCAGTGAAATTATATTGCCAGACTTAATCACACATGTTGCATGTCATAATTAACGTTTATTATACTCGATTGCCATGCCAAAAATTCATTGCCTCCACCACACCACATTGGACGTTATCATCCACAAATAACCACTTGATTCAAATACCACATAAACCATTTCATCAAATATCACATTTGAACACTATCATTTCACCACATTTCATCACAAATGTTCAGCGCACAGCATGAATTTCAAAATATAAGACTGGGTTCGATGACCTCTAGTCTGCATCATTACTATCAACGTGGTAATATCACAAAACTTGGCAATAACACATAACGTTTGTCAAAAATATCTCAACTCAACGTATTTTATAATCCACATTATTATCAGACTGGCTTTAGATATTCATAAATTTGACCTATAAGAACTGGGGTCACTATTATCATGTTTAGACAACTTCTCAAATACCTTGAAAAATTACTGAAGTAATTGTAATCCAATCCAAGTTTTAATCAACTTTGAAGTGCAAAATCTCTATAGAGATCATTGAAATTTATTTCAAAAGAACACCAACTGTGTTATATTTAATAATAATTATCGTAGCTGTTCATTGTCTGCCTGTGATGAATTCATAAAAAGGAAGAACTCGTCTTACAAGAATCAATCGCTCAAAATCCTTGTCAAAGGTTTAAATCAACTCACCAAAAAAATTACAACACATATTAAATAACTATACTCTTGAATAGAGCAATGCAACTGAAAACTACTGGATCTACCACACAAGAATCACGAAATGTAATCCTGTTGACATTTATTTTTAAATTACTTAATGAAGATCAACTAATAAATGACCAGTAAATTATTGCTTGATTCTCTTACAGTCACCATTGCATTCGGATGATAAGATGATATTTTATACGGATGGGAATAGCGTTTAACACCACAGAATTGCTCAGAGCAAAAGGCCCCATCTTCGACGGCTCAGATGATTAGTCCCTAGATGACAAGTAAAGCGTTTAACACCACACAATTGCGTATAGCAACAGGCCCTGTCTTTGACGGCTAATGAATGAATGCAGATGACTAGAATCAACAATTATTATACTGTCAGTTAAAAGTGATACTGCTTCGCTAGAGCGAATTTAATTCCATAGCTCAAAACAGATCCAATAAAACAAAAATCCCTAATAATAAATCCCACATACTCGCAAGTATGCGATAAGCTGTCAAAAATACCCGACTGTATGTCTGGAGTCTCGAAATGCTCGATAGAAAAAACTACTGTGCTCAGAATGCACTATAACTCAAGAAAAAGCATGATCAAAAACCCTGCCTAATAACATCGGTAAATAGCAAAGATCGGTGAAATGCGCCTGCCATCTCACCTGGAATCCACCATATCTTAGCGAATTCATCAGAATGAAATGTAGAAAATATCAAGCAATGTCTCAAATGACACTCCTAATGATATACAAGTGTGCCCAGGGTCATATCAAATTCATATCAGTAAATCCATGAACGTTGACATTACCTTTCTATATTCCAGATGTTTAAAAAATATATTTTCTAAGATCGGCGATAATCCAAGTATGTACGATTGATTTCTCGAAAGATCAGCGAAATCTTTGTCCTGTGCCATTTGGAATGCATTCTCCTCATTCTAATGCATGTCACGATGTCGTCACTCGCCTCGGTAGGAATCGAACCCCGTCACTATGCTCCGCCATCCCGTCTCTCGTTGTGCCTAGCCGCTCATCGTCAAGTAGAAGATATCCACCATGGATATTGTCCAATAATCCATCGAAATGTTCCACTCAAATGGGTACTCCTTTCTGTCCTTGGCTATACTACGCCACTGTTCCGTGAGGAAAATGCCGATGGACACTCACTGATAAAGTTCTTGGCAAGTACTGCTGATTAGCATTGACGAATAAAAATGTTTAAATTGTATGCAAGTTTGTCAGACACCCTGTATCTGAACGTGATGTGATAAGCATGTCCATAACTGTTCATAAATCCAAGTCATTTATCGAACACTTCACCGTTCCAGAAAATATGTGAAGTCCATTGTTCCATTTGAATATTCGAGTTATAGATGAACTAGCCCGTGGTCGTCTAGTATGTGCTATACTAAAACACATCAGCGTTGCTCTCCGTTATGCTGGTGGAAATATTTTAAAGTTCATTTGTTCGCAAGCATTCACATTGAAAATGCATAAGCTGTGAATTGTAGCAAGTATTCGGATCATTGAAAGTCTATGTCCAACTATCAGTGATATAAGAATGTCGGCTGCAATGTTTCGTAATACGACTTCTAAATCCTCACAAAATGTCGGCCACTGCATTACGATTCTGGCCACGCTACAAGCAGATAACATGAAGTGATTTACTAGTCTCATTCAACCAACGCTGCACATGAATATTCATTGCCAAGTCTAACATAATACTGTTCGCTTTCACCAAGCGAAACATATCGCTTGCCTGCGTTACAAGTTTTAAACTGTGGAAGTATTGCATGTTAAAGTGTACTGAAGCAACTTCACTGCGAAACTAACGTGCTTCTCATCACCGGCTGTTTCCGTTCTATCCACTGCCGTAGCGATCCTGCTTCCCGCATACTACATGACTTCGTCGCGCTATTTAGTTACACAATGTTAACTTCGCTAGCTTTTACTCTGCTGGTCAGGCAATACGCACTGTTCTGAAGTGTATACTGTAACAGAATAGACTATAATAAAATCCTCTCCACACCGTGCTGCAACTGTCCACCTCGCTGAACACGTGACTTCTCTTTCCCCTGATTATGGAAGGATAGACTCCTTGCCGCTGTACTACTGACGTCAGATATCCAACCATGGCCAATATCTGCTAATATAAAGCCATTATTCTCTATTAAGGGGTTATCCACCATCTCAATTATTATTATAATAAATATTCAACATTATTCCTTTCTTTTCTGATATTAAATACGGCTTCATTTCTAAGTTAATTCCATAAATTTCGTGCATTCTTCCCGTGATGCCGCACGTTGGGGAGGTAATAGACTATAATAAAATCCTCTCCACACCGTGCTGCAACTGTCATGCTCTCTTCTCCCTTATCCTCCTACGTCATTTCCCATGTCGTCACTGGTGCGATCTCAGCGCAATCATTAATTTCCAAGCAATAAATTCCAACTGAAGCTAGCGTAGCCGATAGCCTCAAATAAATATCGGGTACATTATGTATAGGCCATAGATTATGTACCATTCAAGGACAATTATTGCCTCCGTTCATTATTCAAACTTTCACTTCGATCGCATGATTACGACACAAGAAATAAAAACTTAATTTTAAAATTTCGAACAGCCGCCATCTTGAGGTTATGTAAACAATTGAACTAAATTAGATGACAGTGCATTACAATATGTAAAATCATTTACTGTACCACATTTCACTGCGCTTAGAGATTTAAATCACGAGAAAAGTCTATTAAAATGTTTCAACTTCGCTTGGCCGCCATGTTCGTTTTGTACTATACTGGTTTATGAAAGTTACATAGATAAACTTGTATCAGTACCCTTTATCAGAGTTCAATATTTCAGGGTCATATCTGTAATAGTTTCGGAGATATAGAATGTCAGTGAAATATTTCGCATAGCCGCCATTTTGAGGTTATGTAAACAATTGAACTAAATTAGACTCCAGTGCATTACAATGTGTATAAGCATTTGCTGTACCAAGTTTTATTACGTTTGGATAGGTAATTCGCGAGAAAAGTCTATTTAAAAGTGTCAACGTCGCCTGGCCGCCATGTTGGTTTTGTAGTCACCAGGTTTTCGATAGTCCCATAGGCGAACTTCTAGTAGTGCCCTTTATCACCGTACACAATTTCATGGCGATATCGGTAATAGTTTCGGAGATACTGAATGCTGGTGAAATATTTCGCACAGTCGCCATGTTGGATTGGTGAGAGACAATAAAATTTGAAGGGCACGGACGGGGTCAGCCAAAATAGTGCTATGATCTTACCACGTTGCATTGTAATCGCTCCATCCGTTTAGAAGTTATTAGGACACACACACACACCTCACATACCCACACGCACACACACACACGGACAAAAGGTGAAAAAAAAGGCAAAAAATGGCTCAGTAAGAAGAAGTTATTCGTGAAGTCCTTGTCTGCAGCGTAGCGCTAAATGGATCTGAAACTTGGACTGTTCGTTCTGCAACACTGAGGAATATATAAAACTGTCAATGTTGTGCAGGATAATAGTGAAGAATCAAAGGGTAGCTAGAGTAACATATGAAGGGTATTAGGACAAGTGGGGGTTGATAGAAAAATCTGTCGAGTGGTAATGGATAGAATAGATCGCTTGGTATGGCACATACTAACGCAACAGGATTAGCAAACTTACAGTTGTACTGGAAGGACGGACCAAGGAAAAGAACTCTAAGCAATAACCAATGTTAGAATATGGTAAAAGAATTGCTTCGTATGTAGGGAGTGGTAGTTATGTGTTGATAGAATGGCTAGCTTAAGAATGGCTGATATAGAAGGCAACATTAAACTGGTCTTGGTACTGCGCCCGAATTCTCCAATCAGCACCTCTACCTGCTGAGATATAAAGGATTGCAGGAACATCGATGCCCAGCTAAAAATAACTTACCGTTGCCTGCTAGGTATAGAATTGGAAATTTGTGGATCATACTGAACCCATGTACTATTGGTTCAAGCGCCAAATCTATCATTTATTGGTGAAAGAAAGGAAGGAAATATACTGTCTTCAGTGGAACATTGAAAGATTTTATACAAGAGGGCGGGCATAATGTTGAGCAAGAAGTAAGGGTCCAGGTGGCCAGGAAATGATATCACGCATGACGCACCGATAGGAGCCGATCATGTCTATAATAAGAACGAGTGGAACTTTCCGTTCGGAGTGACTGAGAGCATGTTTCGGAAATTGATCTTACGTTGCAGTAAATTGGCATCGTCGCAGTTGTGCAAGAAGAAGAATAATTAGATTTAAGGCACTTGCGTGCATATAATTAACTAAAGAAATACATCATTGTGAATCATTTCGGAAAGGTGACTTACAATATGCCCAGAAACATATCAAGTAACGGTTCTTTTCAGGACCATCAAACTATAGATGAGAAACACCTAGTCCGTACTATGCAACTTAATATTGAAGGCATAAGTTCTGCCAAATGTGAGTATCTACAGAAACAACTGAATGACCTTAACATTGATGTTGTTAACATTCAAGAAATCCATACCAAAGACGAACAGGATCTCCAGCGCAGAGGACGAATACACGGTTACACACTGGTCAAAGCTATCCACCATCCACAATATGGAATAGCCACTTATGTGAAGTCAAGTTTAAACGGAGTGCAAGTAATTGATTCAACAGAAGTTGACTACATCTATACAATAGCAATTCAGATAAATGATTTAAAAATTGTCAATCTGTACAAGCCTCCGTGTGTGAATTGGGCTCCTACAGTACTGCCAGCTTGTGACCACCCTTGTATATACACAGGAGACTTCAACAGCCATCACACAAACTGGCGGTATGACACCGTGGATGTGAATGGGGAGAAACTAGTTCAGTGGGCAGAAACTACAAATATGCACCTGGTCTTTGATGTAAAAGACAAGGGAACCTTCCACTCTTCACGCTGGGATAAGGATTACAACCCAGACTTGACATTCGTGTCTAAAGATCAGTTAGACCAACCACTCAACACCACTCGTACTGTTCTGTCCAACTTCCCAAACAGTCAACATCGACCTGTTATGGTGGAAATTGGTTTGAAAATTCCCCTTGTAAACTCAATGCCCTTACCCAGATGGAACTTTCGACGAGCTAATTGGGATGGATTCTCAAAAGACCTTGACTCCAGCTTAGTTGCGGAGAATCTACAGCCGACAGCAAACAACTACGATGAATTTGTGAAACTAGTTATCAAAGCTGCTAAGTCAAACATTCCTAGGGGTTACAGAAAGCAATATGTGCCTGGCTGGAATGAAGAAAGTGAGGCTTTATACCAAGAATACCAAAGTTCTGGAAATCAAACAGTGGGTTCACAGCTACTCCACTCTTTAAACAAGAACAGACGAGAGAAATGGGAAGCAACACTCGAAGAAATGAACTTCGCAAAGTCAAGTAGGAAAGCCTGGCGAGTCTTGAATGGGCTAACTGGCAAGCAACACCCCAAAAAGCCGCATACTAAACTGAGTCCTGACATTATTGCCAACAGGATCGTAGACCTCTCAAGGGCAAAGAGAGACAAGAATCATACCAGAGTGGTAAAATGTAACCTCTCTAACCTCAAGCACAGTGCCCCAAGAAACGAACCGCTTTCCAATCCCTTCTCCACAGCGGAAGTAGAAAGTGCAATCAAACAACTGAAAATCGGCAAGGCTGCTGGTCCCGACAACATCTATAATGAGTTCATTAAGAACATGGGTCCGTATTGTATATGCTGGCTCACTTCTCTCTTCACTTACATTCTCAAAGAGAACAGACTGCCCAGACAATTCAAACTGTCAAATGTTATAGCCATTCTCAAACCTGGCAAACCTGAAGACAGCCCCGAAAGCTATCGTCCAATAGCACTGCTCAGTTGCATATTAAAACTTTTTGAACGAATCCTTCTAACCAGAATAGCACCGCTCATTGAGGCTGTTATCCCTCCTGAACAAGCTGGCTTCAGACACGGACGCAGCTGCACTGATCAAGTTCTTGCCCTAACTACACACATTGAAGCAGGTTTTCAAGGTAAACGGAAATCAACAGCTGTTTTCATCGACTTGACAGCTGCGTATGATACTGTTTGGCGACAAGGACTGATCTACAAACTATTGCAAGTTGTACCAAGCCGAGAAATTGTGGATCTAATATCTAGCATGCTTAGTGAAAGGCAATTTGAAGTGTTCCTAGGAAACACTAAAAGCCGCAAACGAAAACTTAATAACGGCCTACCACAGGGATCTGTTTTAGCCCCACTGCTATTCAATTTGTACATCCATGATTTACCAACTACAACATCAAGTAAGTTCATCTATGCTGATGATATCGCGCTGGTAGCTCAGAGCAATAACTTTGAAGATGGCGAACAAATCATTACGGAGGACCTGGAGAAGATGTCAACTTTCTTTAAAACCTGGAGATTGATCCCAAGCACAACAAAAACTGAAGTCTCTTGTTTCCATCTAGCGAATCGTGTCGCAAACTACAAACCTAGAGTCCTGTTCAATGGACAAGAGCTGAGGTACAATCCTTTCCCAAAATATCTCGGAGTCACTTTAGATAGAACCCTGAGCTACAAAGAGCACATCACCAAGCTCTCTCACAAAGTCGCCGCAAGAAACAACATACTGCATAAGCTCAGTGGTACCTCCTGGGGAGCCTCTGCTGACTGTCTACGTTTAACTGGCATCAGTCTTGTTTACTCAGCTGCTGAGTACTGCGCGCCTGTCTGGTTGGGAAGCGTACATGTGAAGAAGATAGACACGAAACTGAACGATACAATGCGTTGCATTACTGGTACCATCAAATCAACTCCATGTCACTGGTTACCCGTGCTGAGCCACATCCCTCCACCTCACTTAAGGCGGAAGCAAGCTCTACTGAGGGAGGCTAAGAAAATCTTTGCATCACCCTCTTTGCCACTGCATCAGGAATTCTGCCATCCGTCACAACAACGATTGCAATCCAGAAGACCGGCAAGTGTCACTGCAAGGCAACTCATCGCGGATGGATTTGACATAAAGGAAAGCTGGAAGCATGAGTGGTCAACAAAAACATTGGGAACAAGTGTCCACCATCTTGATCCCACAAAGAAGCCAAATGGTTTTGACCTACCAAGGAACCTCTGGTGCCGTATCAACAGGCTGAGGACTGGACATGGGTGTTGTAATTATTTCAGGTACAAGTGGGGCTGGATCAGTTCACCAATGTGTGAATGTAACTTAGAAGAACAGACGATTGAACACCTGGTCCTACGCTGTCCTCTTCATTCATACCCTGGAATTCCTGACGACTTGTTTGATCTCACACCTAGTCTAACCGAATGGTTGAAAAGGAAGGACTTTAAAGTTTAATTTTGTCTTATTTGTATTCTGTATTGTATCACCATACGATTAAATAAATTTCGGAATATAGATTTTTGTGTGGAGAAGAAGGTTTTAATAATTGCCTAGGAAAGAAGTGCAAACGTGGCCATACGTCATAAAAAGTTCCCCGAGACCCGAGATGGAGGGGATTAAAAATCAACCTCAACACCCACGTACCTCAAGAGTAAATTTCATTTAATACCTCGAAATTGTACGATCGATTTTCACGTACAAATAAATCAGTTTACGTTTAGAAAACAAGCTTTCCAGAGATATAATTTCCAAATGTGTGCGACCTTTACTTCAAAAGTTAGTTCTGAAAAAGGCAAGGATTTCATCGTTTTGTCGCCGATTTGTATAAGAGCCCTGGCCGTGCCAGGCAAATCATGCAGTTTTAGTCCGTCCAGGGGGCGTGACGCTACATCACATCGTTAATTCAGTCTACCATAGGTGCCTGAGGGCACGGTGCTGTTGCGCAAATGCAGTCTACGAGCACTCCTTGAGCGGAGGTGTTGCATCACATCTAATTCAGTTTAGCAAAGACGCCGGAGAGCGTGGTACTGTTTCAAAGTACATGCAGTATCAGTCAGCCCAGGGGGGCGTGACGTTGGAGCATCACAATTCATGCAGTACTTACTAGACCTCGAGAGGTCGTGATACTCTGTATCACCAACGTGCACCCGTAGGGAGTGGCCGAGAAGTATCATCATAGTATCGCCGTGTGAAGACTTAGGAAAATCCTAGTACAGGATTTAGTTCCGCCCGTATCAGTCTTATAGTGAAAGTTCCGTATTACAGTCAAAATAGGCTGCGAACTTAAAAGAACAGGCGATAGGTCTTCAAATAACAATTTAGTAAAACGATAGAAAGGATCGTAACGCTTGAAGTACCAACGATAGAGAAACGAACAGTTCTATTAAAAGTTAAGGAACCCGATCAGGGTCGGACGAAATAAGTGCCGCCTAGTATTCTGAATAAGATATGGACTAGAGCGAAGAAAATAAGAAGGGAAAATGTAATCCAAGACATTGTCTCACTGGAGACAAACGAACAGTAATAGCATTAAGCTACGAAACAAAGGAAGAGCAGTAAATGCTAGAGAATCACAGGTCACCGATAAAATATTCGAGAGGCCGTAAATAGGACAAACTGTATCTAGACAAACTAAATAGTGTCTAGAGAGAAACGACTTCGAGCTAGTTAAAAATAAAGCCGAATAGTCAGGAAACCGAATTTGAAGAATTACCGTTCCAGGGAGGGGTAGATTGATCGAGACTTTCAACTTCATAGGGAGCCGACATCTAGAGTTTCACCATTGGAAACGGGAAGCAAGAAATCACGTGTGTAAGGCCAAATCAAAGCCTCAGTGATTAGAAGCAGTGTAATATAAATATATAAAATTTGTTTTAGTATAGAATTTTTTAGTGAATTTATTTGTGTATAATAGAAGAATACAGAATGGTATTCAAAATGTTACCAGTGTTTAAGGTATATAAGTTATATGTGTGTCAAGAAATGTCAGTGTGTGAAATGGGATTAATCAAGATGGCTTAAACACAATAAGTGGGCGAAATGAAACATCGTTGGAATATACGGTCATTTGACCGTCATATCATGTGAGTAACCATTTCATTATGTTATGTGTTGGGGAATATTTGTGTACAATCCACCTGAGAATGAGAAATAGGGATGTTTAAAATAAAAAATAACAGAATAATAGCGCGATCTGAACGATTACAATATTGAGAATGTATAAAATGATTATATGAAGTGAGTAAATCCCTTAGGGGAAATGTATGAATTAAAATATCAGTGTATTTGATAAATGATTGAATTATATGGAAACAAGCGTAATAATAATAATAATGACATTTAAATAAAGGAAGATTAAGTTGAATTATATGAAAGTAGTAGCTTTTGAGCTCTAATAATAGAATAAATACATGTTGTGAATACATGTTCTTAAAGTATAGTGATTTATTGTCACGGGAGAGGATTAATATAAAATTGAGATGTAGATCAAATGTTGATTTGGAATTTATCAGTTCTCTGAAAAAAACTTGGCCGTAAAGTAATGTATAGCGCATGTCGCGCATTGAAGTAATTTGTCACGCTAGGAAGGCGTTGAACCTAAATATACTTGGTAAATTAATTGTGAGGGGCAATTGGTCGTGCTAATTGAGCTATGATAAGTCCTCTAAATAGTGATGTCATCACGAGGCCGTTGTGTGTATTTTATTATAAAGGGTGCTATTTATTGAATTATGAGCGCGGGTATAAGATAATGTGACCTGCCATAAGTCGCAAATGTATAAGTCCTCCAGTATGGGATGTGGTTCCCGAGGCAGTGAAGGAATCGAACCGAGGTTCGTTTATGTGAAGCCCCTAAATATTTGTTGTTGTATTGAATTATTCTTACCCACCAATGAGGACACTTCATAATTAATAAATGCCAAGGTTACGGGAGTGGTCTATGAACCTAAATAATGTTGTTAAACTAAATGAATGAAAAGCCAGGTCTGTTCAAAGAACTGCGTATAAGAAATAGCTGTATAAAGCAGAGAGTAGCCCGTCTCTGTGGGCGAGACTTGGGGTCCTGCTCCCGGACAATAAATCACGCTAAGTGGTACGGTCCGACCCTTACTAGTAACGGAAGTGCGGTAGGTCGGGTGACCGTCTGTTTGAAGTAATAATACACCATGAGTGTTTAGAGTTTGTTAATGACCCGGGATTCGAACCGAGGTTCTTGTAGATGAAAGATACCGCTTGCAAGTTCAGATCGTTGCTTTCTTATGAGATGATGGTCTTTTAAGGCAAATAATAATAAATCCCTAATGTAATGTTATATGATGTAGGAATTCACGAGTTCTGGGAAGACAATTAGATTTCGGGAGTGATCATAATTTTTGACATGTTCAAGTAGTCTTCTATAACTCGGGAGTACACAAGTGTTTTCCCAATCACTGTAGTGAATTTGTTGACTTGAGTGAGGTGGTAACATAAGAACATTGTGGAAAGCCCAAAAATTTAAGTGAAGGAGTAACAGTACTTTAATAAGAATTACATATTGTTTGATTATAAGATACTCATATAATAGGAAGTGAGGTGTTGTAAAAGAATAACACAGTTTATATTGAAAAGTATCGAGCCATTGGAGCTCTTGATTGTATTGAAGTTTAAAAGGGATACTTTATGGAAGTGAAAAGAAATAAGTTTGTTGGTTTGTAGGAAACCATTTATTTTGATTTAACATTTGTTTTATTTATGTATTCCTTGTTCACTCTGAACAAGTTAGAGGTATGGGTCAGTATTTTATTTGTTTAATTTGTTGTAGCGCCATATATTTGGTTAATTAAATGTTTTATAATAGGAGTTGATTTTGTTTATTTATTTATTTATTTATTTATTTATTTTGGAAGTGTATCCTCTATTTAATCCAAAATGTGTAAGTCACAGAGTGGGAGAACATACCATAACCCCGAAAATCCCGATTAGAGCATTGCTGGCAAACTGTGATTTGCATATTCCATGCTGGAAGGGCACAGGGGGAATAGAAGTACTGTGCTTGGATTAATAATTAGAGGAACACTTAAGACGGTCATTATTATGTAAAAGTAAAGTAATGATAGAAGTAGCTACAACATATAATTTTAACTGACCGCATGGGACCCTGGAAACTCACACCGAGCAGCCCTAAATGTAATTAACCCCCCCCCAAGCAAACCCTAATCATGGCGCCCAGTACGTAGGGATGAGTTTTCCAAGGGAAAACCCGAGTTTTCTTGAAAAATCAAAATTTTCATTTTTTGAAGAAAAAAAGGTTTTTCGAATTTTTTAATTTTTAAATACTTCCATAAAGGTTTTGAGATTGTATGAGTATATCAAAAGGGTACGTTGTAGTAAACACCCGTACTATGGTAAAATTTTGGAAATTGGGACACAAAGTTTCGGAGTACCATCTCTCAAGCATGTACCAGCGACGTGGCATAGTAGCCCACTGTATTCTAATAAGATGGCATTAAGTGAGGAAATGCAGAGGCTCTTGGAGGCCATGAACAATAGATTCGAAAAAATAGACAATACATTGGGCCTCCAACAGGATGAAAATAACAAAAAGTTAGGATCCATAAATCATAATTTAGGATCTCTAAAAACTAATAGTGATAACATGGGGACTAAATTAGAAGCTATCAAGGCCGACTGTGTAAAAATGAACAGTGAATTGAAGGCTGAGATAGATAGTATGAAAAGAGAGAATGGGAAAAACATTGCAGAACAGTTGAAAGCTGTAAAAGAAGAGACATCAGAGTCTATAAAAGCCGACAGTAAAGCAAATAACGATATACTAAAGACTGAAATAGAAGGGACTATGAATAACAAATTTCAGGGTTTTGACACTGAGTTTGGGAATAAGTTAACTGAGTTAAAAGAGGAAATCACATGTAACATGAAAACAACTTGTAAAGAGAATGTAGACGCAAGTAAAAATGAACTTGTAACCCAGATCCAAGGGGTGCGAGATGAGTTAGTGGGTCAGATAGAAACTAATATGAAGCTTTGTGAAAAATCCCGGGGTGAGATAAGAGAAAGTTTCTACGCGTTAGGAGAAAGATTCGAAGGGGTTGAGAAAAAAATAGGAGAACTCGAGGGAAAAGTTGAGGGAATTCAGGCCAAAGTAAATGATATGGAAAGTCAGAATCAAAAAGATGTGAAGAACATGAAAAAACAATTTGATCATTTTACCGGGCAGGTAGATGAGAATTTGAGGAAGCACGAAGATGAAATAAATAAAAGATTAGGTACATACGAAAAGCATATCCAGGAAGAAAGAAAGCAACGAAATGAAAAAAATCAGGAAAATACCCAGAAGATAGATGAAATAAGTAAGGGTATCAATGGAGTTCAGGAAACCATGGAAACCTTAAAGGGACAAGTAGGAGAAACTAATACGGAAGTAAACCAGGTCCAAGACGAATTGATGAAATAGTATAAGAGTCAAGGGAAAACTGAGAAAAAGCTTGAAGGAATTAAGGGAGATATGGTCATGGGACAAAAGTTGATGGAGAAAAAGATAAAGGAGATACGAGAAGACTTGGATTCCAAAGGTGACGTTAAGCCAGAAATCATAGAAAAACAGGTCGTGGTCATCAAGAAAGAGGTAGAAAAACACTTAGCTGAAATGAGGGATAGTTTCAGGGAAGAAAAATTCCAACTCAAACAAGACATGGAAACCAGTAAAAAGAATCAAGAAAGAATTCAGAATGAATTAGGATCCCGGTTGGAAAGGACTGAACACAAGAACAGTCAAATGGAAATTCAACTCATGGCTAATGAGGAAAGTGCCCGAAGAGAAAGGAAATTAGAATTTGAAAGTCAGGATGAATTACAAAAGACAGGATGGGTAGATCCCCATGAACGAGGCACTAATCAAGATAGGGACTTAGGAGGGGAGAGCCCTTATACGAACCCAGGATATCCGATGGCGATGTCAACCCCTTATATGAACCAAACAAATGGTCAAATAATAAATATCATCAAGTCAATGAGGACAGACCGGTGAAGTTTACGGGTAATAATATGTCAATTACTCCTAAATACTGGTTGAAGGAGGTCGCAGAGTACTTGAATGAAATGAAAGTTCCTCAGGATCGGAGACTGAGAGCAATTGAGAAGCTGTTGGCATGTGATTGTCTCACCTGGTTCAGGAGTTTCAGGTATACGTTTGACACGGTGGAAGGCTTTAGAGAAGCTTTTCTGAAACGATATTGGGCAGCGATGTCCAAGAAAATCTGAGGCTAGATCTGTACTCTAGGAAGTATAGTACAAATGCCCCAACTAAATATTCAGAATTTTTCACCGCTCAGCTGTGTAAATTCCGGGAACTTGACATTGCTCCTGCTGAGAACGACCTGTGTGCCGCCATTGCAAGACAACTTCCATATGAGATACAAAGGTTGTTAATCACATCTAAAGCCAGACGTGCTGTGGAAGTGGAGGGCGTATTACGTCAATTAGATATGACGACTTCACACGTTACTCCCAGGCATCCAAGACAGACTGAACAGGTACATATGGCCAGCAGTCAAGAAAACAAACAGAAACCATTGACCAGAAATCAGTCCACTAGTACTGATACTCAGGGACTGGGTCAAGAATATGGACATCAAGAGCCTAGGGGAATACAGCCATACTATAGAGGAGGATATCGAGGAAGAAATCCTAGAAATACAGGTTATAGGCAACAAGAGAGCCGACCCTATAACAATAATAATCAGAGGCAGGATAACAGAAAGAGATGGGAAAATTATCCCAGAAGGAATCTGAGGCCGGAAGACAGAAATGAGGAATATCGGGCCGAAATAGAAGAGAGATATCAGGAAAGTCTTCGTTACACGAATGAACGAACAGACGAACCTGAAACGCAAAGAGTCCGTTGGAGTGAGGCAATAAAGAACCGAAAATCACCCGACCGATTAGAAGGAGCTCAAAGCTTGGAGTTACAAGCTCAATTGAAGAATGAGGGGAAAGGAAGCCCTCAGGATAAAAAAAAACTTCAAAATTAAATCATCAAAAGTAGAAACATACCAGGAGCTGGGAGAAGATAGAGATTGTAAATTGGATAGCAAGACCAGATGAGCTAATTAAAGAGGATGTGGAAGGAATCCCACCTATTAGAAGAGAACTACCTATTATCATGCTAAGGATAGAAGGATTACTGGTCAGGGCATTAATTGATACTGGATCAACCATAAGTTTAATTACGCAAACCCTCCTAAATGAATTAGAAACAAGAGGTCGCATATTGAAGATTCCCACCTCAAGTGTGAAGATTAAGGGAATTATTCCTGAAAAATCTTTCACATGTAAATTTCAGGTATACATTGATTTGATCATAGGTAACGCTGAAATTTCGCAATGCTTTTTGCTGGTAAATAAATTGCCATATAATGTCATATTAGGTATTGATTTTATCCGTGAGAACAAGGTCATCATAAACCTAGTGCAAAATTGCATTAGGATTCAAAGAGAGGATGTGGTTGGACCAAACATAAACCTACAGGAACTGGATGCAAGAATAGAAGAACAGGTATGGCATGTGGAAGAAATGTCAGGGGAAGGTTGTAAGGACATAGAGAAAGTATTTGAAGTCCTAAATATAGAACTTGAAGATAGTTTGGAAACTGAGTTCGAAACCAACCTGTCAGGAAAAATAGAGGAAGCTAAGGTTAACCTCGAAAACAAGGAACAATTAAAGGAATTACTATTAAATTACAGGGACGTGTTTGATTCCAAGCCAGGAAAGATTAAAAATTTTAAATACGCTTTTCAAGTAAATGATTGGGCACCGTTCAGACAAAAACCATACCCGGTTGCAGAAAAACATTACCCACAAACGAAGAAAACACTGCAGGAGATGAGTGATGCAGGTGTTATAGAAAAGATGGCGACACCATATGTTAGTCCATTAGTCATTGTGAGTAAACCGGATGGCTCAGTAAGGGTGTGTTTGAATGCCAGGAATTTGAACGCGAAAATTATACCAGAAAATGATTCGGCACCACCCATAAAATAAATACTGAGGAAATTTAAAGGCAAGAAGATCTTCACAAATATTGACATGACTTCTTCATATCATCATTTCGAACTTGAAGAGAAAACCAGTCTCTTAACTGGATTTCAGTTCGACCAACAAACTTATTGCTTCAAGAGATGTCCGTTTGGCTTGAAGACCGCGGGATCCGCCTTAATAAGAGCGCTTGATCGTAACCTGTCAGAGGAAGTGAAAGATTGTACTATCCGTTATGTGGATGACATATTGCTTACCTCGGAAAACATTGAGGAACACTTGGAAAAGTTAAAGAAATTGTTGGAAGATTTAAGAAGGGCTAACTTTTAAGATTAACGTGAAGAAATCAATTTTTTGTCAGAGACAAGTTACGTTTTTGGGGCATGTGATTGATAAGGATGGTGTTAAACCAAATCCATGCAAATTAGAATCAATAAGAGATTTTCCCAGGCCTTTGAAGGTGAAAAACGTTCTCCAGTTTTTGGGATTGATTGGATTTTTCTCAGGACATTGTCCGTCATACACCAAAACTGTTGCACCACTACAAGACCTTCTGAAGAAGGGGGCAAGTGGAAATGGACGGAGGAAACAGAAAAAGCATTTATAGAGGCCAAGGGAATGCACTTAAATTATGTGAAGCTAGGATATCCTGATTTTAATCAGAGATTTGTAATACAAACAGATGCATCCCAGATTGGAATAGGGGCAATGCTATATCAGGAAAACCCGGATAACACTGAGAAGAAAAATTATCTAGCTTTCACAAGTCGGAGACTGAAACCACACGAGAAAAATTATACAATCAGCGAGATCGAGCTGTCAGCGATATTGCACGCGTTGCAATATTGGCGAAAGATTGTATATGGGTTCCCAGTCACATTAAGGACTGATCATAAAGCCTTAACCTTTTTGATGAAGACTGATTTATCCAGTCAAAGGTTGATGCGTTGGGCTTTATATATTCAACATTTCGGCGTAAATATAGAGTATTGCCCAGGGAAAGAAAATGTAGTTCCAGATTATTTAAGTAGACAGCCAGAGTCCACAGAAGAGGAAGTAATGGCTATTGATTTGGAAGACAGGGATCAGCGCACTTTGAATGAATTAAGAAGCATTGGTCAACGACAACGTGAGGATCCATGGATGAACATGCTCATATCTTTCTTGGAAGGGAGTTTGATAAGGGGAACACGGGCGTATACTGAAGATAATAAGATAGCTCAGGATTACACGTTATTTAATGGATTGTTGTATAAGTTTGTGGACTCTGACCATACACGATTAAGAATCGTTGTACCTGCGATTTTGCAGAGGAAAATGGTATGATTAGCCCATAGATCGTTTGGACATATGGGAGTCGACAAAACAGTCTCGATGCTGAAAGAAGCATTTGTATGGCCGAGACTGAGAGAGACTGTAAGGGATACGCTCAAGACATGTGATCGATGTCAAAGGATTAAGCCAAATGCGTTTTTGATGAGACAAAAGCCAATACCATTGTTGCCCGAGAGGCCAAGTCAAATTATTTCGATTGACAATTTCGGACCTTTGCCAAAAGCTAGGAGAGGAAATAGACACATAATGGTGGCTATGGATGTTTTCACGAAAATGGTTGTCCTTGCTCCCATACAGAAGACTAGTACCAAACAAGTGTTAAAACGACTCACAGAAAAAGTGATACCTATTCTGGGCAAACCAGAGAATTTGTTGTCGGATCAAGGTAGTTGTTTTACAAGTGTAGAATTCAGACAGGAATTAGAGAGACTTGGAATACGTCAGATACTGTCTAGTATTCGCCATCCTGAGGCAAATCCTGTGGAAAAAGTTATGAGGGAAATGGCCAAGTATTGTAGGATATACTGTGCCGAGGAAAATTGGAAATGGATATATATCCTTGATATTATCGAATTTTGTATAAATAATACAATCCATGAGTCTACGGGAGAGATACCAATAACGTTACATCGGAATGAGCAACCAGAGAGACCTTGGAGCCTGGTCATTCCTAGGCCAGCAGACGCTCGGCCTGGAAGAGATGTACGAATTAGAAGAGCCTTTGAGCATCTAAAAGATCAAGCTGATAGAAGGCAAAGAAGAAACAGGCACAAGCGGTATCATCGACCACTATTAGCAGGAGAAATGGTGTTAGTGAAAAGACCAGCCATTTGGGATCCAGGGAACCGTGTGTACAAAAAATTCCAGAAAATGTACCACGGACCGTATCAAATAATAAGAGATTTAAGAAATAATGCCTATAGAATTCGGCACTGTGAAACGAATCACGAAGTGACCATGAACACAGCGAATTTAAAAGTATATTACCCTCCCGAAGACTTCGATGAAGCAAATGAACAAGCCCTGGTTATGGAACAATTTAAAGATGATGAATCCACTTTTGATAGAAACAAGGATAAGGTAGGACAAGGAAACAGAGCTCAACCATTCGATTGCGAATGCGAATTAGAGAAACTGTATGGTGAGATAAGAGAAATAATTGATTTTGTTGAAAAGGAAAATTTCAATTTAAGAAATGAAAATGAGGAAATAAAGAAACGGGTAGGGATAGACCACACCCGTAACGAAGAATTATGTTCTGCAGACTTTTAGTCCAGAAAAGTAAGAGAGGAAGAACGGGTAGGGACAGAGCGTACTCAACCTACACTATTACCGGATATGACTTTATAGGTGGAAAAGTCTAATTATCGTGGGATTCCATGAGAATAGAAACTAAAGGTACTGAGAGATGTTATGATGGCTTCGACACTGGAAAAAAATAAATTTTTATGTAAATGTTTAAATAAATTTCCTCAAAATTTCGAAAATTTATTTATCTAAGGAGGGGAGATTTGAATCCATGTACTATTGGTTCAAGCGCCAAATACATCATTTATTGGTGAAAGAAAGGAAGGAAATATACTGTCTTCAGTGGAACATAGAAATATTTTATACAAGAGGGCGAGCATAATGTTGAGCAAGAAGTAAGGGTCCAGGTGGCCAGGAAATGATATCACGCATGACGCACCGATAGGAGCCGATCATGGCTATAATTAGAACGAGTGGAACTTTCCGTTCGGAGTGACTGAGAGCATGTTTCGGAAATTGATCTTATGTTGCAGTAAATTGGCATCGTCGCAGTTGTGCAAGAAGAAGAATAATTAGATTTAAGGCACCTGCGAGCATATAATTAACTAAAGAAATACATCATTGTGAATCATTTCGGAATAGAGATTTTTGTGTGGAGAAGAAGGTTTTAATAATTGCCTAGGAAAGAAGTGCAAACCTGGCCATACGTCATAAAAAGTTCCCCGAGACCCGAGATGGAGGGGATTAAAAATCAACCTCAACACCCACGTACCTCAAGAGTAAATTTCATTTAATATCTCGAAATTGTACGATCGATTTTCACGTACAAAGAAATCAGTTTACGTTTAGAAAACAAGCTTTCCAGAGATATAATTTCCAAAAGTGTGCGACCTTTACTTCAAAAGTTGGTTCTGAAAAAGATAAGGATTTCATCGTTTTGTCGCCGATTTGTATAAAAGCCCTGGCCGTGCCAGGCAAATCATGCAGTTTTAGTCCGTCCAGGGGGCGTGACGCTACATCACACCGTTAATTCAGTCTACCATAGGTGCCTGAGGGCACGGTGCTGTTGCGCAAATGCAGTCTACGAGCACTCCGTGAGCGGAGGTGCTGCATCACATCTAATTCACTGTATGCCTCTCACCAAGGCCGTCTGGGTTCGATTCCCGGTCAATGCATGTGAGATTTTCGAAGTGAAATGCCATGTCCTGTGGTTCGGATTCCACGTAAAAAGGAGGTCCCGTGGCTCATAATCACAAGATTCACGGTCACGTAAAACTACAATCTTCCTTCCTTTCCTTTTTACATCTAATTCAGTTTACCAAAGACGCCGGAGAGCGTGGTACTGTTTCAAAGTACATGCAGTATCAGTCAGCCCAGGGGGGCGTGACGTTGGAGCATCACAATTCATGCAGTACTTACTAGACCTCGAGAGGTCGTGATACTCTGTATCACCAACGTGCACCCGTAGGGAGTGGTCGAGAAGTATCATCATAGTATCGCCGTGTGAAGACTTAGGAAAATCCTAGTACAGGATTTAGTTCCGCCAGTATCAGTCTTATAGTGAAAGTTCCGTATTACAGTCAAAATAGGCTGCGAACTTAAAAGAACAGGCGATAGGTCTTCAAATAACAATTTAGTAAAACGATAGAAAGGATCGTAACGCTTGAAGTACCAACGATAGAGAAACGAACAGTTCTATTAAAAGTTAAGGAACCCGATCAGGGTCGGACGAAATAAGTGCCGCCTAGTATTCTGAATAAGATATGGACTAGAGCGAAGAAAATAAGAAGGGAAAATGTAATCCAAGACATTGTCTCACTGGAGACAAACGAACAGTAATAGCATTAAGCTACGAAACTAAGGAAGAGCAGTAAATGCTAGAGAATCATAGGTCACCGATTAAATATTCGAGAGGCCGTAAATAGGACAAACTGTATCTAGACGAACTAAATAGTGTCTAGAGAGAAACGACTTCGAGCTAGTTAAAAATAAAGCCGAATAGTCAGGAAACCGGATTTGAAGAATTACCGTTCCAGGGAGGGGTAGATTGATCGAGACTTTCAACTTCTTACCAGATAGGGAGCCGACATCTAGAGTTTCACCCTTGGAAACGGGAAGCAATAAATCACGTGTGTAAGGCCAAATCAAAGCCTCAGTGATTAGAAGCAGTGTAATATAAATATATAAAGTTTGTGTTAGTATAGAAATTTTTAGTGAAGTTATTTGTGTATAATAGAAGAATACAGAATGGTATTCAAAATGTTACCAGTGTTTAAGGTATATAAGTTATATGTGTGTCAAGAAATGTCAGTGTGTGAAATGGGATTAATCAAGATGGCTTAAACACAATAAGTGGGCGAAATGAAACATCGTCGGAAAATACGGTCATTTGACCGTCATATCATGTGAGTAACCATTTCATTATGTTATGTGTTGGGGAATATTTGTGTACAATCCACCTGAGAATGAGAAATAGGGATGTTTAAAATAAAAAATAACAGAATAATAGCGCGATCTGAACGATTACAATATTGAGAAGGTATAAAATGATTATATGAAGTGAGTAAATCCCTTAGGGGAAATGAATTAAAATATCAGTGTATTTGATAAATGATTGAATTATATGGAGACAAGCGTAATAATAATAATAATAACATTGATATGAAGGAAGATTAAGTTGAATTATATGAAAGTAGTAGCTTTTGAGCTCTAGTAACTGAATAAATACATGTTGTGAATACATGTTCTTAAAGTATAGTGATTTATTGTCACGGGAGAGGATTAATATAAAATTGAGATGTAGATCAAATGTTGATTTGGAATTTATCAGTTCTTTGAAAAAAACTTGGCCGTAAAGTAATGTATAGCGCATGTCGCGCATTGAAGTAATTTGTCACGCTAGGAAGGCGTTGAACCTAAATATACTTGGTAAATTAATTGTGAGGGGCAGTTGGTCGTGGTAATTGAGCTATGATAAGTCCTCTAAATAGTGATGTGATCACGAGGCCGTTGTGTGTATTTTATTATAAAGGGTGCTATTTATTGAATTATGAGCGCGGGTATAAGGTAATGTGACCTGCCATAAGTCGCAAATGTATAAGTCCTCCAGTATGGGATGTGGTTCCCGAGGCAGTGAAAGAATCGAACCGAGGTTCGTTTATGTGAAGCCCCTAAATATTTGTTGTTGTATTGAATTATTCTTACCCACCAATGAGGACACTTCATAATTAATAAATGCCAAGGTTACGAGAGTGGTCTATGAACCTAAATAATGTTGTTAAAATAAATGAATGAAAAGCCAGGTCTGTTCAAAGAACTGCGTATGAGAAATAGCTGTATAAAGCAGAGAGTAGCCCGTCTCTGTGGGCGAGACTTGGGGTCCTGCTCCCGGACAATAAATCACGCTAAGTGGTACGGTCCGATCCTTACTAGTAACGGAAGTGCGGTAGGTCGGGTGACCGTCTGTTTGAAGTAATAATACACCATGAGTGTTTAGAGTTTGTTAATGACCCGGGATTCGAACCGAGGTTCTTGTAGATGAAAGATACCGCTTTCAAGTTCAGATCGTTGCTTTCTTATGAGATGATGGTCTTTTAAGACAAATAATAATAAATCCCTAATGTAATGTTATATGATGTAGGAATTCACGAGTTCAGGGAAGACAATTAGATTTCGGGAGTGATCATAATTTTTGACATGTTCAAGTAGTCTTCTATAACTCGGGAGTACACAAGTGTTTTCCCAATCACTGTAGTGAATTTGTTGACTTGAGAGAGAGAACATTGGGAAAAGCCCAAAAATTTAAGTGAAGGAGTAACAGTACTTTAATAAGAATTACATATTGTTTGATTTTAAGATACTCATATAATAGGAAGTGAGGTGTTGTAAAAGAATAACACAGTTTATATTGAAAAGTATCGAGCCATTGGAGCTCTTGATTATATTTAAGTTTAAAAGGGATACATTATGGAAGTGAAAAGAAATAAGTTTGTTGGTTTGTAGGAAACCATTTATTTTGATTTAACATTTGTTTTATTTATGTATTCCTTGTTTACTCTGAACAAGTTAGCGGTATGGGTCAGTATTTTATTTGTTTAATTTGTTGTAGCGCCATATATTTGGTTAATTAAATATTTTATAATAGGAGTTGATTTTGTTTATTTATTTTATTTTGGAAGTGTATCCTCTATTTAATCCAAAATGTGTAAGTCACAGAGTGGGAGAACATACCATAACCCCGAAAATCCTGATTTGAGCATTGCTGACATACTGTGATTTGCATATTCCATGCTGGAAGGGCACAATACAGAGTATAAAAATGGTACTACCAGACTAGTTACATACTTCTACTATTATTTACATTATCTGTATCTAACTAGTAGTACCATTTACGTCGATTATAAAATGAGTAAGCGGTCAGTTAAGATAAAATGGGTGACAAGCAGACCGAAAAGTTCTTGTTACGTTTATTAACAAAGGACTATACAGTTATGTCCCTAACACACATAAATGAAAATAGTGTCCTATTTGAAATTCAAATAATTTCAAACAAAAACAATTCGATAATCTTAATGTTGTCCTGAAATAATATTGCATAATTCGGCACTCCACTGAGCCCTTATTCTCTCCACGTAGAATCTTATATATAAAAATGGAAATGTATATCTGTCCGAGGCTAATGGACTCCGACACCGTTTAACCGTTTGCATTGAAATTTTGTAGGGTTGTAGAGCACACCCCAAGGAATGTTTTTGGCAATAATAATTTTAGATAGCCCTCTCCATTTCTTTCATTTAGGCCCCTTCGCACAAATCTTCACCGTTTTTTTTTGGCTCAAACCTAAACCGTTTCACCGATCTGAACCGAATTTTACGTACTTACCATTTGGAACAAGGCGAGTAACACTATCTACTGGAGCAAACGACGTCTATAGAAATGAGAGTAAAAAGGTAATCAAAGATTTAAAGGGTACATTGCCATCCATGCAAAAAACAAATGTCATTATTGTAAACATTCCGCAGAGACACGATTTAATTCCCAAGTCATGTGTAAATATAGAAATAGAGGCTACAAATGGAAAAATTCATAAAATTTGTAAGAGTTTTCCAAATGTCCAAATTGTAGATGTAAGTAAATTAGACAGGAAGTTCCACACTCGGCATGGCCTACACTTAAATAGATTAGGAAAAGAGTATCTTAGTGATGAAATCTGCAAAATTGTAAATTCAAATGGTAAGAATAATTCGACAGTAATATCATTAGAGTGGAAGCAGGGAAACTGGTAGAAGAAGCCAAACGTGAGGTTTGGCATTCACATCTTTTGAAGTCAAATTTAACGGAGTGCAACAATGGTATTTCGGATTTGTCTAGCAACAATAATAATAACAATTATGATAATAATAATGTAAATAAATCACCAACACAAGCTTGCAAAAGTAACAAATTTAAAATTTACCACCAGAATGTCCAGTCTCTTTATAATAAAATTGATTACATAAATCTAATGCTTAAAAATGAACTTAAAGACATCTCAGCACTATGTATTTCAGAACATTGGCTGAAAGAGGAACAACTTGAATTAATTCAATTCCCAGGGTTTATACAAGCTAGTAAATACTCTAGATCTAATATTAGCCATGGTGGTACTTGCATCTTCTTAAGAAATAATTTAGATCATGAACAGATAACAGCTTATGATTATCTAATTATGGAACAGGATTTTGAATTCTCTGCCGTAAAAATTCAGCAGTTTAAGTTAATAATTGTATGCGTATACCGTTCTCCGTCAGGAAAGTTTCCTCTATTTATAGATAAACTAGAATTGTTACTCAATAACATGAGCAAAGTAAATTTCGATATAATAATTTGTGGGGATGTAAATGTGGATTTCTTAAAACTTGATAGAAATTGTGAATTATTAAACCAGTTACTAATTTCCTATGGACTGAAACCTACAGTAAATACACCAACAAGAATAACAAAATTTAGTAAAACCACTCCTGATCAAATTTTTATAAATACAGATAAATATCACCATTCAATAGAAGTCTATTGTCCGGGTTTTAGTGACCACCATGGACAAATACTGAGTTTTGAAGTATCCGAAGTAATCAATAATAATGATAATGGAGTAAAATCAAAGTGCAGGTCATTCACTGAAGCAAATGTTACATATTTCAATGACTTATTAAATAAGGAAACATGGTCAGAAATTTATGAACTAGAAAATGTAAATGATAAATTTAATGCATTTAACAGCACCCTAAAACACTATTTTGAAATAGCATTCCCCTTTAAACGAAGAACTGTTCAAAATAACAAAACTAGCAATTGGATAACAACAGGGATTATAAATTCATGTCAAAGAAAGAAATTTCTACACAAATTATATAAACAATACCACACAACACCTGAATTCAATTTATACTACAAAAAATACACTAGCATATTAAATAAGGTAATAAGACTAGCAAAGAAAATGCATAATGATAATTTTATTTCCCAATCATCTAATAAAAACAGGGCTATGTGGTCCGTAATAAAGAAAGAAACTGGAAAATATGCTAAAATACAAAGGAACATTACACTGACCAGAAATAATAAAGTGATTAATAATCCAGAGGAAATAGCAAACACTTTTAATGACTATTTTCTGGAAATTCCGCAAAAATTATTAAATAAATCACAGGTAAATACACTAAATTCTAATAATAAAATAAATATATGCAGTGATTCTTTATTTATAAATCATGTCACAAGTGAAGAGGTAAGAATAGTTATAAAAGAGCTAAAAAATAAATTCTGTGCTGGCATTGATCGCATCCCTGATGCAATTTTAAAGAAATGTGCAGAAAATATAATAAATCCACTTACGCACTTAACAAACAGTTCAATTCTCTCAGGAACTTACCCGGATATTTTGAAGTTATCAAAAGTAATTCCAGTGCACAAAAACGGTTCAAAAGATGAATTAGATAACTATCGTCCTATTACCTTACCAACTGGTATTGCAAAAATTGTGGAAAAAATTATGTATAAGAGACTGATAAGTTTCATAGAAAAAAATAAAATATTATCAAACTCACAACATGGATTTAGAACGGAAAAATCTACACAGACAGCAATTTACGAATGTAGTAATAGTATACTGAAATTAATTGACAATAAGGAACATGTAACTGGCCTATTCTTGGATTTATCGAAAGCATTTGATGTAGTTGACCATAAAATCCTCCTTACCAAACTAAATCAATATGGTGTTAGAGGTCTAGCTAATAAATGGATAGAGTCTTACTTAACAAGGCGTAAACAAATAGTAAGCTTGAGACACAAGGATGAGGGAACCAAATTACTTAATGAAACATTGTCCAATGAGGGAATTATTGAATTTGGAGTACCCCAGGGATCGGTTTTGGGCCCACTACTCTTTCTTCTATATATCAATGATATAACACAGAACGTTCATTCACATAAGGAAATTTTGTTTGCGGACGATACAACACTCGTAATAAAAGGTGAAACTAAACAGGTCATACAGCAGTCTGCTGACTCCGTTACAGGAGAGTTAACCAAATGGTCACAAGATAATCGCCTCATAATAAACTATAAAAAGACAGTATGTCTAAATTTCCACACTATACAGAATAGGAATCCTGCGATGCCCAATATAACATTAAATGGTCATCAAATAGAAAATAAATCAGAAACAAAGTTTTTAGGACTATGGATACAACAAGACTTGAAATGGAATAAACATATACAATATCTGAATACTAAACTGAACTCGATGTGCTTTGCGTTACGTATTTTGAAAACCTGCACTAGCATGCACACATTAAGAAATACTTATTTTGCTTATTTCCATTCATACTTAAGATATGGGATCATATTTTGGGGTATGTCGCCAGATGTACTAAGCACGTTTAGGATACAAAAGAGAGCGATTAGAATTATGGCAAATGTAAACTCGAGAGAATCATGTAGACCTCTGTTTAAAGATTTAAACATTCTCCCACTGCCCTGCATATATATCTTTGAAAGTATTATGTTTTTTAAAAAGAATTTAATGAATAAAGATGTTTTTCTTAAAACAAACAATGATGTTCATAGGCATAACACAAGACAAAATCAAAACATTCATATTTCACACACACACACAAGCATATATCAAAAAGGAACTTTTCACACTGGAGTTAAATTATACAATAAACTACCCCAGTATATAAAACTGGCCCCAAAAATAAAAACCTTTGATAGAATGTTGAAAGCTTATCTGCAGTGCCATTGTTTTTACTCAGTAGTTGAATATTTTAGCGTATAGGAGTGATGGAATCTATAACTATATTTTACTTTTTTAATTTAATTTTAATACCTAGCTGTATGTTGTTGTATTTATAGAATTAAGTTTTCATATTATGATAATAGAGTGAGGTGTAAATAGTTGTGCAATAAGATTGTATCTATTAAGATTTGCTATTATAATAAGTTATAAATAGTTATAATCTTAGTAATATATACCTGTTAGTTCTTTTATTTTATGCATGTAAATTCTGACGTGTCCTATATCAAAAATGTATTGAATGCATGTATTTGATCAAATGGAATTAATAAAAATCTATCTATCTATCTATTTAAAATTCGGACAGCCCTCTCCATTCCCTTCATTTAGGCCCTTTGGCACTAAGACTGAATTTCCATGCCCCACAAGCTTTATAATTTTATTTAAGGGCGTGGTCACCAAGATGGGGACTTACATCATTGGCGAGGATTCGTTATTTTACAGTATGAGCGGAGAAAATGTTATTTTCCTTTCTTCTATGCATACTTTATTTCATTTTTTCTATTTTGCCAACAGAATGCAAACCATCTTTTAGGGACCTTTTTATAAGGTGGTGACACGGTTCGTACGGAAGTTGGCGACACTGACGTCTATCTATTTAAGAGTCTGTTATTCCTTCATGCAAATATTATCCCTTACAGGGACAGAATGCAAGCGAAATAGGGCCTCGAGATATGGTGTTGCCATGGTATCGTTCATCAATCCCTATCCTCTTCTTCTTTTTATATATAAAATGGAAATGTATATCTGTCCGAGGCTAATGGACTCCGACACTGTATAACCGATTGCATTGAAATTTTGTAGGGTTGTAGAGCACACCCCAAGGGAGGATTTTGGCAAGAATAATTTTTGATAACCCTCTCCATTCCTTTCATTTAGGCCCTTTGGCACAAATCTACACCGTTTTTCTTGGCTCAAATCTACACCGTTTCACCGATTTGAACCGAATTTTACGTACTTACCATTTGGAACAATGCGAGTAACACTATCTACTTGAAAATTCGGACAGCCCTCTCCATTCCCTTCATTTAGGCCCTTTGGCACAAAGACTGAATTTCCATGCCCCACGAGCTTTATAATTTTATTTAAGGGCGTCGTCACGATGTTGGGGACTTACAGCTATGGCGAGGATTCGTTATTTTCCAGTATTATTGAGGAATGTACATAATTTATATCCGTACATGAACTGTATTATATATAAAGGTGGATTACGGGGTCGGACACGAGCGTGATTTTGAGTCTAATTTTATAGTCTCTGCGTCACTCATTGTACGTGAGTATTTGTATCTATTCGACGGTATATTAGGGTATTATTGTTTCCATTTTGCACGGGATGCTTTCTTACTGTTTATAGATTTCTGTTTTGTTACTTGAATGCTTCTATTTGCAAATATTTAACTACTGTTTGGTCGTTTTCTGCCATTATGTGCAACCTAAATTCACAGACTACTGTGGCGTATCCTACCGACCCTCCCATTAGTTTATTAAGTTTGCCTTATATATCTTACTGGTCAAACCCGTCACAAGACACGGCACAAACTTAGAAATATTGATATGTTTAAAATGGTTTTGTTATTATTACTTGAAATTATTATAGTTTGTTTTGTTACTTTTATTCTAAATCATGACATGATACGTAGTTTGCACAATATTACTTAGTGCGGGTATGACAATTGCTACCATGTTTGAAAGGGTTAGTTTTTCTCGTGGCCACAAGGTGTCTCTGCACTCCTATGTGTGGTTCTTATTTAAGTGTGCGAAGACATATGCATTCTTAGATGATATGTTTTATGGAATTTATTAAGTATTCTTTATTCCCCTAATCAAATGCATATATTATTATGAAGCTGGGATTCTTAAAGTTTATCTGCGGACTGTCATTATACTCTTGAAATGTTGCTGTTCGGCAATACACGCGAGGTAAATACAATGACGTTAAGGAAATTCATTGGTCTTTAAATGTTATAGTTAGGCCTGGGTTAATAATGCACACTTAGATTAAAATAGGCTCCTTAAATATTGAGTTATATTAGCGAAGTTTCAGGATTAATCTTTTATTAGCAACAAGCAGTATAGAGCCACCTACTTAACCATTTCAACACTATTATTTATCAGGAAAAAGAAAACGCACAACGACTTTGATTGGCAAAATATTGCTCATTATAACCTTCCTCCGGGTTGCACACAATACGTCACAGCGAGCAAAGCTACGATATCCTAACATCCAATTGTGATCCCGAGCAACGCCCGGCTTAAGAGCTAGTAATGCATAAACTTGCATGTCAAACAAACATACAAATTTAATATAATATTTTAACAGTGTGAAGTTCCACTGAACTTTCACTAAAATTCGTGAAATATGAAACGACGGTAGTTTCAGACATTTCCCTAGTCTATACAATGCGTTTCATTTATATGAACCGCAGTTCCAAATCTAAATTAGAATAATGAAAATATTTCAATGTTTAATTTATTTACAGATTTACAGAAATTTGTGGTTTGCACACCTTTTTACTTCTCTAATAAAATCTCCTAAAGTTTTATTTCTTTCGCAACTTATATGAGTATAATCACTCATCTCAACATCTCCCATACCTTTTATAAATTTCAAGTATTTACATAAAGAACATTTGTACCGAACGATAAAGTTAAGCACTGTTCAAAAATTGTCACACCAATCTTTGAATAGCTCCGATAGTAATGAATTTCGTTGCAAGACTTTCAGTTACATAAATAAAGTTGATAATAATTAGGTGCATGGCATCATACATCATTCCACATCTCTGTTTCAAATTTGCATAAATAATTACTTTACTTGTTGAACACCCTGTACAGAATCTTGCCTCAATAGCAGTTAATAACCTCACACTCTCTGTGAACAAATCTAGGAAACATCTCTACTATGCCTCCTTTATAACAATGCGTAATTTCATTCACGTCAACTATTTCACGGAATCCCAAATACTAAATCCATTTCAATGTATTCTACAATAATGCAATGAAAATCAGTAACTTTATTTCATATTCACCTCAACTGTGAATATTTTTCAAGAAAAACTCTAACAAATCTTCCCCTATTCCTTATACAATTATTTCCTCGCGCTTTCACATTCAAAAACTTCAAATAATTCTGTACAGCTCCTTAATCACCCTGTAACGTTAATTTATCATCTTTTATTCACACATTAAATTTCGTTGTAACATTACTGTAACTTTGTGAGAATAGTCTGCATGAATTCATATTAAATAAAAATACAAACATTTCATCTCTTCCTGAGAATTCAAATTCTGAATATAATTCAGTTAAGTCCATCCTGACTTATTTCCGGCACTAGGTTGACTTACAATATGTCAGCCTGTCATTTCTTTCGATATTTAAATACATGTTCCTTAACAATGAAGTTTCTAGGGTCTCTTCATGACAAAATAATTTAATGTTACATATATAAATGTTCTTCGAAAATTATATCAACTGGATATATTTTATTCCAATACTTGACTTTCAGAATAGTTTTCGACAACTATCTGTTTCAACAAAGAACTAATGACATTAATTATTTAACTGGTCATATTAATTATAAGGACTTTCTATTACATGATATTATGCGTCGTGTAATAAAGCATTTATTGCACGCAGTAAATTTTGAATACTTTCGAAGCTTGCATTAACATCATAAGCTTTCGAAACTCCCTGTACTTTCGCAAAGTTACAAACTTTATTGACATACTGTATTTTGACTATCGACGCATTCCATCACTTTCATAAAACAGATTTAGTTACGCTTCGCAAGTTTTAACTACAATGAAGTTACAATTTAATTTACTCAATGTCAAAATGACAACTCGCTGACGAAAACGTCAAACTGACTGAAATTTACTAGAAAATAACAATAAGAACCTGAATTTAATACTTAAATAATCTACACAAAAATATTACAGCTATAGAAAAATATGTTGGTCAATCACTGAATTAAACACAGAACATAACTACTCTACTACCTATTAATAAAGACGTTCATCTACCATAACTGCCGAAAAGATTCTGCTCGGACTGCTGTGGCCAAGCAAATGAGATTTGCCTGAGTTCCAAGTCCCAGCTGGTCTAACGGACCATATGCTAGCGCGCTGCTTGTGATGTAACGGGGTATCGAGGTCATGGCCAGGCCGTTCACCTCGCTACTCGCGTCTCGCCTCCCTCGTAATTTGCTTCCGAGTTCCCTCAGGATGCTTGGATTTTCAAGCATGACACTGCTACAAGTCCGCATCTCTTCTTCCTCAGTAGAATCTTCCTTCATAGTAAATGTTTTTAAGAGTATTCCCAAATATACGTGGAATCTCATTCTGTAGCGTAGCTTAGTTCTCAAATTCAGAGTGTCGTGGATATGTTCTGCCACGATATCCGTTATGTGAAGACATTCTGGATCTCACACTCTTCATTGATGTAAGTCAACTTCCCTACATGGTGAATTTAGAACATGACAATCACTTGACTAGAGGTTGAACAAGTGTAGCTTCCCCTTCTCCAATCTGTTAACTGCATTTTGTATACTGTTGAATATGAAGTATAGTTTATGTTGTATAATGCTTTTGTATAGGCGAAGTCTTTCCATAGTACTATAAGCAGTAGCAGAATGATAATTTTCTGTGTGCTTGTACTGTTAGCCACGTTATAAGGATAAAGTGTTCTGTTGAAGAACGCGCTTATATAAATGTGCTCAGTTTATAGCGATACTGTTTTACTAAAATGCCGCACTCGAATAGTCTGGCCTTCAACTCGGCTCGCCGGCGGAGAAGTGTCTCCTTACTGGTCAAAACCGGCTGTGCCTCGCACTCTCACTTATCATACGGTGCGCTTCTAATAATGTACTAGGTCTCACCCGGACATGTTTTAAGCAGAGATTGAATCCTTGGTTTTCTCTCGCCAGCGGCGTCAAGATCTCCGCTCTCGTCCCCTCTCTTGAGTTGTGACGTTGCTCAAAGCTTCTCCTCACGCGCCGCGCACGTGCCGATAATCCCCACTCTTGAGTTGTGACGTTGCTAAAAGCTTCTCCTCACGCGCCGCGCACATGCCGTTTCCCCCCACTCTTGAGTTGCTCAAAGCTTCTCCTCACGCGCCGCGCACGTGCCGTTTCCCCCCAATCTTGAGTTGCTCAAAGCTTCTCCTCACGCGCCGCGCACGTACCGTTTCCCCCTACTCTTGAGTTGTGATGTTGCTAAAAAAATTCTCCTCACGCGCCGCGCACGTGCCGTTACCCCCCTCTCTGGTGACGGGTTCGCGTCTAACCGAAAATAAACTCCGTGATTTTACGTCGTGAGCCTGCCTGTCTTCAATAAATTTTCTCTATTATTTAGACAATTTTAGAGTTTTCTAATCCCACTCTGGCCTTCTATAATTGTCTATAACTGCTTCAGAAAATGATGACTTGCGTATTCTACAGTATGAAATACTTAGATATACGAGTTTATATTATTTATGTGATTTTATTGTCACCCTCATAAAATTCATGGGTCCCAGTTCGAATCTTGGCGCAGTACAGATGATTAAAATAAATACATCAATGTAATCCAGTCACTCAGCAGCATATACGCCACCTGTGGGAAAACTTTCCTCAGTTTTGTCCGAGCGTATACTCATTTACTTATACTAAATCATAGGTCACTGCATGCAATGAAATCTCAGAGACAATTTCTTCACTTTTTAAATGTGGTGCCAGCTCGGAAAAACATCTGAGTTACTCATTTAATGTTGAATATCAGTGACTGTGAATTTCTCGAAGTTTAAAGGAAGGAAGGAAGATTGTAGTTTTACGTGACCGCGAAACTTGTGATTATGAGCCACGGGACCTCCTTTTACGTGGAATCCGAACCACAGGACATGGCATTTCACTTCGAAAATCACACATGCATTGACCGGGAATCGATCGAAGTTTAAGTATAGGTCGAGATATTATGAAACTTATTCGAACGGGAGGGATTAAGTTCATTGAATGTTTCCAAATGTAGCTCGAGGAAAGACGGGAGTCGAGTTGTGTTGTGACAAGTGTTCGATAAATGTTCGCTATATCTTGTGGCGATTCCTAAAGGGTTACACTTTCTCTACATTATTACAGGCCACTGCTACATAAAATATATGTTTTTTTTTTCGGAAAATAAATATAATCAGTGATCTGTACACAACTTATGGTGCCCAAAATAGTGTTAATCATCCACGAAGTATTCAGCGGTGAAGCATGATAAACCCTCTAGTTCTAAATTTACACGGACCGCATATCCAAAATATACTCCATTATCCATAAAACAGAATAAGTATTTGGTAGGGAGTATAATATCAATCATTCTGTCACCTGTAAGACAGCTTACTTTGTAAGTCAGCTGCTGATCAGTTGCCATGATTCCATTAGTCAACCGTTATATCCTGGCACAGCCATGCTGTTAAAGCGAAACAATAGAAAAGAGGAAAAAGTGAACACTGGCAGAGGAAGCATGAATCAGCACACAATATCTGCAACCATTCATTAATTTCAATTCTTGAACTGATCAAGAATCAGTTTGACTTCTGGTAAATTACATCCATGAAAGGTATGATTCCAAATATTCCGACATGACACACCTCTTTTTCTGCATACTATATGAGTAATTTTAAAGTAATCGTTCTATAAGAAATAAATTTGAAGTAGAGAAACCTGATCAGTTCCTGGTACTTGATGATGACAACATTTCTGGTTGTATATTATTAAAGTTTCTCCAATATTTCATACCGTTATTTTCATCCCTGGATCGCGAATTATTAATAATTAATTATTCATCTGAGATAATTCAACAATTATGAGCGCACTGCAATATATTTATGCCACTGATTTCAGGTTAATATATCCTGATACTTCGAATCCTGATGTAAGGAACACTTCTGCATCGCGACATTCAACTAGCACCGTAACGGGAAAAAAGTGTACAAACAAACAAAATTTGAAGGCGAACCTGCTGATCGATAGCGGAATGGAGCATTTCTCATGTTCAGCATGCAAAGCCTTATTTTCATACAGGAAGAATTTAATGATTCACATGCTAACCCATAGCGGTGAGCGGACATTCGGATGCAGTATTTGCGAAGCCACCTTTATCGTGAAAAGTACTTTAAAGAGACACATAATAACGCATAGCGGTGACAAACCTTACTGATGCACTACATGCGGAGCCAAATTTTCCCTGAATCAGTTTGTGAAAACACACATGTTAAAACATACCGGAGACATGCCATCCTCCTGCACTATATGCGAATCCAAATTTTGCTCGGAGAAGTTCTTTGAAGAGACACATGTTAACGCATAGCAGTGAAAAGCGATACTCGTGCAGTATATGCGAAGCCAAATTTGCCCTTAAGGATACTTTGAAGGGACACATGTTTACGCATAGCGGTGATAAGCGATATTCATGCAGTATATGCGAAGCCAAATTTGTTCAGAAAGGTCGTTTGAAGGAACACATGGTAATGCATATTGCTGATAAGCCATACTGATGCAGTACATGTGAAGCAGCATATGCGAAGACTAATTTACCTACAAGAGATAGTTTGAGGAGACACCTGCTAACGCATAGCGGCGACAAAAAAAACCCGTGCACTATATGCGAAGCTAAGTTTGCACGGAAAGTTCGATTGAAGACCCACCCTTTAAGGCATAGCGGGTAGACACCATCCTCATGTAGTATATGCGATGCAAAGTTTGCACTGACTAGGGTTTTGAAGACTCACTTCGTACCACATAGTGGTGAGAATTTATACTCATATGACATATGTGAAGCCAAAATTTCAAGGCCTGGGCATTTAAAGGAACACATGTGAAGACATAGCGGTAACAAACTATACTCATGAAGTGTATGCGAGGCCACATTTGCTCGAGCTGGGCACTTAATGTCACTGACTTCTCTTAGCGTATAGGGGTAAGTTAAGGTAATGCAGTACATGCAAAGCCAGAAGAGCCCATTTTCAGACAAATAATGACGCCAAGCGGTGAGAATCCATATTCATGTAGCATATCCGAAGCAAAATATTCACGGACTGGGCGTATGTATGCACAACTCTTAACGTATAGCAGTGAGAAACCATACAGATGCAGTATATGTATAGCAAATTTGTCCTGGCTGGAAGTTTGAAAACACACGTATTAACGCATAGCGGTAAGAATCCATACTCGTGTACTATACGCGAAAACAAATTTGCTCTGAATGAACAATTAGACAGCTGTTAACGCATAACGGTTAGAAACCATACTCATGTAGCATATGCGAATAGCATTTAAAGAGACACATGATGGCCTATTGCATTAAAAAATCCATCCTCTTCCACCAGTTGCAAATTCCAACCTTGTCGCAAAAAAGGGATTAAAAGAAACGCATGTTTACGCATCGAACAGCGGTCTTTTTGATGTCATATATGTGAAGAAAATTTCGTCGTAGGTTTTTAAAAGCCACAATTGTTAACCCATAGCGGAGAAAGTAACTTAACTAAAATTTATTTTATGTTTATTAGTTGATATGAAAGTCTCAACAACAAGCCATGCTTGCTCCCACTTTTTGCTTTCACCTTTGCTCTCATATTAATGCAAACTCTTATAACTATGAGCAGCAGCAAAATGTAAATGGAATAATATTTCTGATAATGTTGAAAACAAAAGCCCTGAGGTCTTGGGTTTGATTTCTCACTGTTCATGTATTTATTATTGTTGACGGTACTTTGAAAATTCCACCTTCAGAAAAAAAAAGAATCAACTTGGCTATTTTTAACTGTTTTTATTATTATTATTATTATTATTATTGTTATTATTGTTATTATTAAGTGAGACACCGGAGGAAGTAGACGTGTGCCTGAGTGCTCCGCAAAAAGTTTAAGTATAGCAAGGAAATGGTTTGCGACCGCTGTCAAGAAGGACTCCCAAGTGATGGTGACTATGTATACTGCACAGGATGCAAAGGGAAATATCATTATGAATGTACATCAGTCACAATACGTACGTGGAAAGGTATGGCAAAACAAGCTAAGGAGTCATGGCGGTGTCCACAGTGCCGTAGCTTCAAAAAGACAACGTCAGCATCTGTTGTCGCAAGCGGTGGAACGATGACCCTACCAGCTGCTGCCAACACTGATTACACAGCGACTCCACCTTCAACACCGGACACGGAGATAATACACGCTTCGGATATCAAAGGTATGTTTTTAGAATTAAAGAAGCAGATTAGTGAACTGAAAAACCAAGTGAGTGAAAGTGTTAAAAGTGCCGACTTTATTGCGCAGAAATATGATGAGTTGATTAAGGAAACTAAGTCAAATGCAACTCTTCTGAAATCACTTACAGCAGAAATAAAAACCCTAAAAGACGAAAAGAATCTACAAGACAAAATAATATCAGATCTAAACGAGAAAGTGCACACAATGGAACAGAACGGTAGGCAACAATACATTGAAATATGTGAAGTGCCACGCGCGAAAGACGAATGCCTGGATGAAATCGTCCACAAAATTGCTGAGACTCTAGAAGTAGATCTAAACATGTTTGATGTAGAGGAAGTTTACAGGCCACCACTGCAAAGAAAGAACAAAATCCCCCCAATAGTGGTAAAATTTAACTCCACATCCAAAAAGAATGAATTTTTACAGAAAAGAAAAGGACAAAATTTCCTCACTCATGGGAACACTAAATCTAGGTTTTTCATTAACGAAAGTCTAACGTCATTTTACAGGGAGCTACTATGGAAAACTAAAAATCAGGCCAGAGAAAATAACTGGAAATTCATTTGGGTTAAAAACGGCAAAATACTTGCGCGAAAAAACGACGAATCTGGTATATTGAGAATCTCCCGTGAGGAAGACATTAACAAAATTAGGTAACCCCTCCCCGCCAAAAAGAAAGAATTATTATTGAATTATTATATTAATTGATATTATGAACAGTTGGGATAGCAATATAAATGTTTCTGGAATACAAAATGAACTCACATTTCTCAATATACCCGATTTCGTCGAAAATGGTAATAAGACTAGAAATAATGCTGAAATCAATATCCTCTCTCTAAATATTCAATCTATATCAAAAAACTGGGATTATTTAACCATAACCTTAGGCAAGAAAATTAATGATCTGGATATTATTTGCTTAACAGAAATTAACATACTTGAATCTAATAATTACCTATTTACTTTGGATAATTTTAATGTTGTATTTTGTAATAGAACAAATCGTAAAGGAGGAGGCATAGCCATATATGTAAAGAACAACATGGCTATTAGAACACACAATTCATACATTTCCAATACTCATGAATCAATGGTAATAGAAATACTTCACATGAACAAAAAGATTGGATTAACATGCATTTACAGACCACCTAGCACTAACATAAATGACTTTCTTGATGAACTGGAGACACATATAACACAACACACTAGTAAGTACAGCGAATACGCCATTTTAGGAGATATCAACATTGATACTTTATCTAATGACATCAGTCTATCAGCTATCAAATATACAAATATTATGGCAACTCATGGTTTCCTACCACTTATCACTCAATGTACTCGTTATGATCCAAATTTAGACTCGAGAACATGTATTGATCACATAAACTATCGTAGCAGACTAGATCAATATACTTCTGCAGTCATACAATCAGATATCTCTGACCACTACATAACATATGCAGGTATTTGGCCAAAAAATGATAAGACACAATTACAAGATAATGAATCGTACATTACGCTAATGAACGATACTATAATACACACAAGCCTTAACAACACAGACTGGACAGATTGCCTTGAATTAAAAAATCCTAATGATATATATAACAATATAACAACCAAATTTAAGGAAATCTACCAAAAAGCATCTTACATAACAACTCGTAAACACAGGAAAAGCAAACAATGGTTCACTTATGACCTAAAAATACAATGTAAGGAAAGAGACAGACTTTACAAAACAATGCTCAGAAACAAGGATAATATTACAATAAAAAATGAATACAAAGCTTTCAGAAACAAATTAAATAAGCTAATAAACAAAACAAAACATCAATATTTTAAAAATAAGATAAATAGTTCCAAAAACGATAATAAAGGAATGTGGAAAGTCATTAATGATATAACAGGTCGGAAAACACAAACTGTCAATGAAGTCATAAACAAACATTTAATATTACATTATACTAACGAAGTGTTAGTCAATAAATTCATCAATACCTTTAGTGAAAAAATAAACAGCCTAGCTCATAACTGTAGTATCAACATATGGCAATCAAATAGAAACACATTAATGAATTCCTTTACATTACTTGAAACTGATGAATATAAAATAGAAAACATAATTAAGGAATTAAAAACAGACAAATCGCCTGGGGTAGACAATATACGCTTGAAAGACATAAAGGCAACATCCAAAAAAACTATACCAATCATAACACATCTCATAAACAAGATATTCGAATCAGGCATAATACCAAAATATCTGAAATACACAATTATTAAACCAATATATAAGAATGGCGATCACTTAGACTTTGGCAACTACAGACCAATATGCATTTTATCAATCCTCCACAAAATAATGGAAAAATGCTTGGATAAAAGATTGAAGATTTTCCTAAATAAATATGATATTTTAAAGGGACACCTATACGGTTTTAGGAAGGGGAAAAGTACTGAACTACTCCTGGCTGAATTTGCCAATGTAATAAATAATGCCTTAAATAAGAACAATCACATAATGGTACTTTTTCTTGACTTTTCTAAAGCATTTGACACAATAAATCACAATAAACTACTTGCTAAATTACACGATATTGGAATAAGAGGCACGACTTACAAACTATTTGAAAGCTTTCTGAAAAACAGGGAAACGGCAGTTGTGGTCAATAACACTATCAGTGACGCAGTAGAAGGAACACAAGGTATCCCTCAAGGCAGCATTATTTCACCTACACTATATAACCTGTTCGTAAACGACATGAATGAAGCCATTAAACACAGTAAAATAATTATTTATGCTGATGACACCACTATATATACCATACATAAAGACTCTAAAACAGCTTTTGAGAGACTTCAAGAAGACTTCAATAACATCACAAGATGGTGTCATGACAATAATTTGTATATAAATACAACCAAATCTAAAATAATGCACATCAGAGTTGATCACTTCACACAAGAAAAATACAAACTAACGCACCACAGCTTATCATGCATACACCAAAACATCCTGGCAGGTTGCAAATGTAACACCTTCATAAATAGTACTTCGACACAAAAATACCTAGGAATTACCCTTGATGAACACTTTAAAATGAACACACACACAGTAAACATAATAAAAAACCTAAGAGCAAACCTCTACACCTTCTACAATCTCCGATTTTATGTAGATAGGAAAACTTACAAAACAATTTACAGTGCTCTGATTGAAAGCAAATTAAGATATGCTATAGCAGCTTGGGGAAATCAAAACACAACTTTAATTAATAATCTTCAAGATAGCCAAAACAGGTTCTTTAAATATTTCACTGATATCCCTTATTTTAATATTAAAGAGTTGTTTCAAATTACTGTACTGAATCTCTACTACCATGATCCAAGATTCAGGCATAAGGTCTCTCACAACATACAAACAAGAGCCATAACAAGTACTAAACATGCTAAACCTTTATGTATAAATAGCTATGGTTTCAAGAGACTAAATTATATTATACCATCACTACTTAATGAACTACCACCTGGACTAACAAACATTAACAGCAAACAACTAGCTATAAGTCGCATTAAAAAATATTACTTAACCAAACATTAACTCATAACATAAATGTATTAATATAACTACCATAGTGTAATTTTTTGTATCTTTAATTATTTACATTAATATTTTATCATTGACATTACAAAAAAAATGCATGCACTCTTGTACTGAAATATAATCTATATATATGTTGTAAATAATAATTAATATGTCTCACAGATAATCTGTACTGTCATCAGATTCGTGAGACATATCACAATAATGTAACATAAATAGTATTTAATAAATAAATTAAATTAAATTACCCAAGTCTCTTTACTAAAATTTAATTCATGTGTATTAGTTGATTTGAAAGTTTCAACAACCAGCCATGGTTGCTGTTACTTTTTGCTCTCATATTTGCTCCCACGTTTTGCTTCCACTTTTGCTCTCAATTTTGCTCACACTTTTTTTCTCTCACTTTCTATAATTTAATTTATGTGTATTAGATGATATGAAAGTCTCAACAACCAGCCATGCTTGCTCCCTCTTTTTGTTTTCACTTTTGCGCCCATATTAATGCCAACTCTTATAACTATAAGCAACAGCAAAATGCAAATGGAATAATATTTCTGATAATGTTCAAAACAAAAGTACTGAGGTCTTGGGTTTGAATTCTGAACTATGGTTGTCAGCCAATGAGTTACACTACAGGAAACTTTTATTTTTGTGTTGTGTTGCATGATAATTTGCTCATCTCGCGGTGTAGTGGCTAGTAAACTTGGGTGTTATCCCAGAGGTTTTGGGTTCCAAATCGACTATGCCCTGAATTTAATTTTTGATCTGAGAGTTGGAAGGTTAGGTTAGGTCAAGTTAGGTTAGGTGAAGTTCGGTTAGGTGAAGTTTGGTTAGGTTAGGGGAGATTGTTTTGGTAAAACATCGCATTTGCCCCAACATTCTACTCACACATTTTGCTCCCACTTAGTGCACCCACTTTTGCTCGCTCTTTTTGCTCCCACTTTTGCTTTCACATTTGCTCCCATATTTGCTCACACTTGTTTGCTCCCACTTTTGCTTACACTATTTGCTCTCACTTTTTTTGCTCTCATATTTGCTCCCACTTTTGCTTCCCCTTTTTGCTCCCTCTTTTTTCTCTCACTTTTTGCTCCCACTTTTGCTTTCACATTTGCTCCCATACTTGCTCCTACTTTTTTTGCTCTCATATTTGCTCCCTCTTTTGATTACACTTTTTGCTCCCACTTTTTGCTCCCAATTTTTCTCCCACTTTTTGCTCCCTTATTTGCACCCACATATGCTCGCACATTAAACTATTGTTCTTATTACCAAGTTGTCTTTACTAGAGCTTAGTCTATGCTTGACAGTTGCTATGGAAGTATCAGTGACTAGGTATGGTAAGCCTCATGCATTCTATAAAGGATATTCATATATTGTGAAACGAACCAATAAAAATGGAACTGTTATTTGGCGTTATTCAAAACAACGATCAAAACAATGACGCAGTGAGCTAAAAAGTAAAAATAGTGAGGTTTTAAGTGTCAGTGATCATCAATGTATTGTTGTTGTTGTTTGAGTCTTCAGTCTTTTGACTGGTTTGATGCAGCTCTCCATGCCTCCCTGTCCTGAGCTAATCGTTTCATCTCTACATAGCTACCACACCCTACATCCGAGGCAATCTGTTTAACATATTCTAACCTTGGTCTACCCCTACAGTTCTTGTCCTCGACCCTTCCTTCCATAACTAAGCTTGCTATTCCTGGGTGTCTTAGTATGTGTCCTACCAACCTATCTCTTCTCTTCATTAGCAGTCGCCAGAAACATCTCTCCTCTCCCACTCGTCTTAATACCCCTTTGTTTGTAACCCTATCTACCCATCTGATCTTTATTATTCTCCTGTAACACCACATTTCAAATGCTTCAATTCTCCTCTTTTCTGCTGCACCAATAGTCCAAGTTTCACTTCCATAGAGCGCCACGCTCCAGACAAAGGCTTTCAAAAATGACTTCCTAATACCTAAATCTATATTCGATGTCAGCAGATTCCTTTTTTGTAGAAATGCTTTTCTTGCCTGAGCCAACCTACTTTTATATCCTCTTTGCTTCGTCCATCACTGGTTATTCTGCTTCCTAAGTAACAGAAATCTCCTACTTCCTTCAGCTTTTCACCTGCCAATTTGATCTCCATAGAGGTTTGTGATTTATTTCGGCTGCATTCCAGTATTTTTGTTTTACATTTATTAATATTCATCATGAATTCTTTCCGTAATACGGAGTCCATACCATTCAAAAACTCATTCAAATCCTCAGGCTTGTTGGCCAAGATGACGATGTCATCAGCAAATCTCAGAGTTGAAATCATTTCTCCTTGAATCTTCACTCCCACTTTAAATTTTTCTCTAATTTCCTTCATTGCTTGTTCAATGTAAAGATTGAAAAGTATGGGTGATAAGTTGCAGCCTTGCCTTACACCTTTCTGAATACCAGCTTCTCTCTCATGTCCTTCAACTCGAATGACTGCTGTCTGGTTTCTGTATAGATTGTATATCACCCTCCTATCCCTGTACTTTATTCCAATCGATTTCAAAATGTCAAACAATTTAGTCCAATCAACGTTATCAAAAGCCTTTTCTAAGTCTACAAAAGCCATGAACGTTCTCTTATCTTTCCTTATTCTACCTTCCAAAATCAGCCTAAGACTTAGTACAGCTTCCCTTGTTCCTACATTTCTCCTGAAACCAAACTGGTCTTCACCCAACTCCGTTTCTATCTGGCTCTCAATCCACTTGTAAATTATTCTAGACAGGATCTTTGAAGCATGAGTAATCAAGCTGATTGTACGGTAATCTTCACATCTGTCAGCTCCCACTTTCTTTTGTATAGGGATGATTACATTCTTCTTGAAATCAGGGGGTACCTCACCTGTCTCATAAATCCTACACACCAAGTGAAATAACCTGATCAGACCTTCCTCTCCTATGCAGCGTAGCAACTCAATCGGTATATCATCTATGCCTGGTGCTTTGTTCCTGCTTAAGTCTTCCAAAGCTCTATCAAATTCTGATCTCAATATTAAATCTCCTTTCGCATCCTCATCAATTTCCTCCTCCCTTTCCATTACATGATTCTCAATCTCCTTTCCCTTATACAAACTCTCTATGTAAGCTTTCCATCTCTCAACCTTTTCTTCCCTATCTGTTAGAGGCTTTCCATTTGTGTCCTTAATATTACAGCACTTAGTCTTCTTTTCCCCAAAAGTATTCTTAATCCTTCGATAAGCTGTGTCTACTTTTCCTAATTTCAGACAATTTTCTATACCAGCACATTTCTCTGTCAACCTTTCTTCTTTCGCTTCCTTGCACTTCTTGTTAACCTCATTTCTCAGACGTCTGTATTCTGCTTTCCCCTTTTCATCTTTTACATTCTTGTGCTTCCGCCTTTCATCCATCAATTCGAGTATATCCTGAGTGATCCACGGTTTTCTACCTATTCTCTCTTTCCTACCAATGTTTTCTTCTGCGGATTTTGTTATTTCATTCCTCAAAAGTGCCCATTCGTCTGCAATTGAAGTTTGTTTAGGGTTTTTCATTAGTCCTTCCTTTATACTCTTCTTGAATCTTTCGTTTACATCCTTCTCTTTCAGTCTGTCTATTGCCCACCTTTTTGGCTTTTGACTTTTCTTCAGTTTCTTCAACTTTAATCTGCATTTCATTACAACCAGATTGAGGTCAGAGTTTATGTCAGCACCAGGATATGTTTTACAATCCAAAATCTGGTTTCGAAACCTCTGCTTGACCATAATGAAGTCGATTTGGTAACGCCCTGTATCTCCTGGTCTCATCCATGTGTATATTCTTCTATGGTGGTTATTGAATAAGGTGTTAGCTATGACCAACTCATGCTCAGTGCAGAATTCTACCAGCCTGCTTCCTCGATCATTCCTTTCACCTAATCCGAAATCTCCTACTATCTTCCCTTCTCTCCCTTTTCCTACCACAGCATTCCAATCTCCCATTACTATAACATTTTCATCACACTTGATATACGTCAGAATTTCGTCTATTTCATCGTAGACCTTTTCAACATCCTCATCATCAGCTTGACTGGTAGGCATATAGACTTGTACCACTGTGGTGCAGGTAGGTTTAGTATTTATTTTTGCTACAATAATCCGTTCACTATATTGCTCATAATATTCCACCCGCTGTCCAAGTTTCCTACTCAATATGAGGCCAACCCCTGCTTGGCCATTGTTTGATTTAGTGCTAATGACCCTATAGTCTCCTGACCAATAGTCCTGTTCTTCCTGCCAGCGCATTTCACTAATCCCAACCAAATCCAACCTCAACCTATCCATTTCCCTTTCTAAATTTTCTAACCTTCCATTTCCTAGCAGACTTCTAACATTCCACGCTCCGATCCGTAGAATGTCAGAGTTCCTCTTTGTCACTTCTGTGATGTTAACCCCCTCTCGAGTAGTCCCCACCCGGAGATCCGAACGGGGGACCAGTTTACCTCCGGATCGAAATTTTACAAGGGAGGAGGCCATCATCACATGTATTTATGCATAGAGAGGTGCATATCCTCGGGAATAGCAAACGGCTGTAGTTTCCCCTTGCTTTCAGCCGTGCAGCAGGACGCAGTGTAGCCATTATTTGGCTTATATTATCAATATCTTAACCGTCTATAAGACTAGTAAAGAATTGATTTATTCTGAAAGGCTGCTACTCCCTTTCAGAATAAGTAAAGAGCAATTCTACTAACAAAAATACTAACCTTCTACTGTACTAACAATTAAATACCAAAATTCTACTAACGAAAAAATACTAAAGTTCCACCAACAACAAATACTACCACTAAAACAGTCTGTCACCAGACACACTCACATGCAATCACACATCACAGTCTACTGAAACAATGAACTATAACTAATAAACAATGCAACTGTTACCAGACACACTCACACACCACAGTCTAATAGAACAATGACATATATCTAATAGACAAACTAACTACCTACTTTCAACTAACTACATACTTACTGTACTGTTATTTATTTTATATATTATAATATTCCAAAATGGCGGGTGCGCATAATATTCATTTTTATGTAGTCATTACTTGAGTACTGCCAAAAAGCCATAAAAGGGCTGCTTCCCTTAATTTTTATAAGTAAATAATAAAATTTGGCATGTATGTTTATTTTAATTCATGTTTGACGTTAAGCTGATAGATTATTTTGATGTCCACGTAAGACAAAACTGAAAATATTGACCAGAGTGGAAGCATACCGTTTTCAAGGTTTAAAAAGGTATTTTCCCTTTTCAATTATTTTAAAAGGTTTTGAATACTGCACAAGATGAATAATAATTGAGTTTGTTATAAAATGTTCATTTCGTAGTGATCTCAAGAGCAATGCATAGTAATAATTACAATGATGAGAATCCACTTTGATTGCAAGGGGCAATATTATAAATATTTATTTCACACCTAACACTAGTAGAAATTAGAATGGTTTGGTCATTCTTTGTAATGAAATATTCAGTCAGATTTTAATATTATCTTCACTCTCCAATTTTTTGATTTACCAACATTTACATCAGAAACATTTTCCAGTTTATGCTACTTGTTTTAACTACTCAAAATTTGACACTGCAAATGCAATGTATTATACTGCATGAAACACTGTTGCTGTCAACAGAAAATCATGAAAATGTTAAAAAGCGAGTACTAGAAAATAATATTGCTGCTCAAAATAGTTCAAAGTTCAAAAAAACCTTAATATTATCAAAAGCCACGCAGACTCTATACGAGGACACAGTAGAGGAACAGGAAAATTTGACTGGTTTTAGTGATGTTGAGGATAATAATGGTCATTATAATGATAGTCATAATGCTGCTTATCGTTATGATAGTGATAATGACGTTTTTATACCTATTGTTCGCCGTGGAAAAAGGTCTACAACAAGCTTTGTTTTTAAAACTATATCACACTATCGTAAAGGCAAAGACTTGTATTAAGTATGCATTTATTGTCATAATCATGTATATATACTCTGCAATGTTAAATATTGAAACTTTGTAGAAAATAAAACAGCATTGTACCATTATTTACATTTATTTACAAACTGTATATACATTTTTTTTGGTTTCATCATAATATTTTTAAAGGCAATACTAAAAACTAAAACATTATTGTTCTATACACATATTTTTTTCTTTCAGTCTATTGTCATTACTTATATTTTTCCATTATTCATTCACATTTGTTTTTTTATTTAATTAAAACGGACCATGCACCTATTGTTTTTAAAACCTTCATAAATTTAGTGTACTGGTTGCAAAGCATTATTCACTTCATCAAAACATTCTCCATCATATCATTAAACCGTGTAGGCCGAAATGTCTCAAAATTTTCGCAAACACAAAGTACACGATCACCATATGCTGTTTTCAATTTCCGAATCTTGATAATCCGAAATGGAATATGCGTTGGCAATTCGCTGAGCTTCTTTGTCTCTAAGCCAAATGCTTGTCCAACAGCATTCAAAACATTCATTGTAGTAGTCTATAAACAAAAGAAAAGCATATCTAATACACTCTAAAACAGCTTGTATTAATATTGCGCAATTAGGGTGCATGGCTGATAAATTTTACTATTTATGCAAGAAATGCCCTAACTGTAGCAGATACTGCTTTTCTGCATATAGCACAAGTGTTAAGTACTAATGCAAACTTGACACAAGCTATCATGTGTCCACAAGGCAAAAATACAACACCTAGTTCATCTTGATAAAAAATAAAAATAAAATTGTTGGTCACACTTTTGTATCTGTTCGTGAGACATGTCATTTTTCTCAGCCTCATGTATTTGCTCCGCGTGTTCTAACTCTAAAGGCACTTTTATCTCTTGTGCTGCAATCACGTTTTCTTTACGAATAGTGTTCACAAATTCCTGACCTTAAAGCAACACCATGTATCTACAGTTAGGTAACCAACGATCGTGTTGCACAAAAGGGTCATCAGTCGTTTCCCAATCCTTTAAAGCAAATCCACAATAAAACATATAGTCTTATCCCCTTCACCAGTATAAAAAATCCAGCTTTACTTGGCTGTTTGGTAAGGGATTTTAATGTTAATGGCCAAATATTTTTTTTAGATTCTAAACGTTTTTCAACAGAGCTGTACTCTGGGTGTGCTAGTGCTTTAGTCTTGCAAACTCCCAATTTTTCAAAAGCACACGCCAATTCAACACTGTCTATGGCATATGGACCACATAATTTCATCGATACTACCGTTGGCTGGTAATACATCATTATTATTATTTATTTGTGATTCAGCAACGTAAGTAGTAGCCAATGGTCTTGGGGTTCGGTAAAATGGATACACTGGTATGTTACCCACTTGTTTTCCAAGCATGTACGGACAACAAGGAGACCATCGGAAATGGTCTCTAAAGGGATCAACCCCTTCTTCCCAGTGTGAAAGTTCAATACGACAAAACACACAGCGCACCACATCTTCTCGGTTCAAGTAAGAAAACCGGCTTTCGCAAGTTTATGTGTTGACAAAAAGCCTACAGGCCAGGATTCAAATGTTAACCAACGATCATGTTCTGATTTTAAATTTAACCCACGTGGTAAACCAACTTGCTCACTTGTCGTATTTGGTACTAACGCCATGTGTTATAATATTTTTTTTCTTATTGTAAGTTATTAACGTTGCACAGAGTACTTTATAGCACACTGTCTGTTCACTATGTTAATGGCGCATGACCACACCTAAAAACAAACAAAATAACCCATCACTAAATCAATCAATCAATCAATACTTGTAAATAAAACGTTAACGTTAATTGGCATTAATATATCAAAACACCATCAAAAAATATTTAATAATATACTGTATGTCAGCACTAACTGTAACCCATGTACTTATTTTCTTTTTATAAAGCTACAGTAGTTTACATCCCCCTTTAACCAATATATAAACAAAAATGAATGAATGTCTTGTCGTTTTGTCCAGATTATCATGTTCAAACCTGTGGATATTCGTTGAATCCATAGGGTACCGTCCATAAATTAAATTTAAATTTTTGTTTTTAGAATATCCAATATGGCCTTGTACTTTCCCGGTCAACAACCAATATGGTCTTTTACATTTTGCCAATACATAGCCATTAACCAATAAAGCAATCATCGTCCCAGTCATGTACAGGTAGTGATTTTTTTTTGTTTAGTGGTTTTGAGTAGTGGTAAAATGGAATAGCATTTCAAGTTAGGCTTACATCAGTTTTAAATAGTTCACTCTTTGACAATGGTTTCGCTCTAGTGCGTCTCAGGTTTTCAGCAACTGCTACTGCGGTAATGCTTTTCTTTACAAGTTTCTAAAAATAAATAAAATAAACCGCTATAAATACCTAAATTCAGGTTAATACATGCATTTCATAAAATAAAATAAAATAATATCACACAAAAAATGAAACAAGTTAGTTTTAAAAAATAATCTCACTTTCACTTGCACTGGCTTGTTGCTGTTTCCTTCTAGTGGGGTCAAAAGTGCAATGGTTTCTTGTATTTCAGACATGTAAGGTATACCGGTTATCTGCAAACAAATAAATAAACATTTATTTATAACTTTAACAATCAATAAATAATAGCATGTAAATATATATAATTCAATAAATATATAAATGAATAAATATATAAATAAATACCTACCCCACAACAAGGTTAAGTATTTTCCACCAACACCAAAACTGTTAAACAAGACCATGTGTTTCACGCAACGCAGTGTTTTCAAATGTAGTCACATAAGTGAGAGTGGAAGTAATAACGACATGTCTTTATATATGTTACGTTGCATGTAAAATCATTTTTTTATCACGCTTTGAACATTCTGTTATCGTGCACGTGGACAGCTAACGTCCAAGGTGAACACCTATGCCAGGTCAAATTTCACATGGCCTTGCATTTTGTCACATACAAAGCAAAACAGGATGTAACTTGTTTAGCTTACAAGTGGTTTCTCACGTGTTAACATGCATTTCGCTTTTCCCTGCCACCACGATTGTCAGATTATTTAACCTTCAAGGGTCAACCGCGTCTTTGTAATTTTCCATTGCACCTGCTGTCAAGTCTGATCAGCGCATTCCAATAAGCTCAAATGACATTCACATCCTGCTAGTCTGCTCCTCTGCAAGTTTGTTTTCTGTACTCGCTTCAACCAACATAGAACCAAGTTCTCATAACCGTTCACACGTTAAAGATCCCTTTGGGGGTAAAATATCAGAAAAAACGAACCCTCGCTCTGTCATAAACCGACCCGTCGAAATATCGATTGTTCTATTGAGCACAGCCACCGTGGTCAGCGACAGGTTCGTTGAAACACACACGCACACCCAGCAGTATCGCCTCTCTCAACAGCCACGCTTCATGAACATTTTAAACAGGTAAAGAAAAATTATTTTCTCAACAAAAGTGTCGTTAGGCCCTTTGTCAAAATTTCAAAAATTGTTTCTAAAAGGTGGTGTTAGCCCGAGTCCTATGACACCTCGTACACGTCTCTAGCATTATTGGTTTGCGAGATATAGCAAAAAGTTTAAATCACGATTTTATCTCAAAATGGTTTTTAATTCCTGCTCAACGCGAACATCTTCGGCAAGAGGACAACGCGACAAAAAAAATGACACGGCGTACAAGTCTCTAGGCTTATTGGTTTGTGAGATATCAGCAAAAAACACAAAAACACTAGTTTACTCCAAAATGGAGTATCCAATTTTTTAGAAAATATAACGAGTCATCCTTAGCAAAGAGGACGCCACCCAGAGTCCTTGGATCCCTCGTACACGCCCCTAGCATGATTGGTTCGCGAGATATAACATAAAGCCTAAAATCACGTTTTTATCCAAAGAAAAACATGTTTCCAGCATTTCACCATTTCGACACCTACATTCCCGTAAAGAACGCAACGAGACGAAAAACAAGAATCCATGCACGCCCTCCTAGCATCACTCCTTCCTTCCCAAGGTCGCCAGGGGCTCACAACTTCCTATTGGAAGCAGAACCGCCCAGACAGCACTACTTACAAAACAAAAATATTTGTCCTAGAGACTTGAAATTTATTTTGGAGGTAAAGGGGCTAGGGACCATTGATTTACGTCAAATAAACTTTTTTGTAAAATTCCCAGTTTCCAAAATATAGGAATTTCAATATTGTACTGTTTTCAAAAAAACATAAAAAATAAAAACGTTTTATTACAGAAAATGAAGGACATAGAGACCTTTTGTTTGAACTATAGCACAACGTTCTATCAAGCTTGGTTTTCAAACTATCGCCTATTTTCAAAAACAAATTTAAAAAATTAAAAATATAACGAGTGGTCCATAGCAAAGCCCCCGTCAGCCGGAGTCCAGCAACACTTCATTCGTGAAACTCCAATCACGGGTTCGGGAGTTATCGGCTCGCATTGGGAGTAGTGGAGGGGGGAGGCAGAAGCGCCACTACTACCCTACTAGCAGGTTTTGAGAAACCAGGAATTTAGACATTTAGTTCAACATTATTTCAGTATGAATATTTTAAGTGTTGTGCTGTCACTAATAGAGATGTTATAGAAGCTCAATAAACAGGTCACTGTGTCGATAACAATATCAGTAATGCAGGTAACAGCCATTGTGTCCGAAGGCTGATGATGATACTGTCCAGATCGTGCAGCTCGAAGCTACTTATTCCAATGCTCATAACTTTGCAAACACTACCTCTACCAGTGAACTTGTGCATGAATCTATTCCTTCCTATTCCAATGTTTATGGCATTCCAACCCCTGCATCTACCATCGAACATCTGCAGGAATCTCTTCCTTCACGTTCCACTGCAAGCCCTGTAGTTCTGTCTCCTGAAAGCATTTGGCCATTACCTAGTGCTGCATCAAGAAAATCAGAGTAACCGGGGAAGCAAAAGAGGTAAATCCAGAATCTTAACAGATACACCAGAAATGATCCGCATCGAGACAGAAACTCAAGAAGGTATCAAGAAACAGCAGCCAAAACAATGTTCGAAGAAACAGAAATGATTGTTTCAAAATGTGTTCCTAGTTCAGATTCAGATTCAGAAGTGTTTCCCCTTCATGATGATAGTGACACCTACGTCCTTCACTCTAGTGATTATGAAGAGGGGAACTTAGATAATTTTGTTTTAGAATCAATAGAAGAAAAAGATTTTATATTAGTAAAATTCGAAACCAAAAAGTTACGTTTGCACTATGTAGGACAGCTACAAGGGAATGTAGATTCGCATGAATGGAATATCTCCTTCATGAAGCAAGTGCGGACCTCAAACAAATTTGTATTCCCAGATAAAGAAGACAGATGACCGATTTCTAAAGATGATATTATCTGGAATCTAACAAATCCTGTCTCATCTGGAGCAACAGCACAGGCTAATAAGATGTTTGCATTCAATTTCAAATTGAGTGAAATATAACAGTATTCTGTTGAAAATAAAGTATGTGTTCAAATGTACCCCAGCAAAGTTCAATAGTACCCCACCTCTGTTTAACTCTACCCATTTCTGGGGCACATTTGAACGGTAATTTTACACACTGCATAATTATCAGTTTTGTAATATATGTTATCGTAATTATTGCAAATGAAAACATTAGAATTAATTGTCAAATTGCAAAGGTGTTATTTGGCCGTACAGAAGAAAAGAATGTAGAAGCCTAAACTACAGTTCAAATGTGGCGTAGTTGGTAGCATGCTGAACTGCTGTGCCCAGGATCGCAGGATTCAAACCCAGCCGAAGTCGCCGGAATTTTTTTAAGAGTGTTAAAATCCTTCAGTATGCCTTCCTTAAGAGGGGAAGTAAAGCCGGCGTGTCCATGTCATAGATTTATGGCAAGTAGAAGATCCTTCCACTAACTAAACTTGTGTGAAGCTAAATTTCTAGGTTAGATTTCGTTGAAACGCTTTATCAACGGTGCCAGTGACTGTGATGGCGAAAGTTTGAACTACCGTACTTGAAATTGAACGGAACTTGTAGCTCACCCCATGGGTGTCCGCATGAAGCAGCTACAGCCTCTGGTGAGCCGAACATGTCTTCGGACACTCCCGGCACTAAAAGGCATACGCTAAATAAATAGATACACAAAAGTCATAATTACGGGCGTACTAATTAGTCAGTACTGCGATAAACAGAAGGATTCTTAGTGCTTCCTTAGTGAGAAGGTAGTGTTTTCTGACACAGTTATGCGTCACGTCGTTGAAGATACGTGTATCTGTGGCATCTAACATCCTTCTCAGCAATTACTCTAAAATGATGACAGACCCATTGTTAACACATATACAAAGTATTTATTTGTTTCTTGCCATGTTCTTGTATTTTATTATTAGTTAACGTTATGTGAGAGAATTTTATCAGCTTTATCGTTTTACTTGATAAGAATCTTACATCAAAATCTCCTATTGTCACCCCGTTCATACATATTGGTGAACTTATTTCCAATAATCCGATATCAAATTTGAATATTAAGAGACAGGCTAAGCGCTCGGCCGGACGTATGAAGCTGGCTAGACGGTGTTGCAATTCAGTCTGGCTGAGGCCTGGTTATAGGTAGCCATGTTACAGGGCACTGATGGTGAAGAAGAGGTTGTTAAAGAAAGTAAGTACGACAGAATTTCATAAGACCAAGCAGTTGAAATAGAGTTTGTTGACGACCTTTAAAATGTTCCGGCCATAAATATAGTTTTATACAAGTTGGTGATGAATTACTTTTTCGTCGAAAGCAGGGCTGTTTAATGGTGATCCGCATCCGCACTGCTGGCATTACAATAATATTTCATTTAGATACAATATTAAGGCATTACATTTAGTCACTTAAGGCGAAAGTCGCGCCCTTAGGTTTTGAATGTCAAGTGCTATGTTTAAAATGAATGTTACACAGCGAGAATTGCAACACTTTTTAGTTCGCAGCGTTAATTGTGCTTAATTACATAATTTGTTAGAGATTAGTCTAAACATAATCCTACATTTATCATGACAAAACAGAAAAATATAATGTCATAAACATCCAGGTCCAAGAAATAATATTCAGTAAGTTCGGATTGTATTGGGGAGCGTGAAGGCGCAGTGGCTAGTGCTGCTTGGAAGGAAGTTTATGTTCAAGGTAAGTAGACTATAGAGCTTCCACGAGTTAAAATGACACCGGAGCTTAAGCATAGCGAACTTCCGGTCCGTGAATCTCCATTTGATTTTCATTGCCAATGAATCGTCCGTGATTATTTTCATTATTATTTCGAATTGCGGTTTTGTTTTAGGCGTTCAACTTATGAAATAAACACTAGAGGGTTGGCCTTTCTTGAATATTCCAAAGACAAGTGTCTCCTAAAAGATTAATTAGTAAAAATTCGCAACAGAAACGACCATAACAAACAGCTTGGTTACCAAGTGTGCGATCTGCACATATCAAACGGCAGTGGTGTATCATACCTTAGACTACAATTGTATTAAACTGGTGCCAATTAAATATGTTATATGGAAGAATATTATAACCATTTGCTAACCGGTTGTTATATTGGTATATTATGCATTAACTTGACCCGTTTAAATGTTAAAACGTGACGAAACGAGTTATAGGCTATTCGCCATACCGGTACCGGTAGGCCTAATATTTACTAACAACTCGTTGTTTCTTCTTTAACATTTAATTAATCATTATAATTATAATTGCCTAGGTATCTATTAACACGTATTTAAACAATAATCATTTTATAATTACATACCGGTACATATTCTACGTAGGCTACTTAGGCCTATTGCAAGAAAGCGATTATGATAGCACATTCGGTTTCACCATAAAATCCAACCGTGCCTAGTTTTCAGTATGGAAAATATTACCGTAAGTTAATTGACCAAACAACAGACGACAAACTTTTTAAAGAAATATCTACGTAAAGTAGGCTACAGTACGCTACCATACGGCAATCATTGAAAAGGTAAATTTAAAAAACGAACGAACTTCATTTTGCATGGATTATTGAACCCGAAACCTTCTAATGGAGGCATGGATTGTCTGTCTTTACAAATATTTTAGTCAATAATTTAAAACAAGTTGCCTGAAAACGAAATACAAAGAGCTGCGTGCCTACTACAGTTGCTCTGTGAGAAAAACAACCTTGCCAAGAGTATACGACGTGCATACAGTTAAATACAATCATTCGATTGGAGAAACACTTTCTTCGTCACGATCTTTTAAAAAATTTCATACATAATCTGTTGTAAATTGACGGGAAAATGTGCAACATTTAGAGACTGCGAGTGTTGTAAGCGGCACAACGTTAGCCGACATTTCGCATCATTAATACATAAGAAATAAACACATGCAGAGCTTTCTCATTGCACACAGCCGAAGATCATATCGCTCTTGGTGCATTTTACAACTTTTATTTCTCCTAACAACAATAATTTGCTTAGTTACTTGCAAGGAAAATTGTAGTACACAGTTCCCATTGCTTCCATTACCTGACTACTAAACCGGAAGCTGGTAATGCTTAACCTTACGCCGGTGGCGCGTCCTATGGCAAGTGAAAGAACGAAAGAAAGTGTAAGCTCTATAAGGTAGGACACTTCGGTGCCTCTCGCTCCCATTGGCTGATACGCTGTGACGCAGCTCGGATGTAGCAGGCGCATACCAGCTGATATTTACCATGCATTCTTACGGGAAACACAGTCATATTTCGCTTCTCTTTTCCGCTCGTGGTATTCAATCACAATAATGGCAATATGCGCGTTATAAAGAGAAAGGTATAAACAATATATTGCAGTGGTTTGTAATGCGAAATATACTTCATAAACACACAAAAAATAATAATTCAGATTAGCTACGGTACAGCACCTTAGCATCAGCTGATCTAAAGAAGAGCCTCACAAAACACAATAACAGACGTGCTAAGGATAGAAAAACGAAATATAGCAATAGATAGGCTATATAATCATGCTTTAGCGATCCTGAGGTGTAGTGGAGTGCTCGCTACGACCGCGATGGGAAGCTGCAGGAAGTCGGGACTTCAGAGGTTCAAATCCTGGCGCTGACAGCGGCTTTCCACACTCTCTACAGGCAAATGCCGAGATAGTAGCCTACCTTGTTTCAAGTTCCGGAGCACTTACCCCATTTCCGTCCGTAATAATTACGGTCACACGCACATTACAACAGTCACCTTAAAAGCACGGATTACAAATTGAACACACAAGTACACGGAGCTGATGATCAAGATGTCCCTGTCCCAATAACATACTTTATTAATGTAACATTGGTATGAAAATGATCAGTTTATAAACACTTACCTTTTATGCGACTTGAGTTTTTGATGACGAAGCGACCCAGAGTTTGTTCTTTTTTGCTGCATATTTCTCCAGTAATTTGATCTGATATGCCTATTCAGGTGACGTATTCTGATAAAAGTCCTTGTCCTCACGTATAAACGAATTATCTTCTCATTCACTTCCTAGTTGGTAAACCGAGAAGATCATTCTTTACATCCCTTTCGTAATCGTCTGGACGGAAGTGATTAGAGAACACTCGGGCATTATTAATGTTAAATGTATCAGCTCGTTTACAGCGTTTACACAGCATTACAACACACGACTTTCCACAACACTTAACTATTCTTAAATTAAACTATTAATGAGACGATATAAATAAAGATTTGCGGTATAACCAACGATAGTAAAGTCAAATTATTTACACAACGATGTAAGCAATAAGGATTACACTTGAAAAAGAAACGCTCAATTTTTCCGTCCGTGCTGGAGAAGTATTACCGATGCAACTGGTAGCAAGTTTTAATTTCCAGCTACTGGTGAGCATTTTAGATGATTCAATACCAAGATAAGTAGACTATAACTCAGATGCTCACAATATTACAGGGACATTTTTATCGGTCTAGCAATAAAGCGGGGACCGGCAAAATGCGTGCTTAGCCCGGCGACTAACAGCCGAGAGATTATATTAATGCAGCTGCTATAGGCTATTGCTAGATAATATAATTAGTGTTATTGGTTGAACGTCCCTTTTAACTGCTGCTTTTAGAGACGCCGGGTTGCAGGAATTTTGCCTCTAAGGGGATCAAGATCGTGCCAGTAAATCTGTTAACACGGCTCCCTCAAATGCCAGCCGACTGCACCAGGATTCGATCCAGAAACCTTGGGCATAGCAGGCGAGAACGTTACCGCTGAGCTGGGGTGCCGGAATTTAGCCTCTAAGGGGATCATTAACGTGCCAGTAAATCTGTTAACACGGCTCCCTCGTATTTGCACACTCTCAAATGCCAGCTGACTGCACCAGGATTCGATCCAGCAACCCTTGGCATAGCAGGCGAGAACGTTACCGCTGAGCCACGCAGCCAGCCTATATATTACTATATAGACCGATAAGAAAGACCCTGTAGTTTCATAAGCGCGAGAGTCCTTTTGTAACTGCACCACAACTTCCTGCGAGGGTGTGCCTGATTCCCGAAAACATTAAGAACTGAGAACTAAGATATTTAACCTATTTAAAAGATGAGCATTTGTATGATCTGTGTATATTATGAGAGTCCAGAATACTCTCACGTTTCAAGTTATTTGCACGATACAAAGCCAAAGAATTTAAGTGTCCAATGCAATTAGCTTATTGATTATTTAGCATTTTATTATATTCCTTATTTAAAATTACAGAACTTTTCAAGAAGTAGTAAATCAGTTGGGTGCAGCGCAAAATATAACTGTTGATTCATTTGAGGAGTTTGGCCATCGTGGCCATCTAGCCCCGTGCACTTGGGTGTGTGTTAAATTTGTCTGGTAACCTGTGTTATTGTGTTGTCTGTGTAGTTGTAAATCAGATGAGGATTGAGAAGAAGGCGGCCGTGGCCTAAGTTAGGAACCATCCCGGCAGTGGAAACCCACGGAAAACCACTTCCAGGCTGGCTGAGGTGGGAATCGAACCCACATCTTCTCAGATTTGTCTCACGAGGCTGAGTGTACCCGGACAGCCACGAATACTAACCGCTACACTACGTGGCGGTCACACAGTAGTCTGACTTGCGACTCCGATAATCGTTTAGCTTTTGGTTCAATGTTGTTTACCTCACTGATTAATTTTCAACATTACCATTTTGGAGTTATATTTATTAGTTTCACGTATCCGTGAATCTTGGGATTATGGGCCACAGGACCTCCTTTTTACGTGGAATCCGAACCACAGGACATGGCATTTCACTTCGAAAATCTCACATGCAGTGACCGGGTTATTTTATCAGTCTCCTGACAGGAGGGTAGCTAGTTGAATGGTACAGACTGTAGTGATACGCCCTTTACAGGGTTTTAGGTGACTGCAGAAGGGCATGCGAGGACCACCACATGCATATTTCTCTTTTAAAGCGTCCCTTTTTGTTGCTAGAGACAGCTGAGAACTGTTTGTTATACATGGTCGCCACGACAGTACCCAACCGAAGACGTCACGCATCAGCCTATGCTCCGGTGAGCCGAAGCGCGGAGCCCGGAGTGGCTCCCCCTGGTTTATGTTTTATGATGAGCCTAGGGTGCTATTCACGGACTAATATCATGGAGGAAAGAAAAGAAGGAGATGCCTTAGCTGCGCTGCCTAGCGCAAGCTGTTGATGCCAAACGGCTCGCCCACTTTAGTTGCAAGAAAATGGCTGTCCCTATGCTTAAAGCCGTAAACCACTCCAACTAGTAATGGATTTTAGTGACATGAAACTGCATTGACAAGTAACGATTTTTTCTTGGATAGGCAGAATACACTCGGTACATCACGGTACTTGGCACAAATAAGCTGCGTTATCGTTTTAAAAGACAATTTAAATATAAATATGAGAGCACCTTTGCTAGGCTAGTTTTGTAAGGAAGACTCGGCAAAACGTAATAATACGCTGAAACACTGATTAAATTGAATACAGGTGTCTGAAGATGCGAGAAGGAACATCTTGGGAATTAATGTTGCCAAACTAATTTCGGTATTTAGACCAAATTGAGTTTTATGTTCTTATTGGTGTTGAGTCATTCATCAGTTTTTAGGCCTAATTTCGAGCACAGCCACTTTCACTCATTGGTCGTACACATTTTCATATTCAAGAATACGAACCTCAAAATTAATAAACAGAACAATTAAGAAAGGGCGAGTATTTGCACGAAAATAAGGTATAGCCTATACGTTTCGGTACCGTACGGTATTTTCTTTGTGGGGGTAAGTAGGGAATATAAGGCGGTTCTGGCACAGGGGCTAATGCGTAAGATGGCGGCCGCGCGCAACAAGCCCTATGTTATTCTTATGGAGGGGTCAGTCAGAGCTGGCACAAGGGCTAATGCGCAAGATGGCCGCCATACTCTGAGACCGTGAATGACGTCACAGGGGGAGGTCGGCCGTGTAGTCGTTAAATGGAATATTTATTGTTTTTATTATTATTATTATTATTGTTATTATTATTATTATTATTATGTAATTATTGATTAATCATGTACAATCAAGACCAGCCTTATATTGTCCACTTCTTGGTGTAGTGGCTAGCATTTTTAGCTGTTACTGTGGAGGCTCGGGTTCGAGTCCTGGCTCTGTCAAGAAATTTAATTCTAGGCTGAGGGGTTGGAATGGGGTACACTCAACCATGTGAGGCAAAACTGACCAGAGCTGGCTTTTGATTCATACCGCAGCCATTCTGCCTAACCCAACTTTACCTAACCTAACCTAACCTAACCTTACCTAACCTAACGAAATCCCCACCTTACCTAACCTAACCTAACCTAACTTCAAAGTCAGAATGTACAATACATCTATTGTTTTTTATACCCTCATAAATTAGATATAGAGAATATCCACTACGATTTAGATCCTCGAGCACACGTTTCTGACATATATCATTAAAACGTGTAGAAAGGAATGTCTGAAAATTTTCACTAACACATAATACACGTTCACTATACATTGTGTCCACTTTTTGAATGTTGATGATACGGAAAAGAGTATGCATTGATAATTCAGTGAGCTTTTTTCTCTCTAATCAACAGTTCTGCCCCCCCCCCCATAGCATTGAGAATATTTATTGTAGTAGCCTATAAAGAAACAAAAAGATCACATCTATTACAGTTTAGCTATAAGTGATCAGAACCACTATAACATTTTATTCTAATAAAGAGATTTCCATAATGATAAGAAAAAATAAAAAAATCTTACCATAATGAGGGATTGTGTAAGTAAACGTCTTTTGCTGCTTGATGTCACTACTAAACTGATACTCATACAACGGACAAGTGAGTTCTTGTTTCGCTGACGTAATTGTATGTTCCCACGCACTTCCTGTGTGTTGCACGCGCCGTAGTGACAAAATTTGAAATTACATGAAATGATATGCTGACGTAATCGTATGTTCCCCTGCACGCACACGCCGGTCCCTGTGGACGGGTCCTAATAAGGAGATTTCCATAATGATAAGAAAAAAAGCTTACCATAATGATGGATTGTGTAAGTAAACGTCCTTTGCTGCTTTATGGCACTACTAAACTGATAGTCATACAACAGACAAGTGAGTTCATGTTTCGCTGACGTAATCGTATGTTCCCACGCACTTCCTGTGTGTTGCACGCACCGTAGTGGCTAAATTTGAAACTAGATGAGATGATTTGCTGACGTAATCGTATGTTCCCCTGCACACACACGCAGGCCCCTGTAGACGGATCCTTGTGGACGAGTCCCTGTGGACGGGTCCCTGTAGACGGGTCATTGTTGACGGGTCCTTGTGGACGAGCCCCATGTGGACGGGTCCTTGTTGACGGGTCCTTTCTTTTGACTAACCCCTTTAGACCGGTTCCTTTTGACCCCTAATGCTATAATGAAATTAAACGTTGTTCCACATGATACGCAAGCAAAGAGCCGATCGCTACTATGAATTAACATTTATGTTTTTGTTTTGTTTTTACGCATGTGCACTAGTTTTTTTTGTAAGAGGGCGGGCTTTTTGAATACAGATTTATAAATGAGTTATTTTTGTTTAAATTACCAAAAGATCCAAAACTAATAGGTAATTAGCTTTTTAACATTTCATGAACCAATAAGGCTATGGGACTTGTATTAGAGGTCGTTGGACTTGAGGTGACATTTTGTTTTTGAATCTATTTTTTTTTGTTAAAAGGGTCTAACTACACTTTTGTTAATATCTCGCTAACTAATAATCAGAGAGGGTCAAGTGAGGTGTCATGGGACTCAGGATGGTCAACCCTTTTCCATGACCAACGAATTTACCTAAAAGATTCAAAACAGCAAGGTCATTGACCTAAGATTTTATAAACTAATAATTGAATATTAACATGTGAGGTGTCATAGGACTTAGAATGGTCAACCCTTTCCCATGGCCAATGCATTTACCAAAAGTACCCAATACATCAAGGTCATTGACCTGAGATTTTATAAACTAATAATCGGGTACGAACATGTGAGATGTTTACCATGTGTAATGAAACATAGCTAGGTAGAGAAAGAATTAGTGTAGGCTACATGTATTGTGACTGACAAGTCTTTTACCATTGAAGCTTGTTTTCAGATCAAACTGCAGTATAGAGAGAGTATAGGTTGTAGGTATGGGTTAATAAATGAGAAACAGTGTACGCAAACTCTGATTTATCAAGAATTAAGAGTAGACTATCTTTATTTGATTGGTTAAAGAGAATAGCTAAAACAAAAAATGCTCAGTGGTTACCGAGACAAAATGATCGCAACACACAACAAGCTTTAAATACTTGAGGCTAATAATCAATACACACACACACCCGCTTGTTCTAAACTAAACTGTGTTGCTGTCAGTGCTCAGACAGTAGGCTGATGACGAAATGCATTGCTAACAGAAATATAATCATTTCCGGTTGTCTAATGTTACCAGCTATCCATTTATTTATTTTTTGTGTTGCAGTGGTAAGCACTTTTAGCTCTTGTATTGGTAGTCTTAACTCGATTTCCAGGTCTGAGGCCTGGAACGAGTTGAACTAAGAAACAAGGGCATGGTGGTGCAGTGGTTAAGCTGTTAGCCTTTTCACCAGAGGGTTCGATTTCAGGTTAATATGCATGTCATAAACATATTAAACAAAACAAAAAACAGAGATAAGGTTTAAAACTGATTACATTTGTGACTTTTCAAATTATTTCTTGGATTACAAATACAAAGGTGAACTGGGTTTGATATACAGTTAATGCTGTCTATCACACACTCGACTGTAAGAAAGCCAAAAGAGCAAAAGGCTTAGGTAGAGCAGTGGTAAAATTGCTATATGTAGGGAACTACCTGGCAAAGCTATATCGCATAAACAGTGCAGGATACAATCCAGCAATCAAATTTGTATCTTGTGGAACAGAGAAATGCACTTACGTGAGAAAATGCAAGTTCATATGTAATATGACCTAACACAAAAGTGTTCACCTGTGCACGTGCACAATAAGAGCTAACAAGTCACATTCTGTTTAGTTCGTACGTAACGTTAGGTTAGGGCTAATGCACACACCCTAGTACACGAGGCACATGCCATTTGAGAGCAGGTCAAGGGATCTAACTTGGTGGATGAATTTGTTCTAACGAGTCATTTGTAGTTGAAAGAGAATAATACTTGTTCTTAAGATGTTAAAACTGAGGAGATGGTATGTACAGTAAGACGTCTTGTTATTTCCTGTGTAATATTACAGACATGGCAGAGAGCACCCAGCTCTGTTGCTATGACTACGCTGCAGTAATTTGAAACCCTACGTGTTCATTAAGACAATGGGTGATGATTATACAAAGTTAGCAGTCATTGGATATTACACAGGTGTTCCTTCCGGTGTCATGTTGCTGACATGGCAGAGAGCGCACAGTTCTATTGCTACGACGAACGCTGCAGTAATTTGAAACCCAAGGTGTTGATCAAGACAATGGGTGATGATCATGCAAAGTCAGCAGTAATTGGATACCACACATCAACATTGACTAAATCATAAACGTGTTGTCATAACCAGCAGGAACCTCATTTAAAGATTTTAGATTTTACATTTTAAATTTAAGATTTTTTTGATTTTTAGATTTTACTTTTTACATTTTCCTAAAAGAGTAAACAACAAGGTCACATACCTAACCTCAGTTTTTAATGTCAGTTTTTTTTTTCAATTTGATAATATGGAAAACATGGAGTTTTGCATTTTGTTGTTTACACATTTATTAATTTCACAATTTCCCATTTTCAGTTCTTAAAATGTTAGTTTAAAGTTTTTCAATTTCATGATATTGAAACGTGGATTTTCCAATTTGTTGTTTTCACATTTGTCAATTTACCAAATTCACATTTACAGTTTTTTTTAAATTTCAGTTTACTGTTTTTTGTTCTATTTGTTAATATGGAAACATGGATTTTTTTTTTACAATTTGTGTTTTTTACATGTCATGCAATTTTTCTTATGCTAGTCTTATAGGTTATTGTACAACATGATTACTACCCCACTGGTTTTTTTTTCATTTTGTTGTTTACACATATGCCAATTTTCCAATTCCCCATTTTCAGTTTTTTTTTATATTAGTTTTAAGTTTTTCAATTTCTTAACATGGAAACATGGATTTTGCATTTTGTTGTTTACACATTTATTAATTTCACAATTTCCCATTTACAGTTCTTAAAATGTCAGTTTAAAGTTTGTCAATTTCATGACATAGAAACAAGGATTTTCCAATTTGTTGTTTTCACATTTATTAATTTACCAAATTCCCATTTACAGTTTTTTAAAATTTCAGTTTAATGTTGTTGTTTTTTTTTCTATTTGTTAATATGGAAACATGGATTTTTCCAATTTTGTGTTTTACATGTTCATTTTGCATTAGGAGTGGAGAGAGGTGGGTAGTAACTAAAAATGTGCAAGCAGTGTCCATTGTTGACAGGTCATTGTTGACGAGTCCTTTTCATACAACAGAAAAGTGAGTTCATGATTCGCATGCATTACCTAAAATGTAATACCATGCAAGTGTTTAACATTTTACAACTAACCTGTTAGTATGATTTGCACACTACAAAGGTTATATCTGTTCTGGTAATAGAATTATTTAGCGTTGGCTTTTATATTTAATATGTACAGTTTAAAGTGATAGAAAAGTGGTAGAAATGTGGTAGCAAAGTGGTAGACAAGTGGTAGACAATTGGTAACAAAGTGGTAGAAAAGTGGTAGCAAAGTGGTAGCAAAGTGGTAGAAAAGTGGTAGAAAAGTGGCAGAAAAGTGGTAGAAAAGTGGTAGCAAACTAGAAAAGTGGTAACAAAGTGGTAGAAAAGTGGTAGCAAAGTGGTAGAAAAGTGGTAGCAAAGTGGTAGAAAATATTACATGTATTGTTAAGAAATAGTTTAAGCGGTTACATGGATTCATTACACAATAATTTTAGCATGACAAAGCTCATTTTCTATATCCAATAGTTCTTCCTCATATTTAGTATGAACAGTTTACACATTTATCAATTTCACAATTTCCCATTTACAGTTCTTAAAATGTCAGTTTTAAGGTTTTCAATTTCATGATATAGAAACATGGATTTTCCAATTTTGTGTTTTACATGTTCATTTTGCATTAGGAGTGGAGAGAGGTGGGTAGTAATTAAAAATGTGCAAGCAGTGTCCATTGTTGACAGGTCATTGTTGACGAGTCCTTTTCATACAACAGACAAGTGAGTTCATGTTTAACATGCATTACCTAAAATGTAATACCATGCAAGTGTTTAACATTTTACAAATTAGCTTATGTGTTAGTTTATGTGTGGGGTCTTATGTTGGGCATTTTGTGTGGCTTATTTGACAAGTTATTTTGTCAATGCATTTAGTGGATTTTTCTCTTGGTCTTGGAAAGTAAATCAGTCCATTTTTATCACAACATAATGCTTACTGCCATGTTTGTAAGCAACAACAACACACTAAACTTTCAAAAAAATCTAAAGTACTCTAAGGTACTCTCAACTCGTACTCTTACCTCTATCCCATGCCAAGACAAGAACATTATTTTTTTCCAAAAAAAAAAAAAAAAAAAAAAAAAGGTGATTGGGGGAAAGTAGACTATATGTTTAAACTGAAAAAAATCATATAAAGTCATATGTTAACTCTAACACCTACGTTTATCCCATTCTTAATCGAAAAATATTATATTTTTTTAAATTTTTCTAAAAAATATTTGGAAAGTAGGCTATATTTTTGAAAACTAATCATTCTATAAAGTCATATATAGACTCAACCAATGGATTTTATATCCTTAATCGTTAGAATAAAATATGGAATTTTTGACATTTTTTTCCAAAAATGTTCATTTTTTTTAAATGGACTATATTTTGGAAACTAGGAATTTTACAAAAAAGTGTGTTTGACATAAATGACAGGTATTTACCCCCCTCTACCCACAAACCAAGTCCCAGATCTCTGGGACAAAATCCAAAAATGTTTAATTGTGAAAGTAGGCGATATTTTGAAAACGTATCATTCTAAAAAGTCATATATAGAATCAAACAAATGTTCTTTAAGTTATTTAACGTTAAAACAAAACTTAACATTTTTTCATTTTTCCGAAAAAAGTCCAATTTTCAAAATTGTCTATATTTTGGAAACTAGGAATTTTACAAAAATGTTTGTTTAACGTAAATGAAAGGTCTTTACCCCCTATACCCCAAAAATAAATTTCAGGACCCTAGGACAAAAACTGTGCAGTAGTGTGTTTTGATCGGATCAAAACCCACCTCCACCTCCCCACCTCCAAGTTGGCGGCCGTAGCTTAACTTAACCTAGCCTAACCTAACAAGATGGCGGCCGTAGTTTAACTTAACCTAGCCTAACCTAACAAGATGGCGGCTGTAGCTTAACTTAACCTAGCCTAACCGAACCTAACCTAAGAGGTGTGATCAAAAAGTTCCAAAAATTTGGCTGCAACTTAACCAAACCTAGCCTAGCCTAACCTAACCTAACCTACAAGGTGTGATCAAAAAGTTCCAAAATGACGGCCGTAGCTTCACTTAACCTAACCTAACTTAACCTAAACCTACGAGGTGTGATCAAAACTTTTTCAAAATAGTGGTCATAGTTTAACTGAACCTTGCCTAACCTAACCTAACCTAAACCTACGAAGTGTGGTCATAACGTTCCATGATGGAGGTCGTAGCTTAACTCAACCTAACCTAACCCTACGAGGTGTGATCAAAAAGTTCCAAAAATGGCTGCGAAGCTTAACTTAACCTTTGAGTCATTTTTTTTAACGGGTCCCGGAGGACGGGTCCTTGTTGACGGGTCCCTGTGGCCTAACACCTAAACGTAGGTGTTAGAGTTAACATATGACTTTATATGATTTTTTTTAGCTTAAACATATAGTCTACTTTCCCCCAATCACCTTTTTTTTTTTTTTTTGGAAAAAAATAATGTTCTTGTCTTGGCATGGGATAGAGGTAAGAGTACGAGTTGTGAGTACTTAGAGTACTTTAGATTTTTTTGAAAGTTTAGTGTGTTGTTGTTGCTTACAAACATGGCAGTAAGCATTACGTTGTGATAAAAATGGACTGATTTACTTTCCAAGACCAAGAGAAAAATCCACTAAATGCATTGACAAAATAACTTGTCAAATAAGCCACACAAAATGCCCAACATAAGACCCCACACATAAACTAACACATAAGCTAATTTGTAAAATGTTAAACACTTGCATGGTATTACATTTTAGGTAATGCATGTTAAACATGAACTCACTTGTCTGTTGTATGAAAAGGACTCGTCAACAATGACCTGTCAACAATGGACACTGCTTGCACATTTTTAATTACTACCCACCTCTCTCCACTCCTAATGCAAAATGAACATGTAAAACACAAAATTGGAAAATCCATGTTTCTATATCATGAAATTGAAAACCTTAAAACTGACATTTTAAGAACTGTAAATGGGAAATTGTGAAATTGATAAATGTGTAAACTGTTCATACTAAATATGAGGAAGAACTATTGGATATAGAAAATGAGCTTTGTCATGCTAAAATTATTGTGTAATGAATCCATGTAACCGCTTAAACTATTTCTTAACAATACATGTAATATTTTCTACCACTTTGCTACCACTTTTCTACCACTTTTCTACCACTTTGCTACCACTTTTCTACCACTTTGTTACCACTTTTCTAGTTTGCTACCACTTTTCTACCACTTTTCTACCACTTTGCTGCCACTTTTCTACCACTTTTCTACCACTTTGCTACCACTTTGCTACCACTTTTCTACCACTTTGTTACCAATTGTCTACCACTTGTCTACCACTTTGCTACCACATTTCTACCACTTTTCTATCACTTTAAACTGTACATATTAAATATAAAAGCCAACGCTAAATAATTCTATTACCAGAACAGATATAACCTTTGTAGTGTGCAAATCATACTAACAGGTTAGTTGTAAAATGTTAAACACTTGCATGGTATTACATTTTAGGTAATGCATGCGAATCATGAACTCACTTTTCTGTTGTATGAAAAGGACTCGTCAACAATGACCTGTCAACAATGGACACTGCTTGCACATTTTTAATTACTACCCACCTCTCTCCACTCCTAATGCAAAATGAACATGTAAAACACAAAATTGGAAAAATCCATGTTTCCATATTAAGAAATAGAAAAAAAACAACAACATTAAACTGAAATTTTAAAAAACTGTAAATGGGAATTTGGTAAATTAATAAATGTGAAAACAACAAATTCGAAAATCCATGTTTCTATGTCATGAAATTGACAAACTTTAAACTGACATTTTAAGAACTGTAAATGGGAAATTGTGAAATTAATAAATGTGTAAACAACAAAATGCAAAATCCATGTTTCCATGTTAAGAAATTGAAAAACTTAAAACTAATATTAAAAAAAACTGAAAATGAGGAATTGGAAAATTCGCATATGTGTAAACAACAAAATGAAAAAAAAACCAGTGGGGTAGTAATCATGTTGTACAATAACCTATAAGACTAGCATAAGAAAAATTGCATGACATGTAAAAAACACAAATTGTAAAAAAAAATCCATGTTTCCATATTAACAAATAGAACAAAAAACAGTAAACTGAAATTTAAAAAAAACTGTAAATGTGAATTTGGTAAATTGATAAATGTGAAAACAACAAATTGGAAAATCCATGTTTCAATATCATGAAATTGAAAAACTTTAAACTAACATTTTAAGAACTGAAAATGGGAAATTGTGAAATTAATAAATGTGTAAACAACAAAATGCAAAACTCCATGTTTTCCATATTATCAAATTGAAAAAAAACTGACATTAAAAACTGAGGTTAGGTATGTGACCTTGTAGTTTACTCTTTTAGGAAAATGTAAAAAGTAAAATCTAAAAATCAAAAAAATCTTAAATTTAAAATGTAAAATCTAAAATCTTTAAATGAGGTTCCTGCTGGTTATGACAACACGTTTATGATTTAGTCAATGTTGATGTGTGGTATCCAATTACTGCTGACTTTGCATGATCATCACCCATTGTCTTGATCAACACCTTGGGTTTCAAATTACTGCAGCGTTCGTCGTAGCAATAGAACTGTGCGCTCTCTGCCATGTCAGCAACATGACACCGGAAGGAACACCTGTGTAATATCCAATGACTGCTAACTTTGTATAATCATCACCCATTGTCTTAATGAACACGTAGGGTTTCAAATTACTGCAGCGTAGTCATAGCAACAGAACTGTGTGCTCTCTGCCATGTCTGTAATATTACACAGGAAATAACAAGACGTCTTACTGTACATACCATCTCCTCAGTTTTAACATCTTAAGAACAAGTATTATTCTCTTTCAACTACAAATGACTCGTTAGAACACATCCATCCACCAAGTTAGATCCCTTGACCTGCTCTCACATGTCAGCAACATGACACCTGAAGGAACACCTGTGTAATATCCAATGACTGCTAACTTTGTATAATCATCACTTAAGAACAAGTATTATTCTCTTTCAACTACAAATGACTCGTTAGAACACATCCATCCACCAAGTTAGATCCCTTGACCTGCTCTCACATGTCAGCAACATGACACCGGAAGGAACACCTGTGTAATATCCAATGACTGCTAACTTTGTATAATCATCACCCATTGTCCTAATGAACACGTAGGGTTTCAAATTACTGCAGCGTAGTCATAGCAACAGAACTGTGTGCTCTCTACCATGTCTGTAATATTACACAGGAAATAACAAGACGTCTTACTGTACATACCATCTCCTCAGTTTTAACATCTTAAGAACAAGTATTATTCTCTTTCAACTACAAATGACTCGTTAGAACAAATTCATCCACCAAGTTAGATCCCTTGACCTGCTCTCAAATGGCATGTGCCTCGTGTACTAGGGTGTGTGCATTAGCCCTAACCTAACGTTACGTACGAACTAAACAGAATGTGACTTGTTAGCTCTTATTGTGCACGTGCACAGGTGAACACTTTTGTGTTAGGTCATATTACATATGAACTTGCATTTTCTCACGTAAGTGCATTTCTCTGTTCCACAAGATACAAATTTGATTGCTGGATTGTATCCTGCACTGTTTATGCGATATAGCTTTGCCAGGTAGTTCTCTACATATAGCAATTTTACCACTGCTCTACCTAAGCCTTTTGCTCTTTTGGCTTTCTTACAGTCGAGTGTGTGATAGACAGCATTAACTGTATATCAAACCCAGTTCACCTTTGTATTTGTAATCCAAGAAATAATTTGAAAAGTCACAAATGTAATCAGTTTTAAACCTTATCTCTGTTTTTTGTTTTGTTTAATATGTTTATGACATGCATATTAACCTGAAATCGAACCCTCTGGTGAAAAGGCTAACAGCTTAACCACTGCACCACCATGCCCTTGTTTCTTAGTTCAACTCGTTCCAGGCCTCAGACCTGGAAATCGAGTTAAGACTACCAATACAAGAGCTAAAAGTGCTTACCACTGCAACACAAAAAATAAATAAATGGATAGCTGGTAACATTAGACAACCGGAAATGATTATATTTCTGTTAGCAATGCATTTCGTCATCAGCCTACTGTCTGAGCACTGACAGCAACACAGTTTAGTTTAGAACAAGCGAGTGTGTGTGTGTATTGATTATTAGCCTCAAGTATTTAAAGCTTGTTTTGTGTTGCGATCATTTTGTCTCGGTAACCACTGAGCATTTTTTGTTTTAGCTATTCTCTTTAACCAATCAAATAAAGATAGTCTACTCTTAATTCTTGATAAATCAGAGTTTGCGTACACTGTTTCTCATTTATTAACCCATACCTGCAACCTATACTCTCTCTATACTGCAGTTTGATCTGAAAACAAGCTTCAATGGTAAAAGACTTGTCAGTCACAATACATGTAGCCTACACTAATTCTTTCTCTACCTAGCTATGTTTCATTACACATGGTAAACATCTCACATGTTCGTACCCGATTATTAGTTTATAAAATCTCAGGTCAATGACCTTGATGTATTGGGTACTTTTGGTAAATGCATTGGCCATGGGAAAGGGTTGACCATTCTAAGTCCTATGACACCTCACATGTTAATATTCAATTATTAGTTTATAAAATCTTAGGTCAATGACCTTGCTGTTTTGAATCTTTTAGGTAAATTCGTTGGTCATGGAAAAGGGTTGACCATCCTGAGTCCCATGACACCTCACTTGACCCTCTCTGATTATTAGTTAGCGAGATATTAACAAAAATGTAGTTAGACCCTTTTAACAAAAAAAAATAGATTCAAAAACAAAATGTCACCTCAAGTCCAACGACCTCTAATACAAGTCCCATAGCCTTATTGGTTCATGAAATGTTAAAAAGCTAATTACCTATTAGTTTTGGATCTTTTGGTAATTTAAAAAAAAATAACTCATTTATAAATCTGTATTCAAAAAGCCCGCCCTCTTACAAAAAAAACTAGTGCACATGCGTAAAAACAAAACAAAAACATAAATGTTAATTCATAGTAGCGATCGGCTCTTTGTTTTCGTATCATGTGGAACAACGTTTAATTTCATTATAGCATTAGGGGTCAAAAGGAACCGGTCTAAAGGGATTAGTCAAAAGAAAGGACCCGTCAACAAGGACCCGTCCACATGGGGCTCGTCCACAAGGACCCGTCAACAATGACCCGTCTACAGGGACCCGTCCACAGGGACTCGTCCACAAGGATCCGTCTACAGGGGCCTGCGTGTGTGTGCAGGGGAACATACGATTACGTCAGCAAATCATCTCATCTAGTTTCAAATTTAGCCACTACGGTGCGTGCAACACACAGGAAGTGCGTGGGAACATACGATTACGTCAGCGAAACATGAACTCACTTGTCTGTTGTATGACTATCAGTTTAGTAGTGCCATAAAGCAGCAAAGGACGTTTACTTACACAATCCATCATTATGGTAAGCTTTTTTTCTTATCATTATGGAAATCTCCTTATTAGGACCCGTCCACAGGGACCGGCGTGTGCGTGCAGGGGAACATACGATTACGTCAGCATATCATTTCATGTAATTTCAAATTTTGTCACTACGGCGCGTGCAACACACAGGAAGTGCGTGGGAACATACAATTACGTCAGCGAAACAAGAACTCACTTGTCCGTTGTATGAGTATCAGTTTAGTAGTGACATCAAGCAGCAAAAGACGTTTACTTACACAATCCCTCATTATGGTAAGATTTTTTTATTTTTTCTTATCATTATGGAAATCTCTTTATTAGAATCAAATGTTATAGTGGTTCTGATCACTTATAGCTAAACTGTAATAGATGTGATCTTTTTGTTTCTTTATAGGCTACTACAATAAATATTCTCAATGCTATGGGGGGGGGGCAGAACTGTTGATTAGAGAGAAAAAAGCTCACTGAATTATCAATGCATACTCTTTTCCGTATCATCAACATTCAAAAAGTGGACACAATGTATAGTGAACGTGTATTATGTGTTAGTGAAAATTTTCAGACATTCCTTTCTACACGTTTTAATGATATATGTCAGAAACGTGTGCTCGAGGATCTAAATCGTAGTGGATATTCTCTATATCTAATTTATGAGGGTATAAAACAATAAATGTATTGTACATTCTGACTTTGAAGTTAGGTTAGGTTAGGTTAGGTTAGGTAAGGTGGGGATTTCGTTAGGTTAGGTAAGGTTAGGTTAGGTTAGGTTAGGTTAGGTAAAGTTGGGTTAGGCAGAATGGCTGCGGTATGAATCAAAAGCCAGCTCTGGTCAGTTTTGCCTCACATGGTTGAGTGTACCCCATTCCAACCCCTCAGCCTAGAATTAAATTTCTTGACAGAGCCAGGACTCGAACCCGAGCCTCCACAGTAACAGCTAAAAATGCTAGCCACTACACCAAGAAGTGGACAATATAAGGCTGGTCTTGATTGTACATGATTAATCAATAATTACATAATAATAATAATAATAATAATAACAATAATAATAATAATAAAAACAATAAATATTCCGTTTAACGACTACACGGCCGACCTCCCCCTGTGACGTCATTCACGGTCTCAGAGTATGGCGGCCATCTTGCGCATTAGCCCTTGTGCCAGCTCTGACTGACCCCTCCATAAGAATAACATAGGGCTTGTTGCGCGCGGCCGCCATCTTACGCATTAGCCCCTGTGCCAGAACCGCCTTATATTCCCTACTGGGGTAGACACTTGACGATTAGCCTCGAATTTATTAATTACGTAGGCCTACCGTAATTATTGACCGACAGCCGTTTGATAATTTGGGATTTCCAGAGGAATGATTTTTTTTTGGTATGTAGGGTAGGCCTACACATGCTGAGATTAGAATTGAAGAGTTTTTTTTAAATAACTTACCACTACTGTTATTACGTTTCCAAAGTTGCATAACCGGGGCGCGATAAAATTCAGGGCCAAAATAAGGTTTAGCCATGCGCGATGCCCCATGCAAGTCACAGAACACCGAATGCGAGTTAAGGTTACGCCCACTTTGGTTGCAGCGCTTGGCTTCACTCATACGAGCTCAGGGCATCTCCTATTATTATTTCCTCCATGACTAATATACACAGTCACAAAGCTCGCATCCTCTTGCCTTAAGCTCGTTACTCGCGGAACAACTGAATTTTAACTCACCGAAGTGATTCTTTCAATTGTATACATAGTTCACGGTGAATCACTACCTACTACAGCGTGATAATTCAGAATAGAGAAGCCACGTGTCGTTCAACACATTTCAGACTCATAAAGACAATTGTATACATAGTTCACGGTGAATCACTTCCTACTACAGCGTGATAATTCAGAATAGAGAAGCCACGCGTCGTTCAACACATTTCAGACTCATAAAGACAATTTCATAGTTTTAATTAGTTCAGTCCTCAAGTATACCTAAGTACAGTCGATTACTTATTTAATGAGTTACACATAGCATTAATAAGCCATAGTATTTGTTTCAATCAGGGGTGGCCCCAGATTAATATTTTGGGGTGGGCCAGATGATACTATTGTTGTTTTATATTTGGCAACACTGCCATTATCATGATTCCACACAACACATTTGGAACAGGTCTTAATAGAAAGTTGATGCATTATAAACTGTACTCATATGGCTCCTTATTTGTAAATATATTCTCTCCTGTGCTTGGATGAAGCAAATTTATCCATCGTCTTAGTTGATGAGGTCGTAACGTGTGTTCAGCGGTATTGAGGGAAAAATAATTCTTAATTAAACTTCCACCTTCATATTAATATGTCTCACGCCATCAGCATATTAAATAACTCCGTACCGTGACACAAAGGTTAAAAAAACATTTATACAGTAGAAATTAACTTCTTCCGCAGGGCTCACTAACACACCTGTAGGCCTACTGTACTTGAAACTTCAGACAACTGAAAATTTATAAATACATTTTTGTGTAGGCAAGCTACGGGCAATACCGGTTTAAGGGCAAGGGGTGGGGAGGACCCTTCACCCGTAATTCTGTTTGACCGAGACAGAAGCAGGAAGTTAAATGGAGAGATCTCCTATTTCACTCCAAAGCAACGCTATGGGCCCATTCTGCTGGCCCTTGAAGAGAGAGAGATCCCTGCATCACAGAGAATTCGCGTGCAAGACAGTGCTATGTCCACTGTTTTCTCACCCGGCCCATAAAACCAAACACTTTACATTGGAGGTTCTGTGGGGCAGCCCTCGCTATGACGAGACAGTCAGGATCTTAAGCTAGGGATGAGTTATGGATACTGAATTCTTTTTACAGATTCTAGAAGGTTAAAACACTTATTTTAAGTTGAGTATCTGAAATTAAAAATAATTTTAATAGATATTAATTAAACAAATTCTTAGCTATACTGCCAAACGGCCCTGGGTGGGCAGGATCCATTCGTCCCTTAATGACGTATCAGTATATCTACCAACACCAACTAACATATTTCACTGACAATTCCCTGATTATTCCAGGATAAATCAGAACATTCCCTGAGTGATAGCAGAGTATGTACTCTGTACAAAAAGTGCTCGGGCAACAAAGGGTAGCATGACAAAGATAAATAGAGGGATTGGGCCAATTTCTAAATTCTTCATCCATAAAAACTACTGTGCTTGCGAGTATTGAAAGAAGCTCGTCAATAGTAATGCTCCCATACAGTTACACATTTATATGCAAATAAACATGCAATCTGTGTGCTCCATCTTGCTTACTGATTTAACGTCAGTACGAACAAACAACTAAAACAATCGTCACCAGAATATGCTTTTCCCCATCAAAATTTAAAATCCTAATTTCCAATTATTCCTGTCTGGACCTTGTTAAACTAAAATTCCCCAAGTGTCATTAAAATACCCTGAGTTTTCCAGAAATTAAAAATTCCCCGACTATTCCCTGTTTTCCCGAGTAGTAGACACCTTAGTCACGGATATATGGGTGCAATCACAACTAGTCACATAAAATTTTTAGCCACTTTAAAAACGAGTTATTCTATAAAATAGAAATATCCTGTACTAGCGGTCAGGTACTATGTAGGATCATTTTATTCTTTAGCTCCACAATAGTCTGTTACAAACACTTGAATCGTATTATGAACTTGTCGTTATTCAAATTCGATGCGTATAGAATGTCAATGGAAGTTGATTGCTGTTCATTTGTAGTAATAATCCATTCATTCACAAGAAATGAACCATCGTACTATTGCGCACATTATTAATTAAAATGTACAGCATTTCACAGCATGAATAACGGTCGGAGCACGGCAGACGCGAGTATAATACAGCTGCAAATGATCCAATTGTAAGCATGAGCTTTTGGGGCAAGTGTATTATTAGTCCACAAATAAAACCTTGGTTTAGGTCCGCAAGCGGTGTTGCAATGTGTAACACTATCATCAGAATGTGCGTTCATGTGGTCACTGCCAAGGGAGGTAGCAAGAGCAGTATCCATGTATCGGAGTAGTAGCCACTCGTGATAGTGCTGTGGAAACCATCTTCCATGTATCGGAGAAAATTTATATTTTCATTTATTATAAGAAGGGATAACATTTGTTTAAAGTGTAGTAGTTAACTTTTAGGTGCTAAATAGCTCCTGTTATTAATCTCTTTCAATACAGTAGCTTGTCATTTCTTCGTCAACGAAAAAGAACAAATAACCAATTTATCCACCGATCGTCTGCAGACGACAATGGTAGGAACAGGATACAAGTTTCAAAACAACTACATCACGTCTATGCTTGACACCAATATACAAATACTGTATCCATTGGGTGTAAGGGGTAGGCTTTCTACTCAAATGTCAACCTCACCTGCACGTGGTGCACCCTGCTTTAGACTGACGAGGCTCTGACGACCGAGTGACTCCCGGGATAAGGAGTCCCCCACTACCATGCCAGCGGCTCCCCAGGGAGGCGAATGAGCTGGTAGTGGTTAGGGCACTCTCTTGCCCTTGGGACAGGAAACTTTTCCTAAAGGCGGATGAACCACCTGTGGTCAACGGCATAGGAAGTCCTCAACGGCGGACCAGATATAAGGGCAATGAGTCCCTCCTTGGCTGGAATGGCGGATGAAGGCTGCAGTGACTAGGATTTATTCATGGCATTTGCTTGCCATTGAACATCTTTCCTAAGTCATCAAGGAATGTGCGTTTGTTGATGTGCAGCAACATTCTCACGTTAAACGATTTCACGCACAGCAGTTTTCCAACAACATTTGACTTTCTTCAAAGTCCTGCGGTGATCAAGAAGTTGCGACGGGGGCAGGATTGTGATGTCTGGGAGCCTCTAGTGATAACTTGGCACGTAGGCGGTAGATGTGTGATCGGTCGTCTTGCTTAGGGTTGTGGCTGTAGTGCAATTCGGCCGCTGCAACTACGACTGAGCAGTCCTATTTAGGGTCCACTCTGCTCACCCCACATGGGGAAGGGGCTAGAAAAGGTGCCCTAAACATAGTCAGCCACTTATACTACCGATTGGATAGCCGCGTCCACAGGTGTCACCTCCACGCGGTCGAAAATGTATAAGTAACAAATTTCATTTTGCAACCTGGAATGTAAGAACACTCACTGATGACCCCGCAAATGAGAGACCTGAAAGGAGAACAGCTATTGTGGGTAGAGAGCTACGGAGATATGACATTGACATAGCGGCACTTCAGGAGACCCGTCTTGCTGAGGAAGGTCAGTTGAATGAGCAAGGTGCAGGGTACAGCTTCTTTTGGAAGGGTAAGCGTGAGGACGAACACAGAATACATGGAGTTGGCTTTGCCATTAAGAACAAGCTTCTCAAGGATCTGTCAGAGCTTCCAACGGGGTATAATGAACGCCTCATGGCACTAAGACTTCGGTTATATAACAACCATCATGCCACGGTGATCAGCGCATACGCTCCCACACTAGATGCTGATGTTGACATTAAGGAAAGGTTCTATTCAGATCTGGATACCGACCTATCATACATCGACCGTTAAGATAGGATCATCTTACTCGGAGATTTTAACGCTAGAGTGGGCAGGAACTACAATGTTTGGAATGGTGTCATTGATAAGGAGGGAGTTGGGAGCGAAAACTCCAATGGTATCAGACTGCTCTCCAAATGCACTGAACATGAATTGGTAATCACCAATACTATCTTTCGCCTAAAGAATCGCTTTAAAACATCATGGCAGCACCCTAGATCGAAGCACTGGCATCTTATTGACTGTGTGATTGTACGCAAGAAAGATTTACGAGATGTTCTTATCACCAAAGCAATGACAGGAGCAGATGACTGTTGGACAGATCACCGGCTTATCACATCAGTTATGCGTAAACAATTATCCACACAGAGGAGGAAGCAACAGAAGAGCTGTTGGCATATTTTTGATACCGAGAAGTTTGGTAAGTCAGAGCATATTTCCCAATATAAAGAGTTGCTTAGCCAGACACTGCCACAGGAATACCATCCGGATGTAACACTGCACTGGGAGAGTCTGAAGACCGCTATTCAGAATGCTTTTAAGGAAACGCTGGGATATAAGACCAGGAAACATCAAGACTGGTTTGATGAAAATGATGAATAAATTGAAGCATTAATCTCAGAAAAGAGAAAAGCCTTGCAAACTTGGAGAAAGGATATGAAGTCCCGTACTAAGGAAGAAGCATTTTGTCTTGCGAAGGCAAATGTCCAAAGAGGAACTCGTGCGCTCAAAAATGCATGGTGGACATCCAAAGCTAAAGAGCTGCAATATCTAGCAGACAAAGATTCGCGACAGTTTTTTCAAGCCACAAAAGCGATTTATGGTCCCTCCACGTTTGGTAGAAATCCACTTTGGTCCAGTGACAAAAGTACACTTCTAAAAGATCAATACTCCATCATGAATAGGTGGAAGGAGCATTTTGAAGACCTCTTGAACCAGGACTCCGTTATTGATGAGCAGGTGTATGATATATTAGAACAAGCACCCATCAAGGAAGAACTTGGTACCCTGCCAACACTAGATGAGGTTCAGTGTGCTATTAATCAAGCAAAGCGACACAAAGCCACTGGATGTGATGGAATACCAGCGGAAGCTCTCAAAGAAGGAGGTGAGGAACTATAAGCCACATACATGATCTTATCATTAAAATTTGGAGAACTGAAAAAATGCCTGCTGATTTCAGAGATAGTCTGATAGTTCCCATATTTAAGAAAGGTGATCGTGCAGCCTGCAACAACTATCGTGGTATATCTTTGTTATCATGCCTTGGAAAGCTTATTGCTCGTATTTTGGCGAATCGTATTCTATCCCTGGTGAAGAAAATACTCCCAGAGAGCCAATGTGGTTTCAGGCCTTCTAGAGGAACTGCAGATATGATATTAACTGTTCGTCAGCTTCAGGAGAAATGTAGAGAGCAAAATAGACCTCTATATATCGCCTTTATATACCTCAGTAAGGCATTTGACTCGGTAAACCGTGAAGCCTTGTGGAAGATTTTAGCATTGTATGGTTTTCCACTGAAATGTATTACCATCTTAAGACTACTCCACACTGATATGAAGGCAAGTGTCATTGGTAACGACTCTATTGGAGAACCATTTCATATAAATACCGGCGTTAAACAAGGCTGTGTGATTGCCCCTACATTGGTTTCTCTGTACGTTGCCACTGTCATGCAGTTAGTCAAAGATGATCTTCCTACAGGCATACAGATAACTTACAGGATGGATGGGGAGATCTTTAATTTGAGCCGTCTAAAGGCAAGGATTCGAACATCTCCTGCTGCATTGGTTGAGTTACAGTACGCTGATGATAATGCAGTAGTAGCTCAATCAGAGGACGAACTTGGGAAATTCCAGAATGCTTTTTCTTCAGCATACAAAAAGATTGGGCTGAAACTTAACACCAGTAAAACCCAAGTCCTCTACCTACCAGCCCCTGGACAAGGACAAAGAAACATCAATGTCACCATCGACGGAGCGAAGCTTCAAGAAGTTAACACCTGTTCTTATCTTGGCAGCACCCTGTCATCAAGTGCAAATATAGATTTCGAAATCCAACACAGGATTAACCGTGCTGGGGCATTCTTTGCAAGATTGAGGTCTAGAGTTTTTGACAACCATGATATCAATGCTGCAACGAAGATCCTTGTGTACAACTCGGTTGTAGTTCCCAACTTACTTTACGGATCTGAATCCTGGATATGCTACAGAAGTCATTTAAAAAGCTGGAGCAATATCACCAGCGTTGTTTGAGGAGAATTCTTCGTGCCACATGGCAAGACAAACGCACAAACACCAGCATTCTCGAAGAAGCACAGACTACCAGTTTTGAAGCCATGCTTTTAAAACGTCAACTGCGATGGACAGGACACGTAATCCGCATGCCCAATAATCGCATTCCCAAGCAAGTGTTTTGTTCTGAACTAACTGAGGGCAAGCGCTGTGTGGGAGGTCCGAGGAAGCGATTTAAAGACGTACTAAAGGCTAATATGCAAATATGCCATATTGATTATCAACAACTGGGAGACCTTAGCTCTTGATCGCTCATCCTGGAGATCAATTGTTCATCGTGATGCGATACTTTTTGAAGAAAACCGCCGACGTATGATAGAAGATCGGAGACAGCGCAGAAAGAACAGAGTGTTCATTAGAAGACAGGGAATGAATGCGGATGTCTCACCTGGACCTGATACTACCTGTCATCACTGCGGGAAACTGTGTCTCTCCCGCATTGGGCATTTTAGTCACCTCCGGACTCATCAATGAAGTGTCATTCAGCATTCGAAGGCCAACCTACTCGAGACGAGTGTTTGCTATCATCATCATCTACTGAAAGAAGCATTCATTTGGCCGAAGTTAAGAGAAACTGTAAGAAATAGGACATGCGATTTGTGCCAAAGGGTAAAGCCAAATCCCTTTTTAATGAGACAACGACCCTTTCCGTTGTTACCAGAGAAGCCAAGGCAGCTAATGAGTGTAGACAACTTTGGACCACTGCCTAGGGCACGTAGAGGCAATAGACATATTTTTGTAGCCATGGATGTATTTTCAAAAATGGTGGTATTATGCCCCATACAGAAGACCAGCTCGAAGCAGGTGCTAAAAAGATTGAAGGAGAGAGTTATTCCGATACTTGGGAAACCGGATAACTTACTCTCCGATCACGAGAGCTGCTTTACTAGCGCAGAATTTTGTCGGGAATTGGCAAATCTAGGAATTAGGCAGATTCTAGCTACCATTCGCCATCCTGAGGCTAGCCCCGTTGAACGCGTTAAGAGAGAGATCCAAGAATATATGAAAATCTACTGTTCAGAGGAGAATTGGAGATGATCGACGTCTTGGAAATCATAGAATACTGCATCAATAATACTGTGCACGAAGCGACAGGTCAAGTGCCCGTGACTCTACATCTGGATCAAAGACCAGAGAGGCCATGGACTGGTGTTATTCCATTACCTGTAGACGCGCAGCCAGGACGAGAATTGAGGATCCAGCGAACCTTCGAATATCTCCAAGCATAGGCAGAAAGACGCCAGAGAAGAAACCGTGCGAAGCGATATCATAGACCGCTTCGCATTGGGGAAAATGTTCTGGTTAGGAGACCAGCCAGTTCAGATCCAGAAGCACGTAAATACAAGAAATTCAATTTTGGATATCACGGCCCGTTCGAAATTATAAGAGACCTACAGAATAATGCATACAGAATAAGGCACTTAGAAACGGGAAACGAGGTCGTTACGAACGCTGCCAACCTCAAAATTTATCATTCACCAGAAGAATTCGACGAACGAGAGGAAGTTGTAGCAACGCACACCAAAGTGTATGTGGACAGCTAAGTCAGGCAAGCAGACGAGTTTGGAGGCTCACGCAGCGAGACGGAAGTAAACCCAAGCGGCTCGCCCATGGAAGAAAGAAGACAGACAGAGTGCAAGTGTCTACTACAGCTATACAAAGAAATGGTCGGTTTAGCAGGGTAGGTTGAAGCCTTGAATGAAGCCCTTCGCGAGGACAATGCACGTCTGAGAGCCAACCTAAGAGTGGAAGGGGGAGGTAGACAGACCCACTCGCAGGCAGACGAGTTGAACGACTGCTTATTGTAAACACTGCGGCGGTCAGGACACAGTCAGACGGCGACTTACAGAAGGTCACTTGCTAATGACTTCTATAAGATTAGCAAGGGGAATATGAACCTTACGGTAGTAGGCTGACTGGTGTCGAACCTGGATCTCTGGGAAAATGAGAACAGACCAGAGATGCCAGCAAGAAACGAACCCAAGGTCTTTTGAGGGAGATTAAGCTATAAAAAACCCCTAGAGAAAGGACACAGTAAAATCACTGTTGTGATATAAACAAATTCTGACATTATTTGATAACATAATGTAGAAAATATTAGCAGAATACGGCAGTATTGGGCTGAAAGATGCATACAATTCTTGACATAGCGCAGAGAGTTGGAACTCTTGACAGTTTGCAAATGAGGCTGGAAAATAGGCGTGTTTTCGTGGCGCCCTGCCAGTCACTGGGACCTATTTACGCTGTCTGAGATAAGGGAGGACAGTAATATATGGTCAAGTGAATCCCCTACACATAAGAGGGAGCCCAGGGGGGTGGGGATATGCCAGAATAATTTAATGATTACTCGTGATTGGAGTAACTCAGAGACATGAGGATTGCACCTACGTGAATGAATTGCAAGGAGGCTAATTATCGGCCAAACATTGAAATCGAAGCAGATTTAACGTAACGCGCAAGGACACTGGAGGACTGAGTCCAGCGCAATACTATGACCATGCGGAGGGGAATGAACCACTGACACGGCGTGGGGACGCGCTGGCAAACGCAATTAATATTAATTAATTGACCGATCGATCCTCGTGCACACAGGCGGATATGTAATCAGCAAGGCAAAATGGACCAGGAAAACGTCATTTCAAGACCAGAGAAGTACGGAGAGAGGAGATGAAGCTCCAAGGAAATTTTAGACCTACTTTTCGGCTCCAAACAGATATAAGATCAGTGGAGCAGACAGTCGGGGTCAGTTGAACCATACTCTAGTGCGGAGCGCACGCCGCCCGAGTCCAGAGAAGGGCGCGCGTACTTTAATAGTTTAAGTGCATCCACATATTATCCATGCAGTATAACGCACTAATGAGAACAATTAGTAAGGACAGTCGTGCCTTAATTTTATAGTCGGCAGTACAAGTGATTAATATTGATTACGCAGTAAATGTACAGTGTGGTGTACAAGCTAAAACAACGTCATATTAGGTCAATCGTACCTCATGACGAGGAGATATGTGGTATTATAAAAATGTACGTGGAACTGTCCAAGGCTTTGTTATAAACAGATCATTCAAGGAGACTGTAAGTGCAGTCGAAGGACAATCGAAAGTGGTAATTGTACAAGTACAATGTACAATGGACGAGCGCAATTTATAAGCTATTGTTAGACATAATAATAGGATGTGGAACTGCGCAGGTATAAACTTTGTTATACGAGTGATGCATTTCGCAGGAATACCACTTTAATTAATGTTCAGGACGATATGGAAGCATATCTATGCTATATCGGGAAATCATCAAAGGATAGGAATTGATAGACATTGGGGACCGCTAGGAATCGTCAGACAGAGTATTGAGACTTTAGGGAAGAAAGATTTTCAACGCCTACATAATTGAAATTCTGCAAAGAAGGTCAACCAGTAAGAAATGTACATAGTGATCGTGTGATTTTTAGTGATGGTCATTTAAATATGTGTAAATTACCAGTGTAATAATTAATATAACGTGTTTGTGGAAAAGGAAGCGATAGCTTCAACATGAAGAAGCAAAGAGTAGTGTGTTTTGTAATGGAAAAAGTATGTAAAATGTGTGTGGAAAGTGTAATAATGCCTTGCTAATTTGCAAATGATGGCGGGCATTACTGGAAAGAATGTGTGGTCGGAGCCGCCGGACTAGCCAATGTAAGTACCCAAAACCATGATTTTGTAGTGAATGTGGAGTCCACTCTATGTTGAGTAGTTTCAAAAATTGTAGAAGATGCCAATGAGAGTCAAATTTGGGAGGTAGAACCTTCAGATATTAATGTTGTGTTGATTTTAGTCAAGTTGAGATGTCTTTGTACATCATAGTGTGGATAAATCGTTACCCCTAACGTAGAAATGGCAATTGAATTAAATAGAAAGTTAACGTAACGAACACGGATGTTTGGTTATTGATGATATAAATATGGTTACGTTGTGTCGGAGTAGGAAAATTCACGTCAGTGATAATAATAATAAAATAATTATACATCAGGGAAAAATGTTTGTAAGCCAAATATATGCTAATTTGAATAACTGTGTATCCAAGCAGTAGTATTACAAGTGATGGGCCAAGCAAAGGAATTTAATATCAGAGTATATTATGATAATGGAAAGAAATATGCAAGGAGATAGGAAATGGAAGTGTTTGGTAGTGAATTGAATCAGCTTGATGAATAAGCTTATAAGAGTAATTGGTAGAGATTAGCTTATTAATTAAAGGACGGGATCATCTCACAATGGTCATGGGAGCCAGGTAGTCTAATCGACGTGTGAAATCTCGTATAGCCATGGGCATACAGAGAAATATTATTGCTATCGAGCGTATTTAGTGAGGAGTATTGCTATGAAACGTTCCGGGTTCGAATCCAGTGGTGTATGGGAGGATACCATGGACACCTCATCATGACACCTGATATCGACTGAGAACTAGCTATTGTGTGAATAAATTCAGCTCCTGGGAGTGAATTTGGACGGCAGGAGGTTGTGCCTGACCGTGTTCTTTGATAAAAAGATGCCGGCTATTCCAAATCGACATGTGTTTGATGAATCTTGTTTCCTTCATATAAATGTAAATGGACCTGTTGAGGCCAGCTATTAATATTCTAATGAAAGGAATAAATGCTTAAACAATTCCATATTCCGTCTTGCATTCAGTTGAGTTAGATCATATGTGTTGTGTGGGTCATTGAGACGGCACTGTTGTATTTGAAGCCACGGGCTAATGCTTGGACAGGAAAGGGGCGTGAAGGGAAGTAACGAGCATCTTGTTACAGCCCGGCGCGGAGCCCGTTGTATTTTGGAAGGGTCGCAGGGGAGGAGAAGAGACCGTTCCCTACCCAGGCTTGGAGGATAATGTTTTAAGAGGGAGAAACTATGAAACTCTGTTTGTTATAAAAGAATCATTGTAGTATTGTATAATGAATTTGTGTGGTTTGAGACACATTGATAATTAAGGATCATTCTGATAACTTCATATTTGGCAGACTTATGAGATGTTAAAAGTTGCATTTTTATACTGACATTGTCACCTATTTCCGAAGGTGGATACCAGATGTCACACGCTACGCCCACGCAAGGGTAGCATAAAATGCCGCCCAACACAGCGGTAACGGAATCATTATGAAAGTACACTCATTACGGCATACAGTGGACTTACAAAAAGGGTTGAATTACACGTAACAGTGGAGTTGCAAGTAAATCTGATGTGCAACTCATAAATTGGTTAATGTAGGGTAGAGCATTTTGGCGGGAAGAGAAATACAGATCATAATTGTACGCACAATATAAAGTAAAAATGTGTTGATAATAAGTAATTAGATTGTGAAATTAAAGTGGTCACAACAAGTGACGTAAGATTGTAAGAACAGTTGTGTGGGTATTTTACCAGTGCATCAGCGCTCTTGAGAGTGAATTTCATGTTAATCTCATGGTAAATAATGCGAATAATGGAGGATTGATGGAATAAGTTTTGGATTGTTTTGTGCATTATTGTTGGGATTGTGTTTTTGTGTGTGTGAAGCCATGATTTAAAGCTCAATTAAAGTATTTAGAATAGAGTTGTGTCTTATTATTGTAGAGTTGATACCTTTTAGCCTCAGGTCAAAAATATGCAACTGCTCAGTGGGTGAACGGTACACGCCTGAGGACTGATGCTAGCTGGAGGCAGAAGCATATTTTCCATGGAAATTACTCACATGGGTACATTACCATGTCAATTCCTTCTCTGAAATTTCTTGGTCACTGTCTGTTTCTTCCTCCACAATGTCCACTAAGCTGGTTTTTGTTGGATTTAGGAGTTTCTTGAAGTATTCTCTCCAGATAACCTTTATTTCTTCCTTATTTTCAACCTCCTTTCCAATCCTGTCCACCATTCTGACATTTCCCCCTGTTGCTCTTCTCTTTGCCTTTATCATTCCATACAACACTTTCCTACTGCCATCACAGTCTTCCTCCATCATTCCTGTCCATTTCTCCAGCCATTTCTTTTTCTCTTCCTTCACTACTTCTCTTGCTTCTTTCTTCCGCTCATGGTACTCTTCACATGTTCTGTCTGTCCTCTGTTGGAACCAAATCCTGAATGCTTCATTTTTATTTTCCACAGCTTCCTTAGTACTGGGGTTCCACCATGGTGTTTCCTTCCACATTTTCTTTCCACTAATTCTGCCACACACGACTTCCGCTGCTTCTACCAACACGTCCCTGAATCTATTCCATTCTTCTTCACCTGTTCTCGGATCATCCTCCGGTAATTCGCTCATCCCTAATATCTGGAACTTCTCCTTATTTCCATCCTCCTTCTGCTTCCATGTCCTTATTCTTCTTTCTTGGTTCTCTGTTCTCCTCTTTTCCTTCACTCCCCTCACCTTGGCGACCAGCAGACGGTGGTCACTGCCCAGGGCTTCTGAAGGTATTACCCTTACATCCGTGATACTCTTCTTTGTCTCCTTCCCGCATAGAATGTAGTCCACCACTGATTTCCTAGTCAAATCCCTGCTGTACCAAGTAATTTTATGGCTCTCTCTCTTCTTGTACCATGTGTTTCCAACCATTAGCCCATTTATCTTGCACAGTTCCAGCAATCTCTCTCCTTCCTTATTCCTGTTTCCCCATCTTTCACCACAAATCACTTCTTCACATTGATGATCACTAACACTTATGACCTTTCCATTCCTACTTTTTATTTCCCTCGACACTTTTTTGACCTTTCTTTTGAGCATCGGCAGAATATTAGTCCAATTACATTATTTCGCTTGTAGGTATAGGAGTAGCCTTTATAGAGTGCACGTAGCATACATTTGTTGGTTGTAGTGCGCTCCATTATAGGAACTGACTCGTCAGTCTCATTTGCTTACTACAAATGTTACAACAGTTCTATTAAAGGAATGCTTTAGTGTCAGTTTATTTTGGTGGCTTATCATATGTCAGCTTATTTTGGCGGCTTATCACATGTCAGATGAGTTTGGCGGCTTATCATATGTCAGCTTATTTTGGCGGCTTATCATATGATGGCTTATTTTGACAGGTTATATTGTATAGGCTCATTTGTAACGTGACATAATCTAACCTAACTTAACCTCACCTAACCTCAGCTCACCTAATTTTACCTAACTTAACCTCGGCCAACCTAATCTAATCTCATTTCACCTAACCTAACAAAACAACACACCTGACCTTTCTTTACTAAACATTTCCTAATCTAATCCCAGCTAACTTCACCTGATTTGACCTAACCTCTTTGCAAGTAAGCAACAACAACACAGCAAGATTTTAAAAAAATCCAGAGTACTTTAAGGTTAATCATTGACTCCCAACTCCTACTCTCACCACTATCCCACAGCTAGTCGAAAACATTATATTTTTAGATAATTACAAAACTTTTATTTGGAAAGTAGGCTATATGTTTAAACTAGAAATCCTAAAAGTTGTGTATATTGGCTTAAACAATATGTCTCTATGTTCTTTAATTATTTGCACAAAGCAAGGATTTTTTTAGAATTTTTCAAAATAGTTCAAAAATTGATTCAATTACACGAGTTTGCCTTCTTGACAATATGATATACTAAAATGTCATCAACATCCCATTTGTCTATATATTTTTATGATGAAGATAAATATGGCTTCCTACTACAAATAATCACAGTTTTAACCCTTTATGCTAGGAAACTAATGTTGAAAACATGACTGGGGAATATTGTTTTATTCGAGTCAGAAGTACAAAAAAGACAAACATTAAAACAAGAAAAAACTGAAAATGGACAAAAAATCTTGCAACTTCAAACAATTCCTGCTTAGAATATAACTAATTCGAGAACATGTGAATTTTCTTGAGTCAAATCACTCGTGTACAACTTGGGAATTAAGATTTTTGAGCATGACTTGTCAGTCAAAACTGAAGTAGATATTTCGATTTTGATTTGACCATGTATGGGGTCAGCATTAACGCTCGTAGTGATAGAATTTGTGAAAAAGAATCAGGTCTAACTTTTGGTTCCCATGAATGAATTGAACGAAACCATTCGCGTGTCGTCTGCGACCGTCGCCTTTTGGCGAGGATTGCGTATCATTGTAGGGATTTCGTCGCAGTTGTTGATCGATCAATGGTTACGTCTTCATCGTTTTGCCGACTCGTTCCAGGTTCGTCGCTGAATCTTACTACTTTCTGCATTTTATTACTTTATTATTCCACTTTTGAATATTCTATGTATTAACCAAACTTACGTGTTGGCGGTATTGTAACACACACTAAACTGACAAGTAATGGACACCAAGCGTAAGGCAACATCCTTTGCCATGTGTAATTGACTAAATTTCTCATATATATTTAAATAAATATAAACATATCTACTTCCGTTTTTACTGACAAATCATGCACAAAAACAAATAGAACATATTCTCGGTGGCCTAAATCTGTCACTACGAGCGTTTGTGTCGACCCATACATGGTCAAATCAAATCAAAACATCTCATTCTTTTTGAGAAATTTAAAGATCAATTGCCCAGAAATTAAAGATAATGAATGAATTAATAATTTCAATTAAGTCCAGAAGTAATTTTCAAAATTTTATTATACATGAATTGAAGCGAATGGCCATAGAAGGGCATATTAATTGAACGGCCATGGGCTAACAGCAAGTTCAGTTTCAAGGAGATCCAACTTTTGCTACCAGATGACACTATCACTGACAACTAGCAGTAAAATATGAAATACGATAAATTGTTCATAACAAGCATTTATATCCTTTCCAACTGTGGGCACAATTTTGAAAATATATTAATTTAAGAGTTTCCTTTTAAATGGATTCCAATAGTCTAAGTGATTACTGTCATTTAACAAAATGTTTTCTACATTAAAATGGGACACTACAAAGTTATATTTGCATACGCATATACTGTCTGAGTATGCCGCTTAGCCACTATGGGATATCTTGTGGGTCATCAAAGCGTCAATGATAGAATACTGTCGTCGGAGATGTTTCATGGATAAAGCTTATCGCCGCTGTGGGCACAATTTTGAAAATATATTAATTTAAGAATTTCCGTTTAAATGGATTCCAATAGTCTGAGTGATTACTTTCATTTAACAGAATTCTTTCTCCAAAATAAAATTGGTTTTGCATATTCTACATGAATAAGGCGTCTCCCCGCAATGGGTTAACATTTGTGTTTTCAAAGAATGTTAATAGTAATTTTGCTTCCCAAGTGCACAATATATATATCTCCTTGCCACTACGCATTACCATGAGCGTTTCCATAATATCTACAAGTACCCAGTTATAAGCTTTGCATATGGTAGGGGAATATGTCGTCTTGCATGGGTTCATCGTGTTTTTGACGTATGCTTGAGCTCCGATTTACCAATATCACTTTTACTAATATGGCCAAAGAGACCTATTTTCGAACTTTCCCTCGAAGAAAGTGGGTTTCTTAGAGATAACTTGATTAAAGTCTCTCCCCGCTACGGGTAAACATGTGATTCGACAATAATTGTCTTCTCTTGGAAAATTTGATATCTCACCGCTGTGAATATACGAGTGTCTGTTCAAATATACTCTTGAAGCATACTTGTACTCTCATAAAACATATGCATATGGCTACTTTTGATGTGGGTAATCATATGTGTCTTCAAATGTCCTTTCCGAGCATATGCATATGATACTTGAACATGGCTTCGAAATATCCTCACTCATATGAAATTAATTTTTCACTAACATCGCCTCTAGAGTTTAACATGTATCCGTACACTCCCACTCTGAGAAACATTAAATTTGCACAATACACGTATATGGCTTATTCCTGCTATGGGCGATGGTTTATTTTACAAATGTCATTGGTAAACATATGCATTTTTGCGGCTACATTTCAAAGAAAAAATGACAAAATGAGTATATAAGTGAAAATTTCCCCCCTCCACACCCACCCTACCTCACCGTGTTTGCTCTGGTCACACATACACCCCAGCTTTCTCTCTACTCATACATTCACACCTGTGTTGGGGAACAAATACAACCACTTTATTTATTCCTAAAAGCACATTATCGACATGCACACTTATCCCAAAAGAACCTTTTTAGTTTACCATTTATAATTTACATTACAAAAATAATTAAAGTTACAAAAAATACTATTACTTATTAAATATTTACAAAAAACTACAACTTTGTACAGCTTTAAAAGAATTAAACTATATACACTTTTCCAATTCCCAACTCTCTAAAATTTAAAAATTAAATAAAAATTAGGTTGCATAGAACTTTTTTAAAGAGCAAAAGGTCCAAGTGGGTTGCCACTATTTACAAAATCTACTATTTACAATGTCAAAAACCAATATCTACAAAATACTAAATCTACGAGTTACAAAAATCCATGTGCCTAAAAAAACAAACAGAAAAATTACACCTCCTCCTCCTTGCGGTCATAACCCCAGGGCATACTCGTGAGCAGGTCATCAGCCCACACACGTTTGTTATCCATGGAGGCGAGGGTACGTTTTCTCTATTCCACAACATACAAATGATGGTTGCTAGATTGTATCCTGCACCTTGTGCCAGTGCGTAAAACCGCTAGGTAGTCATTTACACGTAGTGATTTTACCACTGCCCTACCTACACCTGTTTCTCTTTTGGCTTCCTTACAGTCTAGTGTGCGATTAGCATACATTTTCGAGGCCAAACCTGCGAATTCCGTCATAAGGGAATCACCGCATTCATCTTTTAAAACGCCCATTTCCTTCTTGTTTTTTATGGGCAGCTGAAACACGTTGTCAGCGCTATACGAAGAGGTGTCGAACCAGTCACTATGCTGCCTCATGACGTCATAGGTGTTGCAGTGGCGAATGTGGTACATTAATGAGTCCGTATCCATATATAAAAGAGATACATCCTCAAAATGGCGTTTGGCAAACTCATAGTGGAATCAATACATGACCGATTTAGAAAAGTCTAAAATGACTTGGCCCAAGTAAATGGGCTCATCCATGGTCACGCTTGTCTTGCTCAATTCAATGGTGGCCAAATCCTCATCGATAATGTTGATCGATTTGAAATTTGCCTTGGCAATGTACCGCCGGGCACCCCACAGCCCCTCCCAGGCATTCCCCAATTTAATGTCACGGTATTTTCGGACATTTTCCATGGACTTGCCATAGATGCAGTTGTTCATTAATTTGAAAAAATGAATTTCAAACTGCTGTGTTGCCATTTGTCGGTGCTCTGTGTTGAATTGCATGTATGGCTTGAGCCAAGGTTTTTGGGCAAAGAAAATACCCCTATGGATTTTCTTCAACACGAAGCCTTGGGCTAGACATTGCACTAACATTTGGATATGTAGCACATGCCGATTTTTGTTGTAAAGTGTGCCCATGAGTTTTCCAATTTTCACTTTACTCTCAGGGGGAACCATTTGCTCAAGGCAGAATGGAAAATTGGCATGTTCATCGTACAAGGATGAGGGATATTCAATATCCACTTCTAGCACATACCCACGGCCTGTTTCTTGGCTAGTCTTGATCACATCAAATTCTGACACTTGTTTGTCTGTCATCCAAGCTAACTTCCCATAGGGCAAAGACTGACTCATGGCGTAACCGTACAAATTATTCACTTCATGGTACATTAAGTACGATTCTTGTTTGTCTGGTGAATAATTAGGCATGTAGACATTATTCGCTTTGGCATGGCGCTGGTTAAGTGACACAAAGCCACCGCGAATGCCCTTTTCAAAGAATAGAACCATGTCTACATCAGTGAGTAAATCCAATTTCACTTGAGTGTATTTTAAAGCGGCATCAAACGAGAGCCCAGGACTCGTATAATAGTGAGCCCGTCCAAGACCATAAATGTGCTGACACAACTCACGAAATTTTTCAAACACATCGGTGAGCAGCAACACATCCAGCTTTAGGTAATGCATAGCATATTCACCTAGCGTCTTGGTATCAAACACTCGCCAAACTTTACATGCATGTGCATAGTCTTCATCGGAAACGGTACTGCGTGTTAATTTCGAGTAAAATTTCTCTAGTGGTGGGAGTTTTCTTTGCTTTAACACGTCCCAGCTGTTGCAAAAATCATATGGGAATATACCTTTCAGAATGCACAATTGAAATTGTTTAGGACCATAAAAATGCATTCTGGTATTTTTAAATTCCTCTTCATGCAAGCCATTCACAAGACTGTTAAGCGAGGATGCCATAAACTTAAAGGAATCCTAAATCGAATGCTAAATTTGCTCAACCGCATTGTCAGGGCTTTAAAATGCTCAAGGTTTTGGGGGATAATGATATACGAGCCCTTGTTTACATGACCCAATTCACGAAGCAAAAACCGAATGTCATAATTCGCCAGATTGTGGAAAAAGACACCGATGAAACGAGGAGCTGAGAAGTTCAAATTGCATTTACTGTGCGCAGCTCCACAAAACTCTCCCGTAAAGTGCGAGTGATCACGAACGGTGTCTTCAGCACTGATCTGTGGCTTTTCGCAAATATGACATGTCGTGGCATGCTCATACTGCTGCTGCTGTTCTGGAGATAGGTTCATGTGTAATGGGTGGTTCAGTAATCCCTATACAAGGTCGGCTAACTTAACAAGTTCATCCAAAAACCATCTGGCACGATCTGGCCCCTCACGGGATTTGTAAACGGATTGCGTGGGGTCATAGGCACACATCTGTTTCACATCCCGCCATGGGTGTGGTAAGTGCTTCAAAATCTGCATATACCACATAGGAACAGTGTCACGCTTATGAATGTCCTTAAACTTTATCACAGCCTTGTCCCCTTGTGGCAATAGCAGTCTCACGGCTTCCTGAGAAACGCAATCTACCCTATAACGTTCCAAAGCATAGGGCTTCCAAAATATTGCAAGCAACGGCCACAAATATGTTTTTTACATTGATATTTAGACATTTGACTGCTAAGCAATCTACTTAGGCTTTTAATAAGGCAATAGTGATTCACCTCTCCGTAAGACAGATATAAAAGATGACTGTGATGTCGTTTCAGTTCTTTTGTGGCATAAAGGGGACCCACAATCTCATTACCATCAAGGCCATAGACCATGAACGAAAAGTCCTGGTTATCTTGTTCAAACCTATGGATTTCCGTTAAGTCCATAGGGAACGATACTCGAGTTAAATTTAAAGTTTGTTTCAATTCATCAAACTTGGCCCTGTACAATCCTGGTCGACAAATGTCACGTTGTGCTGGCTGCAAATACGCAGCCACTGCCCACAAGAAGCAATCATCATCAAAATTTTCAATATTTACCGCCGCTCTCCGGCAGGCAATCGCTGGTAGAGTTATAATATAGCTAGACCCAGCATTTAACGAGTTGAAATGACAAATGTTGATTTGCAGGTAATGGATTTTGTTTAATGCTAAACCACTGGGTCCTTAATGCAGTTTCTCAAATTTAGCAAGCAAGGCATTGATCACATTGGAATCATACCACTGTTTCAAATTATCAGCTATCAAAAGCTCTTGCATTTTACTGCAAATATAAAATGTCTCTTTATGCTCAACGTTCTTCTTTTTATATATGAAATCGCACACTAGTTCTGTATTCACCTTTAAAGCTGTATGCAACCCTTGCACTATACAAATTTCATTTAAAAAATGTTAAAACAAGATTCTAAAAACTCTTTGGGAATCAAACCTTCCCTAACATTAACAACACAACCAGAGCACACTCGTGACTAGAAACAGGACTCAAGGGGTTCCCAAGTTAAGCTATTTGCAGTGGCAAAAGACATGATTTTTATAAAAAACAATCTCACCAGAGTTTTCAGTCATACACTTTCCTGCAATGGCCCCAAACACACACGCTCTCGGTTTTTTCAACAGCAGTTGTAGCGGACAATTTTTTTCCAACACACACTAAAAAGATATAAAATAAACCAGCATAAGTATATCTATTTCAAATAGCATCTTTCATAAACGAAAAATAAATAAAATAAAATAAAAAACAGGTTTTTTATATATAATTTTCTAAAATTCTTACCTGGGTTTTGTAAAAAGCTCTGCTCTTCCCTTTTGTAGGCATTAGTGGAATGGGGTTTCCCTCCTTTTTCTGCCTCCCACAACAGATAGGCGGATTATCCAAAACAAAAATAATCATTCATTAATAAAAAATGGCAAACCAATAATAAATTTAAACATTGATTAGCATTAAAATAAACTAAACAGTGATAATCTCACACTTACCTGTAAATATATCATGTATCCAATATAGTCACTAATTGAATGTTGATCACACGAATGCAATTACTTTATACAGATAAAACACAGCCTATTTTAACACAGTAAAGTTTACCATAGGAATGACGCACAATGTGCAGTGACATGCTCAGTACTCTCTTACCCAACCCCTCACCTCCCCGCGGTCCTCTGGCCTCGTCCCTCACTGCTCTTGGCAGGCTCTGCAGTGGTCACGTGATTTCCTGTTGTGTAGAGGTTTCCCTCCTTTCCCCTCACCCACTCAGTGGGGCCCTGCCCACCGCTGTCTGCTAGCCTGGCTGGCCATTATCACTTATTACAGAGTTGTCAGATGGTTGCAACCTGTTATCACCTTACAGCAATGTTGTCAGCTCTCACCCACATTCCATTCTCTTAGCTCGCTAGCCAGGCACCAAGCAGGTCTCTCGAGCAGATATTCTGTTTTTCTTTCTTGGCTGCCAGTCAGACATAGAAAAACAAGTTCTGTTGTTAACAACTATAAAAAAAGCTTGCTTTTTATTCGTCTCATAGCATTATGAATTTTGTCTGGCTACTGATCAGTGTTTACTAGCTTGTTTTAAAGATCGCCAAGAGGGATTTTCGAAAATATTCACCTTCATTCGTTGGTCATATACGAAAATATCAAAAAGCGACCCCTCGTTTTGCCATACATCGCCCCGTCAAAATAGCCATTTCCAGTATTCACCATGGTCAGTGATAGCCTCGTTGAAACACACGCCCAGCGCTACCGGCTCTCTGTCTACAAACACACTTTATTTTAAAAATATTTACAAAAACAGGTAAAAAAGTTTCAACATTCATAGTGTTTTTGTTCTAGAGACTTGACAATTATTTTCATGGTAGAAGGGGTTGAGGACTTTCATTTATGTCAAACAAACTCCTTTGTGAAATTCCTAGTTTCCAAAATAAACATAAATAAAAATTTAAGTATTTTCAAAAATTCTCAAAAAATACAAAGTTTTTTAATGAAAAAATTTAGGTCATAGAGACCATTCGTTTCAACTATTGGACAACATTCTATTAAATTTGATTTTCAAACTATCACCTACTTTCAAAAACAAAAAAATTCTAAAAACAATTATAAAAATATAATGCATGGTCCAGTGCAAAGCTCCCGTCAGTTCGAGTCTAAGGACACCTCATTTGTTAAAATCCGACCATCTGTTCGCCAATTATCGCCAATGTTCGCGAGAAAGTAGGCTATCATTTTTTCCCTCCTACACCCTTGAACCATGCTGTCCGCCTAGAGGGCTAAGCCCCCATTCATTAACGTGAACCAAACTTTTTTCCAAAATTCACCGTTTCCAAAATAGCGCCAATCCAATTAACAAGAATTTTCAAAAAAAATACCAACACACATTCTTAGCCAAGAGCATATCATCCCAAACCCAACAATACCTCATTCGTTAAAATCCGACCATCAATTCGCCAATTATCGCCAATGTTCGCGAGAAAGTAGGCTTTCATTTTTTTCATACTACAACCTTGAAACTTGCTGCCCACCTAGAGGGCATACCCACCTTTCATTAACGTCAAACAAACTTTTTACCAATATTCGCAGTTTCCAAAATAGCGCCAATCCAAAAAACAAACATTTTGATTTTTTTTTAAATACCAACACATATTCTTAGCAAAGAGGACGTCATACCCAACGCCAACAATACCTCGTTCGTTAAAATCCCACCACGCGTTCGGGAGATATCGCCAAAGTTTATATGAAAGTAGGGGGAGTCTAGAACTCTCCTTACCACACCACTCTTTTTGCACTTTTATCCTAGAGACTTGAAATTTATTTTGGAAGTAGAGGGGTAAGGACTATTCATTTACATCCAACAAACATTTTTGTAAAATTCCTAGTTTCCAAAATATAGGAATTTCAAAATTGGACTGTTTTCAAAAAACATCAAAAATAAAAAAGTTTGATTGTAAAATATAAAGGACATAAAGACCATTCGTTTCAAGCACGGCTCAACGTTCTATCATGTTTGGTTTTTAAACTATTGCCTATTTTCAGAAACAAAATTTTTCAGAAATGTTTCGAAAAATATAACGAGTGGTCCATAGCAAAGGGGGCGTCAGCTCAAGTTCAACGTTATGTCGAATGCCAAAATCGAACCATGGGTTCGCGAGATATCAGATTTGCCCCTGAATGTATTGCAGGTTAGTATGTGACGTCAGGGGGAGAGGTGGTGGGGTGCGTTTAAACCCCTGTCACTCCCCTAGTAGCTCGTCCACGGAAGTTGAATAGAAATACTTTTTCTTGACCTTTTAAGAGGCCACACAAAAAAGATCTTGTGTTGAGGTTGGTGTTAGGAAGGGTATTAGGCCGTAATAAACACACAACACCTAGACTCTTACTGTATTTTTTTTGACCTAGTTGGCAACAGGAATAACAAGGGGGATATATGTTTCTAGTTACCACAAAGGAGCATACTAATGTTTCCAATAAACCTTCTAACATTTATCTAGCGGTGTAGTGGCCAGCATTTTTGGCTGTAGACCCGGAGTAAATTATTTCTGGTCTAACCAGTGATGATCAAAACCGAGAAGAGGTGAGTTTGGACTTTTATTGCCAGCCACTTTGAAAAGTGGCTTTACACTTCTACTCCAGGCAAAAACCTGGATGGTTCGTAACATATGGCAACGGCCCCCTATTTCCCAATACCCATGTAATTACAGAACCAACAGATTGCAAAGCTTGCTAAGGCATAATGCTTTGGAGACCAAACTATTCACGGATTCGATAGACAGCTTGCTAATGCATAGCGCTAGGCCTTCGAGACCTGGCTATTTACGAACTCGATAGACAGCTTGCTAATGCATAGCGCTAGGCCTTGGAGACCAAACTATTTACGAACTCGATAGACAGCTTGCTAATGCATAGCGCTAGGCCTTGGAGACCAAACTATTTACGAACTCGATAGACAGCTTGCTAATGCATAGCGCTAGGCCTTGGAGACCAAACTATTTACGAACTCGATAGACAGCTTGCTAATGCAAAGCGCTAGGCCTTGGAGAACAAACTATTTACGAACTCGATAGACAGCTTGCTAATGCATAGCGCTTGGCCTTGGAGACCAAACTATTTACGAACTCGATAGACAGCTTGCTAATGCATAGCGCTAGGCCTTGGAGACCAAACTATTTACGAACTCGATAGACAGCTTGCTAATGCAAAGCGCTAGGCCTTGGAGACCAGGCTATTTACGAACTCGATAGTCAGCTTGCTAATGCATGGCGCTTGGCCTTGGAGACCAAACTATTTACGAACTCGATAGACAGCTTGCTAATGCATAGCGCTAGGCCTTGGAGACCAAACTATTTACGAACTCGATAGACAGCTTGCTAATGCATAGCGCTAGGCCTTGTAGACCAAACTATTTACGAACTCGATAGACAGCTTGCTAATGCATAGCGCTAGGCCTTGGAGACCAAACTATTTACGAACTCGATAGACAGCTTGCTAATGCATAGCGCTAGGCCTTGTAGACCAAACTATTTACGAACTCGATAGACAGCTTGCTAATGCAAAGCGCTAGGCCTTGGAGAACAAACTATTTACGAACTCGATAGACAGCTTGCTAAAGCATAGCGCTAGGCCTTCTAGACCTGGCTATTTACGAACTCGATAGAGAGCATGCTAATGCATGGCGCTAGGCCTTCGAGACCTGGCTATTTACGAACTCGTTAGTCAGCTTGCTAATGCATAGCGCTAGGCCTTGGAGACCAAACTACTTACGAACTCGATAGACAGCTTGCTAATGCATAGCGCTAGGCCTTGGAGACCAAACTATTTACGAACTCGATAGACAGCTTGCTAATGCATAGCGCTAGGCCTTGTAGACCAAACTATTTACGAACTCGATAGACAGCTTGCTAATGCAAAGCGCTAGGCCTAGGAGACCAAACTATTTACGAACTCGATAGACAGCTTGCTAATGCATAGCGCTAGGCCTTGGAGACCAAACTATTTACGAACTCGATAGACAGCTTGCTAATGCATAGCGCTAGGCGTTGGAGACCAAACTATTTACGAACTCGATAGACAGCTTGCTAATGCATAGCGCTAGGCCTTGGCTATTTACGAACTCCATAGACATGGGTTTAATTTCCAACGTTAACAGTTTTAGAACTACATTTTCGTGGTTTTCAATATACCTAAGGGCTTGGTGGGGTGGTGGCCAGGTCCCTTACCTCTTAACTAAGCATAATGAATTTGATTTATTCTTTGTTAATGTATGATAAATTTTGAAATTAAATTTTTTCAATCAGTGCTGTATCAGTCCGAATACTTCCCCTTAATTTATATGTTTTATAAGCAGCAAAATTTATTTAATATTATTGATGATGATGATGATGATAATTGTTGTTTTAAGGGGCCTAAGATCTAGGTTACCGGCCCCTTGATATTATTATTATTATTATTATTATATAAATTTTAATTATTATACGGTTTGTAGATTTATTCCATAATTTCTTTATATATATAAGGGGTTTAGTTATTGTTTGGCGGAAGTTATAAAATGGAGATTTTAGGTAGATTCATGGTAGGTTATATTTTATGCAAGACTTGATTAGGAAATATTTCGTTCAGCGTGTCGTCAGCTTCGCCACGGGAAGTCCACCGAAAATAGACATGACATACGAGAATTATGTACAAACTTTCCGGGAACGCGAGGTTTGAGACAAAGCAGTTGAGTCATTTGGGACTGACGTCACAGATTTTAAATATGAGAAGCATCATGACGCCGATTTTGAAAGTACAACCAAAGCTATACCACTTGGGGGCATTAACGAATGAAGGAGGAAATTGTCGACTTGTGAATATGGAGAGGGAAGATACGTCATCCCTACCCCGAATATGATTGGACTAGAACTTCGTCGGAGAGGGAGTATTGCAGTTACATAAAACCTCTGTTCATCCGCTCTTGAGAGGACCACTTTACTTTTGACTTTTGTCATTGACTTTTAGAGCAGCGACATAATCTACATATTGTACGTATGTTAGATTGTCAACATTTTAGTTACCAAGTTTAAAAATTAGAACTATGTCTGACGTGAAATTGATCAGTGTCATGGATCATATTCACAAAGGTGAAATAAGGGGTTTTACCATTCACTCAAGTCAGCCAGGAAATGGGACCTGACCTGATCTGAATAAGATTAAATCTAAAGATTGGAAGAACGAGCTATCAACACTACATTGCATATGACAGCAGAGCAAAAACAACACCACCAGAATGAAGCAGAGAAAAGTGAGTCCAATACTAAGTTCCGATCACGTCTTTGTATTATTTTTTTTGGCAAATTACATTCCAGTTTTCGTTTAAATTCATTAAATTCACATTCCATTTTGTAGCTTTCGCCAATTAAAAGTAACTTCCAGATTTTTTTTGTAAATTCATTTGTTTCTCTTTTCACGTCTTTTTGCTGCTTTAATTTGATTAATTACATTTTGTTCTTAAGTAAAGGTAGGACTTTCATTTCCAGTAGCTAGCTTATACATAAGGCATACCTTCTCCCCGTAACGATAAAACAATTGGTTAATGGCTCAGCTATGCCACGGCTTGGGAAAAAGAGGTTTCAGGTGCTCTATTTCAACATTCAAATTCAATTAAATACTTTGGCTCATCTAAGGTATTAGATGCCCTGGCGCCCACACGAGCAGATCATAATCTATGATAACCATCTGGTAAGATGTAAGTATACTGTTGGAGGAGTGTGTAAGGTGGTGTGCATTCCTGTTGCGTTTTCTCTACGGTACACCAGGAGAACGCAATATTGGAGCCCCGTCAGGAAAGTAACCTTTTGTCACTTAGAAGGACAGGGAACGTTACATTTGGCGCCACAAGCGTAGGCCCGAAAACCAATTGTTTGTCGTGAGAGGAAAAGCATATATTTCAGTGCAAGTGGTTTTGGGGGTAGTAATAAGTTTTTTGTGTGTGTCTGTATGGCGGATAAAGATAAGATGAAGCTGCGAAGTGGTATAGAGGTGACGGGAGATGGTGAAGAGAATGAAAGTAGCGTGAATCTGGAGAAGGATATAGACGAAGATAGGAATTTAGCGGAGGTAAATTCTAATGCGACTAGTGTAGAGGGTAGTTCATCGGAGATGTCAGCACAGGATAGCATTTTGAGTTTACTAGTACAATTGAGACAGGAAAATAATAATAAATTTGAGCAACTAAATAAAGAATTAAAACAGGAGATGGAAAGTAATAATCAGAAATTAAATATAGAATTAAAACAGGAGATGGAAAGTAATAATCAGAAATTAAATATAGAATTAAAACAGGAGATGGAAAGTAATAATCAGAAATTAAATAAAGAATTAAACCAGGAGATGGAAAGTAATAATCAGAAATTAAATAAAGAATTAAAACAGGAGATGGAAAGTAATTGTCAGAAATTAAATAAATAATTAAAACAGGAGATGACGAAAATAGATCCGGGTCTAAAGCATAATAATCAAAAATTAGATGATGTGATTAAGGCTAATGAAAGGTTGAGTGAGAAATATGAGAAACTCAAGGAGAGTGTAGATAAAACAAAAGATGAAATTAGAAGTGAATTTAAAACTCAAATGGAGGAAAACTTTGTTAAAGTCATTTCAGAGGTGGATAGTAAACTAGATAAGGCCAGGAGAAGCTAGAAAATAGTCTCACTACTCAGGGAGAGAGCATGAAAATGCTGGTTCAAGTTGAAAATAAACAGATTAAAGATCAATTAGAAAGGGGTATCGCTAAAGTACAGTCTGAGCTGGGAGATAAAGTAGAACAATGAAGTAGGAATAATGTGGAGAGTATTCACGAAGTACAGGAAAAGCAGAGTGTTTTAAGGAGATAATTAGATCAAAGAGAAAAGGTGTTGAAGGAAAGAGTAGAAAAGGCTGAACAACAGGCAGGTAGACAGATAGCAGATCTAGAGTTGAAGTAAAGTCACGGATGAGGCAGGAAGGAAATGTTAGTAGAGTAGGATGTTCGAGTGGTAGTCACATTAGGGAGGCAGACCTACATAAATTTAGCAATAAGCAAGGTTGCCCGATGGAATTTATGGAAGTCGTGGAAAGTAGATTCAAAGATAGGTTAGATGACCAAGTGATTGAATGGAGTATTGTAGTAGATATTTTAGATCAAGCTTTTGTTGGAGAGACCCGATGATGGTTCGCAGTCTATAAGAATGGATTTGAAGATTTTAGAGATTTAAAAAAATTCTATAACAAGTACTGGAATGAGGAAATTCAGGGTCAGAAACGAGAAGGTATGGGGTTTGGTAAATACTATCCTAAGAACAACAGTTCTATGACGGAGTATTTCCTGAATCAGGTGCTCACGTGTAAGTATCTAGACGGGATGGCTCAGGAAAGCGACATGGTAAGATTGATACTGAGACATTTTCCATATCGAGTGAAAGAGGCCGTCTGTATTCAGACGATAGGTACACTAACAGAAATGGAGAAATTGTTAAGTAGTTTCGATGTGTTAGGAAGCAATGGTGAACAGCCGCCAAGTCAGTATGTCAATAGAGGTGTGCAAGAACAGAGAGGACACAATTATAATCAGAACAATAGGGGAAATAATCAGAGCTATTCTAATAATCAGAATTATCATAATAATCAGAATTATAATCAGAACAATAGAGGCAATAATAATAATTATTCAGGTAATAATAATCAAAATAACTATCAAGGCAGAGGTAATTACCAGAACAGAGAGAACCAGAGAGGTAACGTAGGTAATCAGAACCAAGGGAGCAATAACCGAGGCTCTTACCAGAACAGAGAGAACCAGAGGGTTAGCGGAGATCAGAATCAGGCCAGTCCTAGGGAGGACATACAGGTTATCCAGGCAAGTAATCAAGTGTCCAGTCAATGGTGCCGGAGCTTTAAACTAGATCGAGACTGTAATGCGAGGTCAGATTTCCAGTCGTTGATATTCCCAGCCAATACTCTATTTAGTGGTTATGACCTAAATGTAAGAGATGATCTCTTGTGCAATTATGATGAAAAGGTGACAGAACCTAGTGATATCGAAAATTTAAATTTCGTCATTAGCATAAATGTGTTGAGGGCGCGTATAGATACGCTTATAGATACAGGGTGTGTCAAGAGTTGCATTAGCTTGTCATTTTATAATAGGATGAGAGACGAACGTGTAATATTTCAAGAAATCCCTATCAAATCAACTTTTGTAATAACAGCTGTAGGTAAAAAGTCTCATGTCATTTCTAAGCAGGTTCTGGTGGAAATTTGTATTAATAATACAATAGGTATGCAGGTATGTTTGGTGATCCCAAACCTTGTGTTTTCTTTGATATTGGGTACTGATTGGTTGTCTGCTAATCAGGTTCAGGTGTGTTACGATGAGAGGTGTATTAGAATGAAATGGGGGAAGAAAGCTGTGATTATTGCATTTAATGAGCCAGGTAAGAGTGGTTATTCTCAAAGAGTGTGCGTTATTAAAGTGATTTTGTCAGGTGACAATAAGGTGCGAAGTAGTGACGATGGTTTTAGTTTCATTGGCAGTTTGCTAACTAATGACAATCTGGAGGATGCATTATGTCAGGCTGTGGAAGAATGTTCCTTAGGCATTGATCATAGGGATCAATTATTGGATGTTTTAGTAAGGAATAGTAGAGTTCTTGAGAACCGGATTGGCGAGGCCAATTGCTACACACACTAATTAAATGAATTAGGTCGCAAAGTCTTTGTAGGTAATAGATACCCTATCCCATGTAAATACCGAGAGGCAGTACAACAGCAGATTGATGACATGTTAAGAGATAAGATCATTGAACCATCTATAAGCCCATATGCTAACTCCCTAATTACCTTACCTAAACCAGATGGCCAGGTAAGATTGTGTCTAGACACAATAATTTTGAACATGCATATTTCACAAGATCAGTTGAGGTCACAGTCCATTGAAGAATTAGTTCAGTGTTTTGAAGGAAAGAAGTGGTTTACTTCAGTAGATTAAAGTTCGAGTTTTTGGCAGATTCCACTATGTAAAGAAGACAGACCTTTAACAGCTTTTTGCCACCGATACAATTTGTATCAGATCTGTAGAACCCCTACGGTTTGAAAAGAGGCTCAGCAGCTCTAATTCGAGGTTTAAATATTGCACTAGGCGATGATACTAGTAGTTTTGTCACTATTTATATCGATGACTTAGTCGTCAGTTCCAGGTCTCTCGAGGAACATCTAGGTCATTTAGAGTGTGTTTTGAGTAAGTTAGATCAGGCAGGCTTTACCCTTAAATTAACTAAATCTAAATTCTGTAGGCAGGAGATCCCTTTTCTTGGCCATAAAATTTCTACGGAAGGCGTGACACCGGAAGAAGGGAGAGTGGGGAAGATCTTGGATGCGATCGAACCCAGGAACGCTAAGGAGTTAAGAAGTTATCTTGGCGCCTGTAATTTTTTCTGACGTTTCGTGTTGTTGTATGCGTGCTTGGTGGAACCATTCAGGGAATTGTTGAGAAATGGAAGTAAGTGGTTTTGGACTCAATCGCATGCCGAGGCATTTCAAGCACTCAAATTGGGATTTGAGAACGCCATTATTTTAAGGTATCCAATTCGAGACAGGGAGTATGTGTTGTTGACCGATGCGTCACATATAGGAATTTCGGGAGTTCTGTGCCAAAAGGATGATGATGACAATCTCAGAATTGTGTCATTGGCGTCACGAGGGCTTTCTGCAGCAGAAAAGCGATATACCATTACAGAATTGGATCTCCTTGGTATTGTATATAGTTTGTGTAAATTTCGTATGTACGTATTAGGAAGTAAGTTTACGATTTATACTGATCACCATGCTTTGGCATTTATCAACACTTGCAAGTTAAGCTCCAATAGGATAAGTAGATGGATCTTGACTTTGCAAGAGTATGACTTTGTAATACATCTCAACGAGGGAAAGACAATATCTTGGTTGATATGCTGTCCTGGGACAGAAATTTGTGTTCAGATAGTTCTACGATCACGGCTGACCAGGGAATCTTGATCTGCGCATGTCTCGATCCTAGTAATAAAATATCGCTAGAGTCCCTAAGGAAGCTTAAGGAGAAGCAGAGAGAGGATGAAATTTTGTGTGAGCCCCTTCTTATGTTAGAACAGGGTGACTCAGAGAGTGTGACAGTGGGGAGATTTGAGTACAAATTAGAGGATGGATTTGTAACACGTAAGTGCACGGGGAACATGTGGTCAATATGTGTTCGTAAATGTATGAGAAAAGATTTGGTGTGGTTTACGCATAAGGAGTTAGGTCATTTTGGTCCGAGTAAAGTTTTATATGAACTTCAGAATTACTTTGTGTGGGAGAAAATGGGAAAGGTGGTTAGAAAAATTCTTGATAGGTGTGAACTCTGTCAGAAGTCTAAAATTCCAGTAAGATATTTAAGTGGACCTATGCAGCCAGTCATCGCAAATAACCCCGGTGAGTTATTATGTGCGGACTTATTTGGGCCGGTCGTTAAAGGTCAGTACGGATACGAATACAAATTCGTAATAGTTGACGCATTCAGTAAATTCGTCAAACTATATGCTCAAAGGAAGGCTACCGGTAAAGCATGTATTCGACTGATTTTAGAGAAGTATGTCCCTGAGTTTGGCCTCCCACTCAGAATTTTGACAGATAGCGGGCCGCAATTTACCTCAAAACATTGGAAAACCAAAATTGAGGAAGTCTGTATCACACACGTTCACTCATCTCTTCGCTATCCGCAAGGGAATTTAGTTGAATGTTCGATTCGTGAATTATCTCGTCTTTTTCGTGCTTTGGTTCATGATAGACATTCGGCCTGGGTTGCTCAGCTTCCGAAAGTTGAACTCTGTTTGAATTCTGTTCGGAGCGAAAGTACGAAATTTTCGCCTTGGGAAATTCATTATGGCAGGAAACCACATAATGAACTAGCAAATGTATTGGGAATTAGTAAGGGAAATCAAACAGGGAAGGATATTATTATCCAGTTGGCTGGTAGGAATTTGAGAAAATCAGCAGAATATAGAAAAAGCCAACAAAAGAAGAAAAAGCTTGATGAATTCGATGTGGGCGATAAAGTCCTATTACTTGTTCCGAGGCAATCAAGCAAAACAGATAAAGTAATGAAGAATTTCTTCCTTACCTTTACGGGCCCCTTCGTAATCACTAAGAGGGTTGGACCTCGTGCATATGTTTTAGCGGATGGAGACAAAACATTGTATGGCACGTATAATGTACACTCTTTAAGAAAATACGTGGAATGAGTCAGGTAAGGACTCGTGTGTAACGGAACAACATGTGTCAATGCCCTGGTATAGAATTAGTAGTTTTAAAGAGATAGGGAACTAAGTTTACGAGAGGCATTTCCGACTGTTGACACATATACGGGAACGAGTAAGTTATCTGAATCAGATAAGGGCGTTGTGACCTAGTGCCTAATATTATGGTTATAATGGGGTAGCTTGCACTCAAATATGATGCCTATGTATAAAACTATGATTTCTTGTTTTATGTCGTATGGGTAAATTTTGTAAATTCACTAGAGAGTACTTGTGAGGAATCAAGTATGCAGGATTATCACAGGCGAGTGATGTGTCGTGTGATGAATTAGTGAAGGCAATATTTGTTATAGTTATTCTGGAGACAAGAAAAATAACGATTTGAATTAAAACGATACGACAAGTCTCTCAGAATATCGGCCTAATAAACGAGTGTTAGTATGAATGAAATCATACATATCAGGAAGAAAGAAATGAACATTGACGCTTTAAAGCAACTACAAAGTATTCATTTTTGTTAATATTGAAGAGTATGTATGTTTTTTTTGTATTGAAGAGTATATTTTGTATGATGTTATTTGTTAGGTTAAATGTGTATATAATTTGTTCGCCCAAATCTAAGATTGGACGAAAAATTCTAAGGGCGATGTAACAGTCCGAATACTGCCCCTTAATTTATGTGTTTTATATGCAGCAAAATTAATTTATTATTATTATTATTATTATTATTATTATTATTATGTATATTTTAATTATTATATCGATTGTGGATTTATTCCATAATTTCTTTATATAAATATATGCCACCTACTCGCTTTGGGGGATAAGGTGTATGGGCCAACTTACCTTTTCTCGGAGGTCCGCTCACAACTGCAACTCACCGCCAGTTGACACGCCCCAACAGAAGAACACCTAAAGACGGAGGAAGGTGGAGAAGAAGAAAACCCACAGGTTCGTCTACAGAAAACCCCCCGATAACCAACAGAACTGCCACCGACGAAATGATGCAACAACAGTTAGCTTGCTTAAAAAAATATTTAATGTTAAATGACCAGCTTCCCCAGAGAAGAGAAAATGCATCAGCCAGCATAAAAATACAAAAACTTAAACAAACCCCACCTAAAATTCTCACTGGAGATAAAAACAAGGCTTAAGGTCGATACCAATTAACAATTACCTGAGGGGATACTAACGAAACGTTTAGATAAGAGACCCAAATAAAATTTACAACAACTATAATTATTTTGCTAGGAAGGTAAAAAGGTAACATAAAAACTACCATGAGGTATTACCTGAAGTAAGAGAAAGAAAAGCCTTAAAAAAACTTAAACACTTAACATGCACCTGACATACTTTCAACTGACCCATGAGGTCCACGGAGAATCAAAAGGAAGAAAATAATGCAAACTTTACCATAAACAAGGTACCGAAAGATACACGCAGGAGTACTAAAATAGAAAACTCCAAATAAAGAAAACCAAAGGATAATTTAAAACCAAAACAAGTTAAACAACATCACAATAACCCACGAACGTGCACTTCAAACACACGCCAGAAACAAGAACCCACAATGCACTACTGTCAACAAGATACCATGGCGACCAGGACAGTTGAAAGTATATCAGTACGAATTTACATCAAACGCAGAATTTTACATTTAAAAAAATTCTTCGCCAGTGAGAAAACAGGGAGATATAAAAAACTCTAGACATGACGAGATCAAATAGTATTTTAAAAGGCTACGGATCAAAATAAAAACCGATCGACTAATTATCAAAATGAGGCTTACTACTCAATTGACTAGTCTGGTCAGAACCAGAATACAACAAGAAGAAAACGCCTTAGCAAGACACCAAATAATAAAATTAGAAGAAAAAACATAGAAGTGTCCCCCGGACTAATATTATTTAACAAAATTTTACATATTCAGTGGTGACATTTTTTGGCCTAGCCAACCTTCAGACAAAAAAACTTAAACACAAGTACACAATGAAAAATATAGAGCTCCAACAATTTAAAATAAATAAAACATCAAAACATACCTTAATAAAGCCTTTTGGGGAGACACTAATATTTAAAACACTAATGAGATATCCTTAAAGGATTTATATCACCAAAAAAAATGAAGATGGCTGCCAGCGGAATACGTTGAGATGCAAACAAATATATCATATCTCCATATTTAGGCAGAAAAAACACGTTCACGAATATCACAGATGATAGTTGTACACCATATTCTTCATATTCATCAAAATAATGGGATATATCCCCAAGTTAGCGGAGACGAGGGCCAAAGCCCTCGTCTCAGACGAGAACCCAAAATTTGCGTCCTTCTCAAATCAGCAATCAGTTACAATTCTCAATTCACAAGATGGAGGACAAGAGCAGACAAGCACTCCCATCATGCACCAAGTTCATTTAAATTTGACCAATCCAAATGACATACTGTGACAATGTGCATATCAAAATAATATTCACACGACACCATAAAGTAATTTGGCGGCATGATGCATATATAGTCTTTTGTCTAATGACGTAGAATAATATACTTTTTCAAATATGTCTCGATTAGAGGCGGTTCCGGAAGACACCTATATTTCGCTCTAGTGGTTGAAGACACAACCCACAGCTTGTAGTGCCGATAGGGGCTGCCATCTCGAGTTCATTAGCCAAACCAAGGCATCTTAGCGGGCACTTTAAAAGGCAGATGGTACAAAGACATCGAAATAGATGCATAATAATGTTTGAGACGGGCTTTGCATGTCACAATACATATATATATAAGGGTTTTAATTATTGTTTGGCGGAAGTTATAAAATGGAGATTTTAGGTAGATTCATGGTAGGTTATATTTTATGCAAGACTTGATTAGGAAATATTTCGTTCAGTGTGTCGTCAGCTTCGCCACGGGAAGTCCACCGAAAATAGACATGACATACGAGAATTATGTACAAACTTTCCGGGAACGCGAGGTTTGAGACAAAGCAGTTGAGTCATTTGGGACTGACGTCACAGATTTCAAATATGAGAAGCATCATGACGCCGATTTTGAAAGTACAACCAAAGCTATACCACTTGGGGGCATTAACGAATGAAGGAGGAAATTGTCGACTTGTGAATATGCAGAGGGAAGATACGTCATCCCTACCCCGAATATGATTGGACAAGAACTTCGTCGGGGAGGGAGTATTGCAGTTACATAAAAACTCTGTTCATCCGCTCTGGAGAGGACCACTTTACTTTTGACTTTTGTCATTGACTTTTAGAGCAGCGACATAATCTACATATTGTACGTGTGTTAGATTGTCAACATTTAGTTACCAAGTTTAAAATTAGAACTATGTCTGACGTGAAATTGATCAGTGTCATGGATCATATTCACAAAGGTGAAATATGGGTTTTACCATTCACTCAAGTCGGCCAGGAAATGGGACTCATTAGTTCCCGACCTGAATAAGATTAAATCTAAAGATTTGAAGAACGAGCTATCAACACTACATTCCATATGACAGCAGAGAAAAAACAACACGATCAGAATGAAGCAGAAAAATGTGAGTCCAATACTAAGTTCCTATCGAGTCTCTGTATGTTTATTTTTTTTTTGCAAATTAGATTCCAGCTTTCGTTTAAATTCATTAAATTTACATTACATTTTGTAGCTTTCGCCAATTAAATGTAACTTCCAGATTTTGTAAATCTAATAATCAATTACAATAACAACCTGATGTAATCGCTCAGTTAAACCGTACGTTTCATACGCTTTGTACCCCACATTTGTATATATTGTTTATTGTGCACAAAAGGATACCAGGGACTTCACTCGCTTTTCACAGCTGATCGCACAATTAGCAAACACAAGGATTTTTAGCCTACTTTTCACTTATGAGATTGATCCGGCAAATGTGTGTCTATCTGTCCTTCCTTCTGTCTGTCTGTGTGTCCTCCCCCCCCCCTATCAACTCCTAAACGGCTACTGCAATCGAAACAAAATTTGGTAGGAGTAAAGATCTATACCGGAATATCTCAATATATATTGGAAAATTATATCAGTACTACCAACTGCAATTGAAATTTGAGCTCCATGTTGGATATCTTAGAAGGTATAAATGGGGGCTATTTCAAAATTGGCACACGTATATTTCAGTTTAATTTCCAGGACGCCATACATGGCGTTAGCAAAATAATTGAATGGGTGAGTTGAAAAAGGTACACATTCCTAAAATATCACAAACTAAACTGAGATAGCCATTCTCTTCTTTGGACGTATCTACATCCATTGAGCATAAAAAAGTATATAATCCTCTACTTTAAATGAGCTTGCCAAAGATATTTAGATACGATTCAGTTGAAGAAGGAACATATTCCAGGAATATGTCCCTTCTTCAACTCAAAGCCACGCTAGTTCCGGCAGCACCCACCACAGCGCTAGTGCTCAGTCATGTGTTATGACTTGTGATTAGCAGATGAGTTGTTTAAGGTTATGTTGGTTATGTTTAAAGCGGAAAGTGTGCTAAAATTAGTTTAGTGAAGTTTATTAGTTTTTCTTTTTAACCTAGTAACAATGTCAGAAACAGACAGTGACAGTGGTGAACCAAGCCGTAAAAAGGGTAGACTTAACAAAGAAAAACATGTACGGGAGATGGAAAAGTTAGCAAGGCGTCGAGGTGAGGAGTTTGTAACTTCAGCAGGCGTTCTTGTTCCAGCCAAAACAACCGGCCCAAACTGTAAGTGTAGGAAGAAATGCATGGACAGTTTCTGTATTGAGGACAAGGAGAACATTATTAAAACCCTATATAGTGGCAGACCTAAGAACGAGCAGGACACATTATTAATGAGCCTAATTGAGAGGCATGAGGTTGCAAGGCACAGGCCATCAAATGAAAACTCAAAACAACACGAGTCCTCTTTCAAGTACTTTGCCATGAAAGGGACAAGCAGGGTTGAAGTATGTCGTAATGCTTACATAAGCCTTCATGCGGTGTCACACAAAGTTGTCATTAGGTTGACAAATATTTTGGCTTCTGGAAAATCCCCCGTTGACATGAGAGGTAAACACGAAAACCGTTCTAATGCTATTCCAGCCTCACATCTAGTTAAAATACATGAACATATTGATTCATTTCCAAAATATGTTGCTCATTATACGTCTAAACCAGTCACATATCTTGATGCTCGGCTTAATGTGGCAAAAATGCATGAACTTTTCATAGAAAAATTTCCTGACATGAAGAATGTAATTAAGTATGAGTTTTACTTGGAATATTTCAAGAAAAACTTTGGCTACCGATTTGGCAAACCTCAGGTCGATGTCTGTAGTACTTGTGAAGACCTGAAGATCAAAATTAAATCAAACACTCTTAATGACAATGCAAAACGTGTAGCGTCTGCTGAATTTATGGTGCATAAAAGACGTGCTAAGCGATTTTATAAAAAGATGCAGGAAATCAAAGAACTTTCAAAATCCAGGCCTGATGTCATGGGAATTGCTTTTGATTATATGCAAAACCTGCCACTACCACTGCTACCTGTACAAGAAGCATTTTACCTCAGAAAACTATGGTTCTATGTCTTCAATGTTTACGATATAAAAAATGACAAGGCTTATTTTTATACCTATCCAGAAGGTGAGGGAAAAAAAGGGCCAAATGATGTATGTTCAATGGTTTTGGATTTTATCACACATAATATTCCCGAAGAAGTGCAGGAGCTACATGTGTTCAGCGATGCATGTGGTGGCCAGAATCGAAATCATGCTCTGTGCAGACTTTTGTGTTCCTTGACCATTAATAGTAGATTCAAGGTTATACATCAGTACTACCCCATTAGAGGGCATAGCTTTATGCCATGTGATCGTATGTTTGGCACAGTGAAACGTGAAGTCCGGCGACATGATCGTGTCTACTCACCTGAAGAGTACAACTCAATGATTGGTAGTGCTAAGAAAACACAGCCTACTTTCCAAGTGAACACTGTGCAATGTGATTTATTTTTAGAATTCAAGAACTGGTGGCCACAGTACTTTGTGAAACAGCCTAGAAGTTTAGAAAACAGAGCAGTTACTTTCAAAATAAGCACATACAGACACTTCATCTTCAAACGTGATACAAAAGGATTAGTTGAAACATCTGCCTTTATTGACAACCCTGTAAAATCGACCTTCAAGCTTAAGAAAACCAACACTGTTGAACTTCCTGACACCAAGGCATATCCAACGGGAAAGGTTCCAATAAAGAAAGAGAAACTGCAGGATCTCCAGAAAGTTATACACTACATCCCTGATGAGCATCGACCTTTTTTTGAAGAAAGACTCTCTTGGCCAACCATAACTACAAGAGATGTATATGAAGACTACGTTGATGACTAACTGATCCACCTACAAGGTAAGAGTAATAAAACATATTTTAAAATAACATAATGTATTTTATATGTTTTAAATGAGTTAAAAATATTGTAACTTAACCTGAACTTATCTATCCTAACTATAGTCTGAATATAACACAACACTTCATAATATAATATAACCTAACCTAACCTAAGTATTTCTATCTTTATTACAAGCAAGTTTTATAGTATGTTATGACATTGGACACTATTGTATGTAACAAAGAAAGAAAGATTTGCAATAGCAAAGTAAAATAATCGTTGTAATACTATTATCCCAGGATTTTTTGCAGCTCAGTGTGTTTCAGGCACATAAAAATATTACTAATGATGGTAAAAAATAAAAAAAGAATGTGTTTTTATAATGTTTTCAATCAGGGCTTTGTTTTTCAGCTGCTGATCCACTACATCAAGATGCCACGATTGTCTACTATGAAGAATCCAACAATGAAAAATGTTTTATCAGAAAAAAATTGTTACTTTTGTAAATATGTGTAGGTAACAGTCCTGAAATACATTTGTTTACCTTTATACAAAGATTGGATAGTTTTACTCACCTATTTCTGAAACCTGTTTAACATAATACACTAAATTGTTATAAAGTGTTGTGCATTAAAAACATTGAGTTGAAAAAGGAACATATTCCTGAACATATTTACACAATTATATGGTATATAAAAAATATTTATATATAGGTACCATGTGCAATAGATTCTCTGCACGTAAAGGTACAAGTTCACAATAGTAAATTTTTTTGTAGAAAAATTAGTTTTCTCACAAAACAGTTTTTTTTAGTTTTCCGAAAGTTTATGTTTTTGGAATGTGTACCTTTTTCAACTCACCCATTCAATTATAAGCCTGCTGATAGGTTCAATTTGTAAATGCATATAACATCTACACTATCAATTGGAATTCAACCACATTTCGTATGTGCTATGTGAGCCATAACAGATATGACTATGCGTATGCTTAAGAGCAACCAGGGCTGCCAACTGTTAATAAAAGCTGTCTCTATTTTTGTTACCCTAATATCAATATATGGGAAAGTATGCAAGCCAATAGCTCTAAACTTTGCACACGTATAGTACGAGGCATACTAGATTAATTTGGAGTAACTAATATACGTCAGTGCTGCCAACATGATTCTAAGCCTGCTGATAGGTCCAATTTTAAAATCCACGTAACTTCTATACTAACTAGTGGATTGCATTCAAAATTGCCACAACAATGGATCATATTATTTCAGATTATTTCTGACCAATACATGCATGGCATTGTTGCCAACATGATTTTACGCGCTGTTAGATCCAATGTTTAACTGCATGTAACGTCGTTGCTATCCATTGGACTTCAACCAAATTTTGTATTCTGTACCTTAAGAAATGGCACTAAGAATATATTGTCACCCAGGCTGCCAACTGTAGTTCTCTATTAGGCTACATTATGCCAAGTATACAGTATTTCGAACTAATTAGAAATTCCGATATTACCAACTTAATTTCGTCATTACTTGATTAATCATTGGCATGATTCTTAAATTTAAAGAAAATTAGGCTCTTTAGTTCGTCACGAAACTCCTTTGTTTTTAAGTAAATGATTATACGCTCGCACAAAACAGGGGAATGTTTTACCACAGGCGTATATGCTGAGTGACTGTAATACATTGATGTATTTATTTTATCCATCAGTTCCAAGACCAGTTTAATGCTGCCTTCTGTATCAGCCATTCTTAAGCTAGCCATTCTTTCAACACATAACTAACACGCCCTACATCTGAAGCAATTCTTTTACCATATTCTAACATTGGTTATTGCTTAGAGTTCTTTTCCTTGGCCCATCTTTTCCGTACAACTGCAAGTTTGCTAATAAAATGTTACATTCAGTGGTTCAGATTCAACATATATCTGTAGATCTCTTAATATCTAAAGGGATTTACATCTTGGATAGTTGGCGAACAGTAGACCACAAGTCTGACATTGCTTTACTTACTCGGCCTAAGCTCTTTTCTACTATTTTTCTCTTGACCTCCCTTGGTCAACTCTTGTTCTCTCGACCCGACCGTATTGGGGCAATAGAGTTCTAACAAGGATTTTTAAATTATTATTGCTACTTATGACACCAGCTAATTAGCATAGCATCCTATACTTTAACCCTTATATGATTTTTATAAGTTATCTACAGTCATTGTTACCGCCTATTTACCCCCACTTAATATTTATGTTATCCTTATACCTATAGCTTTTATATGAGATATTTGAATTTATCCGGATTTTACTACCTTACATCAGGAGTGGTCCAAATACTATGCGGTAACGAAAGAGTTTTAGGGAAACAATAAATGTGTTTCCAAGGAATACTCTAGTTTGTGAATGAAAACCAACTATATAAGCGTTTCCACACCTTGATTCTATTTCTTTTTGATATACTACTATTTTAAGCCTATATTTGCCACTTTAATATATTACTTGTCTTATATCCCACTCAACATGTGTTTATAATGCTATTTTAGTTTTATATACTACATTATTAATTGTTGTCGGGTTGGCCTAACCCGACATAACTATTACCTCAACAGTGGTTGGTAGCACTATATTATTATGCTACTTGGTATACAAACCACAAGTAGAGTGCATTATTTAAGACAATTATTTCCAGACATAGCCGGAGATTGCCAAAGGTTAACGATTATTGGATTAGAAGCGGCAGGAGTGAACATATCTCTTGCTGGGTTTTACATCCTCTTGATGAACCTGACAGTGTGTTTTGTTCCAATGGGGTTCTGAGCAAGATATCTCATTCAGAAATGTCAAACTTTAACAAGTCCTTATCCACTTCCACCAGCCAAGGAGGCATCACCATTAAACCTCGAAAGTATGATAATAGACGGTTGGAGAATCTACTGACTGGCATTCTGAGGAGGTGGGCATAGACTGTTATTCTCCGTTTTTGGATAACACTTGAGATCTTTTCGGAGTGGGAGTACTCCAGAGTTTGTAACCTCCATCTTTGAACTAAGGACCAAGAATTTTCCTAATGATCTTTCTTTCCTTAACTTCATGTCTCTCGACCGGGCCAGCTGCGCGGTTTGTTAGGCATTCCACTACATACAGTGCTTCCGGTCATATCACAGATCGATAGGGTCTCAACTTTGCATTCCTAGAGATGGACTTCTTATTGTACATTATTTACTCCAAACCCTAGAATGTATGTTAAGACTCTATCCAACCAGTTACAAGGGGTCATTACACAATAATTTTGGTAATTCGAAGTAAATGTTCTATTTCCTGAATTTCCCAATCGTGATTAGTATAACCTCCATGTTTTAAGATATGTACGAGCTGTGGACGTTTCATTAATGTATGAGGGTCAGTCCAGTAGGTACCATCAATGAGTGGTTTTCCATGGCGCTCAATAACTAATGCTTTCAAAAACTGGGAAAGCGGTGATAGTTTTATAGGTGTGAGAACCTTATTGGTAGGGATCGGTCGATTTAAGTCCTCCAGTTTCGGAGAGAACCCAAAAGGCTACTTTGAGTTAAGGTTAAGTTCAGCATTACAAAAAATAAATTTCAACATCAAGGGAAAAGAAAGTAATGGTAAAGGGAGAGCAAGTTGCTTAAATATTGCTATGTTATTAACAATGTAAATAATTATTTGACAGGAAGGGGCAAGCCCATAAATGTTTGTATAGTTTATCAATATTAACTTTTAACAAACAACAATCTAAACAATTAGCAGTTAGCATATAAACTGGTTTCTGCCAGTGAAGGTGCAATATAAGGTTTAGCACCAAAGTTGTATGCATTAAAGAGAACTTAAATGCAAAAATGAAGAACTGATTATTCATATCTGACAAATGATCTTGTCCACAAAAAAGGCAATTTAGAATAATAACATATGACAGCGAAACTACTGAGCTGAAGAGCTTCAAACTCAAAGTTGAGCGATCTGATACGAGAGCCCAGTAGAAAAGTTTGTTAATAGGTTTTACCTGAAGATATCACACGGAGAAAGTTAATGACACATTTTTGCATATCCTTTGGTTGTTTCCTGAGGTGAAGTTTCCATGGGTTAATTTAACCATGAGTAGAGAAGCAGTTGAAAATATTAAAGACCAAGTGGTCCTTAAACCAGATACTTCGACAGGAGGATTGACATTTGTAGTAAAAAGCAACTAGCTTTGAACGTCGCCATGTGAAGAACATTTGCACATAAGTAATCACTTGTAGGATTAAAAACCCTTAAAAGCAGTCGACATGCTTATCGATGAAGTTTGAAGAAAATGACAGGAAACTTAATTTGAAGAATAGGCGCAAGGCCTACATTGCACTAAGTACTTTCCAAGTTCTTTGGTTAGCCGTAGAGTGTTTGCATGTCGAAACTTTCAATGTAGTCTCGATGTCCGGTGGACTGAGAGGCGGCGACTGCTAGGGGACGAGTTGACTGTAGTCGTAATCGTGGTGACGAGATGTGTCATGATGAGGAAGGAAATTGCAGCTGTTTAAATAGCAGCAGACGGATGCATCTAGGAACTTCGATGAACGGAGAACTGCGATTGGTCGGTATAACAGGCAAGCAATGAGAAGAGAATGGAATCGGTGTTGTGAGTTTCACTGTAACAGTCCTAAAGAAGAGTGTCCTACAACCTTGTATTTCTGAATACAGAACCAGGAAGTGTAGAATATAATAATTAATTTAAGAAAGCAGTTTATAACGTTTTAAACAAGGTTACGTAAGACACATGTAAGCACACGTCGCACTTATAGGCTAAGAAAAAAATTACGTTTCACATTCTGTTTTATGTCTCGACAATTACGTAAAATGGAACTAATAAATTATAGGATTTTGTAGCCTTCAAAAATGTGAACACTTATCATTATCATCACAAGAACTATATAGTTTGTTTTGTTCCTTTTCCACAGGGACCTCTTTCATAGTCTGCATTTATTTGATAGTGTTGTAGGCTTATCAAATTCATTCATTCATTCATTCATTCATTCATTCATTCATTCATTCATTCATTCATTCATTTATTTGCAATGGGGGGAGTGTCCCCCGGTGGCAAATTGGATATACATAACAAATAAATAATTATACATAACAATTCAATAACAATTATACAACAATTAAACTGGAGTATTTACACAAATAGTCAGTCTTTTCTTAAACACACCTATATGTTTGGGAAAAGGCTCTAAGACTGCGGCAGGTAGAGAGTTCCAGTTATCAATGGCACGGTTTACAAAAGAATATTTACCATAATTTGTTCGCTGTGGTCGGCCCTTAACTTTGAAAGGATGATCGCTCCTACCCATGTAAGTGGGCTTTCCCAATCGTTTGCTGAGCTCACCCCATGCTGGTTGATTTGTATACGTGTTGTACATAGCGCAGAGTCTAGATTTCATCCTCCTAGCCTCCAGTGATTCCCACCCAAGTTTCTTTAACATACGGCTCACACTGCTCCTGGGATTAAAGTCACTGAGCACAAATCTAGCGGCCTTTCTTTGTACCATTTCCAACTCATTGATGATCCCTGCTTGATATGGATCCCAAACCGCCGAGGCATATTCCAGAATAGGTCTTACAAGTGACAAATAGCCTAATTCTTTAGCAGAGGTACTACTTCCTTTTAAGACCCTCATTACAAAGTGCAGGGATTTGTAAGCTTTTGAAACTACACATCCTACACGACTACTCTATTTCATATCATTCCTTACGTGAACGCCCAAATATTTGCAAGAATCTTCTTCTACAAGTATTTCCGAGCCAATTGTATATTGAAAATCCTGCCTCCGCACTTTCCCTATTTTTAAGAGACTACATTTTCTTGTGTTTATTTTCATTTTATTTTCAATCGCCCACTTATAGACCAGGTTCTGGTCCTCTTGAAGCACTGCATTGTCTTGTGAGTCATGTATCTTTCGATATATTACACAATCATCCGCAAACAATCGACAGTCACTGCGAATCCCATTTGGTAAGTCATTTATAAACGCCAAAAATAACCAAGTTCCGATTACGCTGCCCTGAGGGATACCCGACGTTACGGTAATTTAATCCGAGAATATGCCTTCGACTTTCACTTTCTGTGAACGACCCGTCAAAAATTCTTGGATCCATAAAATTACTCTTCTATCAATCTTCGTCGAAGCTAATTTATGGAGTAGCATGTCATGCGGCAAGACATCAAATGCCTTCGCAAAATCTATAACCATGGCGTCGACTGAAACTCCAGGGTCTAACGATTCGCTAATGTCTTGAAAAAGTGATAGCATCTGACTCTCGCATGGGTAACCTTTCCGAAATCCATGTTGCCTATCATTAAACCATGATAATGTTTACCACTGTTCCCTCAAGTAGTCGCAAATGAGATGCGCCATCTGTTTACAAACGATGGACGTAAGGCTAACCGGCCTGTAGTTGCCCAATTCAAGTCTGCTCCCTTCCTTAAATATTGGGACTACCGTAGCTCTTTTCCAGTCATCTGGGATTTGCGCATTGTTTATGGACACATTAAACATCACCTCCAAGTATCGTGCCACGGCCCTACCTCCTAGTTTAAGTACTTCACTAACAATATTATCAGGACCCTTTGATACATTGAAACGTAGTTTTTGTATTAGCTTTACAATTGCTGACTGGTTTATTTGGAACAGGGGAGCCCCTGATTCGTCGTTAAGGTCCAACACACAGCTATTGGAATTATTGAACACACTACCGTAAAAGACATTTAATTCATTAGCAATGGCCTGTTTCTCAGTAATTAATTTACCGTCACCGGACATTATCATCGACAAATTATTTGCATTTCCGTTTCTTCTCCTAACATAACTGTACATTTTTTTCCACCCATCACCTCCCGAACCAAGTAAACCTTGCATATAACTGTCATGAGCAGCCCTCTTTTTTAAGACGAGCTCTCTTGATAAGGACTTAAATTTCAACATATACTTGTCACTATAGAGCCTCCGTGGCTTAGGCGGCAGCACGCCGGCCTCTCACCGCTGGGTCCGTGGTTCAAATCCCAGTCACTCCATGTGAGATCTGTGCTGGACAAAACGGAGGCAGACAGGTTTTTCTCCGGTTTTCTCTGTCAAAATTTCATTTCAGCAACACTCTCCACTATCATTTCATTTCATCTGTCATTCATTAATCATTGCCCCAGAGGAGTGCGTCAGGCCTCGGCAGCCGGCACAGTCCATATCCTCGCCGCTAGATGGGGGCTTCATTCATTCCATTCCTGACCCGGTCGGAGACTGGAAGCAGGCTGTGGATTTTCATTTTTCACTTGTCACTATCATGTCTTTTATTGTATAATTTCCTAATTTTCCGTTTTAGACTCCTAATTTATCGTGTGTAATACTCAGGATCTGGTTTTTGTTTCAGAAATTTAAATGTGACAAATTTATCAACAGCGCTATTTAAAATTTTCAAAAGTTAGTCCACAGGATATTTATGTGATTTCCTTCCGATGCCCATCCTACGAATAGCTCATTCAAATACCCCTGAAACTTACCCTGATCCGCCCTGCGATACTGGAATATGATCTTTTTTGCTACATCAGAGTCTAATTTTGTAATGTCACCATATCTAATATTTAATTCAACCCCAGAATGGTCACTAATTCCTGGTACTTTCAGACAGTTAATATACAGCTCTACAGGCCTTACGAGATAAACATCTAAGGTATTATTGTCTCTAGTTGGGAAGTCAACTACTTGGGAAAATCCCCCCTCCCTTAAGAATATATTTGCAGCGCTCTGAGCTTGACTACAGCTAGTTGACTCACCAGACCAGTCTACTTTGGGGAGGTTTAAATCTCCAGCAATTTTTATGCTCTTTTTCATAGCATTACCCGTACAAGTTTTATCATACAGTGTTTCGAGGAGAGAAAAGTTATCTTTCGGTGCACTATACGCCCCTATCACCTGAAGAGGGAATTTCTTTCTTTTATCCGAAATTTGTACACATAACATTTCATGATCCATATCAGCCCACTTTAAGAAACTACCTATATTTTTGCGCACACAAATAAATGGCCCACCACCTCGCTTCCCCCGATCCCTTCTGTACATTTCGTAGGTCCCTTGAATTATTTCGCTACTATTTATGTCCTCATATAACCAAGATTCAGTTGCAATGACAATGTCCGGAGAATACGTCTCTACAAGATTCCAAAATTCAATTAATTTATTTCCTAAATTCTGACAATTAACCTGAAGTAATCTTAGAGTCTTACCTCCGCAGCAAATATATCTTGAAATAGCTCCTTCTGTTCCCATCGGCTGGCAACCACTTGACCTGCTCCTCCTCACAAAAGGCGGCACGAACCGATGACCCTGTCATGTAGGCTCCCTAGGTTAAAAGTGCCCCGTCGATTTAAATGCAGCCCGTCTCGGGCGAAGACACGGCCACCAATCCAGCAGTCAGCTTCTACGTACACTAATCCCAGTTGTGCACATACCCATTCCATGCGGTCATTTACAGTCTTAACTCGCCTTAACGGAACATCTCCCCGCCGAACAATGCCACTCATTATAATGTTTGCACTTCTAAACTTGCTTTTAGCTTTTCTGCCTAGTTCGTAGAGCTCCCCCATGATGTAATCAGCTGTAGCCCTCTTCTTCAAATCGTTTGTCCCAACATGTAGCAACAACACTTTAACTTTGTCACAGTCCTCTACATTTGATTGTTCCACTTGTAAGGATTGTTTAAACATGGCGTTTAGGAATGGTGTTATATGTTTCTCAACAAACATCTCGCTATCTTGAACAGCAATATATTTTTCTGGAACTTGCTTTTTAGTATTTTGGTGAGTTTTTTTCGACAGCAACCATGATTCGTTTGGAGTACCACATTGATTATCACTAACACCTTTTAATTTTTAAGTCCCCTCGTCACTTGTTTGACCTTTCTATTGAGCATTGGCAGAATATTAGACCATTTACATGATTTCGCTTGTAGTTATAAAAGTAGCCTTTATAGAGTGCACGTTGCCTACCTTTGTTGGTAGTAGTAAGCTCCATTATAGCAACTGACTTGTGAGTCTGATTTGCTTACTACAAATGATACAACAGTTCTGGTGACGGAACAATTCAGTGTCTGCTTTTATGTGTCGGATTCTTTTGGTGGCTTATCATATGTCAGCTTATTTAGGAAGCTTATCATATGTCAGCTTATTTTGGCGACTTATCATATGTCAGCTTATTTTGGAAACTTATCCTAAGTCAGCTTATTTTGGAAGCTTATCATATGTCAGCTTATTTTGGATGCTTATATTGTATAGGCTCATTTGTAACTTGAACTAATCTAACCTAACTTTACCTCACCTAACCTCAGTTCACCAAATTTTACCTAACTTAACCTCGGCCGACCTAATCTAATCTCATTTCCCCTAACCTAACCCGACAACACCTGACCTGACTTTACTCAACATTTCCTAATCTAATCCGAGCTATACTCACCTGACTTGACCTAACCTGTTTGTAAGTTTGCAACAACAACTACACACCAAGATTTTTTTAAATACAGAGTACTTTAAGGTTAATCATTGACTCCCAACTCCTACTCCCACCTTTATCCCAAAGCTAATCGAATACATTATATTTTTAGATTTTTACAAAACTTTTATTTGGAAAGTAGGCTATATTTTAACTAGAAATCCTAAAAGGTTGTATATTGGCTTAAACAAAGGGTCTCTATGTTCTTTAATCATTAGAACAAAACATGGTATTTGTTTAGATTCCTTCCAAAAAAGTTCAAAACATGGCTTAAATTATACAGGTTTGCCTACTTGACAATATGATATACTAAAATGTCATCTAAATCCCATTTGTCTATTTATTCTTTTACGAAGAAGATAAATATGGCTTCCTACCACAAAAAATCAAATTTTTAACCCTTTATGCTAGGAAACTAATATTGAAAACATGACTGGGGAATATTGGTTTATTCGTGTCAGAAGAACAAAAAAGACAAATATTAGAAAGAGAAAAAAAAACGGAAAATGGACACAAAATCATGCAACTTCAAAGAATTCCTCCATAGAAGTTATTAATTCGAGAACATTTGAATTTTCTTGAGTCAAATCACTCGTTGTACAACTTGTCAGTCAAAAGGGAGGTAGATTTTCGATTTCGATTTGACCATGTACGGGTCAACATTAACGCTCGTAGTGATAGATTTAGTGAAAAAGGATCTGGTCTAACGTTTGGTGCCCATGAATGAATTGAACGGAACCATCCAAGAGTCGTCTGCGATCGTCACCTGTTGGCGAGGTTTGCGTTTCATTGTAGGAAATTCATTTTAAGTTGTTGATCGTTGGTTTCGTCTTCATCGTTTTGCCGACTCGTTCCAGGTTCGTCGCTGAATCTTATTACTTCCGGCATTTTATTATTCCACTTTTGAATATTTTATGTATTAACCCAACTTACGTGTTGGCGGTATTGTAACGCACAATGAACTGACAAGTAATGGACACCAAACGTAAGACAACATCCTATGCCATGTGTAGTTGACTAAATCTATCATATATTTTCAAATAAAAATCAAAATATCTACTTCTGTTTTTACTGACATCAACAAAGAGAACATATTATCTGTGGCATAAATCATTCACTGCGTGCTAGTGTCGACCCAAACAGGGTCAAATCAAAATCAAAATGTCTAATTCTTTTTGAGGAATTCAAAGACCTGTGCCCAGAAATTAAATATAATGAATCAATGAATAATTTCAATTAAGTCCAGAAGTAATTTTCAAAATTTTATTATACATGAATTAAAGCGAATGGCCATAGAAGGGCGTATTATTTGAACGCCCATGGGCTAACAGCAAGTTCAATTTCAGGTAGATCCAACTTTTTCTACCAGATGCCACCATCACTGACACCTAGCGGTGAAATATGAAACATGATAATATTTTCATAACAAGTATTTTTATCATTGGCAAATTTTGAAAATAGAATAACATAGAGTTTTCGTTTAAATGAATTCCAATAGTCTGAGTGCCCTTACTGTCACTCAACAAAATGTTTTCTACATTAAAATGTGACTACAATATTGTCGTCTGTAAACGATTTGCATTCGCATATACTGCCTGAGTATGCCGTCTAGCCTCTATGGGATATCTTGTGGGTCATCAATGCGTCATTGATAGAATATTGTCGTCGGAGATGTTTCTTGGATAAAGCTTATCGTCGCTGTGATTTACCACGCATTATAGCCAATTATTTCTGCAAGGGAAATTGGTTTCGCATATTCTACATGAATATGGCCTCTTCCAGCAATGGGTGAACAATTGTGTTTACAAAGAATGTTAATAGTGATTTTGCTTCCCATGTAGACAATAAATAAATCTTCTTGCCACTAAGCATTACCCATGATCATTTACATAATCTCTGCAAGTACATTGCAATAAGCTTTGTATATGGTAGGGGAATATGGCGTCTTGCATTGGTGCATGGTATTTTTGATGTGTGATTGTGCTCCGATTTACCAATATCACTCTTCACAGAATGGCCTAAGAAACATACTGTATTATCGAACTTTCGAAGAAAGTGGGTTTCTTATAGATAACTTCATTAAAGTTTCCCTGGCTACGGGTAAACATGTGCTTCGACAATAATTGTCTTCTCTCGGAAAATCTGACATCTCACCGCTGTTAATATACGAGTGCCTGTTCAAAGATACTTTAGGGGCCGATAACCTAGATGTTAGGCCCCTTAAAACAACAATTATCATCATCATCATCAAAGATACTCTTGATGCACACTTGTATTCTCATAAAACATATGAATAAGGCTACTTAGGTGAGGGTAAACATAGGTGTCTTCAAATGTCCTTTCCGAGCATATGCATATGATACATGAGCATGGCTTCTGGCCGCTATGGGCTAATATGTGTTAATCGAAATATCCTCAAATAAATTAAATTGATTTTCCTCGAACATCGTCTCTAGAGTTTAACATGTATCGGTACACTCCCACGATGAGAAACTTTAATTTTGCATAATGCATGAATATGGCTTCTTCCAGCTATGGACGATGGTTCATTTATCAAATGTCCTCGCTGAGCATATGAATTTTAACACGTGGTTTAATGTTCTTTCTGAACAGATTTCACTTCGCATTTAATTAACGAGAATAGCATTTCATCATGATGAAATGACCTTAGGACATTAAATTCTTGTTTGGCCGAAGAAAGAAACTCGCCTATAAGCGTTGACATGTGGCACTTCAGAAGCAGTTTCTAAGTAAACTTGTCTTTACAGGTGGTGTATGAGTAAGGAATCTCTCCGCTATGGGTTAACAATCGTGGCTTTTAAAAACCATTGACGGCGAAGTTTTCTTCACATATGTGACAACAGAAAGAACGCTCTACGATGAGTTTCTTTAAATCCCATTTTAGCAACAAGGTTGGGATTAGGAACTGGGAAAGGAAGATGGTCTTTTGACGCAATGGGCCAACATGTGCTACTTTAAATTGCCCTTCGCAAATGCTACATGAGTATGGATTCTCACCGGTATGCACTTATACGAGTGTGTTTGCAAAATTCCGGCCCGAGCAGATTTCCCAAGCATATACAGAATGTGTATTGTTTCTCACTGCTATACGTTAAGAGTAGTGCATACATATGCCCAGTTCGGGCAAATTTGGCTTCGCATATGCTACATGAATATGGATTCTCACCACTAGGCGTTAACATTTGTCTCCAAATGACCGAAATGCGCAATTTTGGCTTCGCATATACTGCATAAGTATGGTTGTTTCCGCTATGTGTTAACATGTGTGTCTTCATAAACCGTTTCTTGGCAAATTTTGCTTCGAATATTCTGGATGAGTATGGTGTGTCACCGCTATGCGTAAACAATTGTCTCTTCAAACTTCCTTTCTGGGAAAATTTGTCTTCGCATACACTGCATGAGTATGGTTGTCACCGCTGTGCTTACATGTGTGTCTTCATAAACTGTTTCTTGGCAAATTTTGCTTCGAATATACTGGATGACTATGGTGTGTCACCGCTATGCGTTAACAAGTGTCTCTTCAAACTTCCTTTCTGGGAAAATTTGTCTTCGCATATCGTCGGTGTAAATGTAATACCTGCTATGTGCAAAAATAGCTGTTTTCAATTAAAAATGCAGTCCCCTAGATGGCAGCACCGTGGATCGACGTGTAATATCTGTTTTGTGCAGTCAGTTTTCATTTCCGTGTATTTTCTATGCAAAGCATACCTGCTATGTGCCAATGCATGGAAGCTGTAAGTTAATATCTGCTATGTGCAAGAAACGTCACATGACTGGTATTCTATGGACAGGTAGTAGGGAATGGTAAACAATATCACATGGCGCGCGCGCTGTTTTGTTCATTGTCGAGACGTGACGGAGTGAATGTGAGTGCAGGAAGATATTACAGCCTTGACAATAGGTAAGTTTATCTCTATGTATGTATGTCTACCCCTTATTATGATTATAAATACAATCTGCAGTATCATGTTGACAACCGCAATGTCTTGTTGTTTACAGGTAATATTCTAAAGTGAACGCAGTCTCTTGCCGCAGACAATGGAAAACATATTATCACCCTCGCAAATATTGGAGCAACTTTTGAATACGCAAGATACTGACCCTGACAGCCATAGTAATAATTCTCCCCCACTATGCTACGAGTTATTACTACCGGTATTTGAAGCACCAGTGGGAGAAGATGTATCCATACATTATCCGCGTTCGCCGGGTCCATCTTCGTCTATCATTCAGGAAGAATCTGACCTATCTAAGAGCTTAATCAAAGGTTAGCTGCCGAGAAATATTTGAGGTATTCGATTTTAAAGCATGGTAAATGGCAAAATGTACGTGTTATTTAGACTTCCTATTTTAAAGGAAATATATTTGTTGTACAGATTTATGTAATTCTGATTCTTAATACATTGAAAAATTAGACACCATCGGAAGATAGCATTTCCTACAAACGTACTTCATGTTAGTTGCCATGTTTTAGAAACCGATCCCTTATTTATTATTATCGTCTTGGAAGCCTGTTTTCAGTGTTGCCTTAGTAAACGAACTTTTAAATGCTTTAAACCATTACAATTGGGTATAAGCGTGTTGACAGACGGAAAGGCATTTAATAGTTCGTTCTCATGAATTGTTAACTTGCATTAGATATAGTTGATGTTTTCTACAAATCGTTAAGCAGCAAGTAGCTATTATTACAATAAACCCCTTATTATCTTTTATTGCAGAAAATGAAAACATATCTACCATATCCGACCATGACGTTATGCACTTCATTCCACATAATGATGAAACCTACGGTGAATCCATGCCATCAACCAGCACCTGTCCACCTATTTCTCAGGAAGCCCTTGCTGATAGGGAAGAAGCAGCGAATGAAAACCAGAGGATGCAAGTACTGAAGAGGAAAACCACCAAAGAGAATCGACTTAGGGGCGCAGCTTACACTGGGTATAGTAGGGATAAGAGTGGGCAAATTAATCATGATGTTAACAGGAATGAGCGGGGCATGCTTGAAAGATGTATCCATACTTCAACTAACACTAAATCAAAGCGGTCTTTTTTATGTGGACAAATTACAACTAGAGATCGTGAAAAAGTTTTTAAATACTTCTGGGATCTCCCGTCATGGGAAGCTAAGAAAGCCTACGTCAAAGGATTAGTTACCAACCGCCATGTAATCAAACGGAGAAAATTAAAGACCTCAGAAAAGAAGAAGCAGAAGAAGATGCATTTTCAAGACTGCCATTTACCAACAGCAGATGGGCAGCATGTAAGAGTCTGTAGAACACTGTTCCTAAACACATTGGGCATTAAACGAGATTCTTTCCTTCGATGGACCTCTGATCAGAGAGAAAGCGATGACGGCGCTGGCACTGATGATGAGATGCCTGATGATCCAGACATCCAGCCTAACATCTCTGCCGCTTCTAATGATGTAACCTCGAGTAGTGGACAATTCAAATATGCTGCAAACAAAAGGAAGTATTTACTGGAATGGTTGGCAGTAATCCCAAATGTTCCCAGGCACTATTGCAGATCATCCACCGGAAAGACATACGTTGAAAGTGGATTTCCATCATTTCAAAATATGCACGGCATGTACCGTGAATGGTGTGAAAAAAAAGAGGTGCCTCATGGGTCCAGGCCTTGGTTTGTGGCACAGCTTGACAAAGAAAAAATCGGTATACACATGCCTCGGAAAGATCAATGTGATACATGTCATATGTATAAATCAGGTAACCTAGAGCTTGATAAATACACTGCGCACTTGAAAATGAAGGAGGAAGCGTTCATTGCAAAGGCAGCTGCAAAGGAGAACGCCTCTGAAACTCATCACGTAATAACAATGGACGTTCAGAGTGTTCTTCTTGCTCCGAAACTGGAAGCGAGTGCACTATACTACAAAAGAAAGTTACAAATTCACAATTTCACCACCTACTGTCTCAAGAATGGCGATGTCAACCTTTACATTTGGCATGAAGCCAGTGGAGGCGTTTCAGCAAGTAGTTTTGTTTCATGCATTGTTGACTACATTGAAAACTTGCCCCCTTCAGTAACTCATGTAACCTTAATATCAGATGGTTGTGGTTACCAAAATAGAAACAAAGTGCTAGCATCAGCTCTCAGCACCATGTATGTGATACATCATCTTGATCACACCTTTTTCAAGAACTACGAAGCCGTTTCAACACTCTCTTCCCTTCGCCCAGGAAAGGTTGCTGGCGATCCAAGCGTCACAGACATACGTGCTCTGAAATATTTAACTGATGGCTCTATTCACTTTCGACTTCGACATACATATGAGTACCAGCTTCTTCCAATAAGAAAACGGCGATCTGCTTCAGGATCCGCGGGAGTACCCCCAGTCCTGTATCCAGCACCAAAAAAAATCTCTGCAGAAAAGTACAAAGATTTGCTTTCTTTAACCAATCTGATTCCCAAAGATTACCACTCATTCTACAACAATCTTCCTCACGAGAAGTAACGAGCAACTTAATGTATTATTGAAGTATACACGACCAACTCCCTTTTTTATATATAATTTAGTGTCAGTTTTGGTGTCTATGCCAATAAACGTTTGCATTTAGAATTAGAACATTTTGTGTAAAACCTGCCATGTGAATTCTAATTGCATGAAATATCTGTCATGTGCCTACAAAATATAGTTTTGTAATGTCGTTATGTGATAAATATATTCTTGGTTATTTTTTCAATTCCCCTTTAATTCGAGTCCCTTATCCCTCTCAAATAACATTTTTTTTCGAAGTATTTAATGTCCAATTTTCCCGCCAGACAGTTTTTTGTCCCTCCTGAAAAGTTTGTGTTTTGCACATAGCAGTAATTGCATTTACACCGACGATATACTGCATGAGTATGGCTTGTCACCGCTGTGCGTTAACATGTGTACCTTCATATTACTTCCTTGCGCAAATTTGGCTTCGCATAGATTGAATGAGTATGGTTTGTCACCGCTATGCGTTAACGTGTGGGTCTTCAATCTACCTTTATGTGAAAATTTGGCTTCGCATATAGCGCATGAGTATGGTTTAACACCGCTATGCGTTAACATGTGTCCCTCCAAACTATTTGAGTGGGCAAATTTGTTTTTGCATATCCTGCATGAGTATGGCTTGTCCCCGCTATGCGTTAACAAGTGTACCTTAAAACTTCCTCTGCGAGCAAACTTGTTTTCGCATATACTGCATGAGTCTGGCTTGTCACCACTATGCGTTAACATGTGTACCTTCAAATTACTTCTTAAAGAAAATTTTACTTCGCATATACTGCATGTGTATGGTCTGTTACCACTATGCGTTAACGAGTGTCACTTCAAATTACCTTTCTGCGCAAATTTCTTTTCGCATATTCTGCAAGAGTATGGCTTGTCACCGCTATGCGTAAACAAGTGTGCCTTCAAATTACCTTTCTGGTAATATTTGGCTTCGCAAATACTGCATGCGTATGGCCTTGTACCGCTATGGGTTAGCATGCGTGTCTTTAAATACCCCCTGTTTGAAAACTTGGCTTTGCAAGCTGTACATGAGATACGCTCCTTTCCGGTATGGATGAGCAGGTTCTCCTTCAAATTTTCTTCCAGATACGGTTGTCGAGGAATGTCCCGATGCGTAAGTATTCCTTACAACAGGATTCGAAGCATCAGGATATAATAACCTGAAATCAGTGTTATAAATATATTGCAGTGCGCTCATAATTGTTGAATTATCTCAGATGAATTATTCTTTTGCGATCCAGAGATGAAACTAACGGTATGAAGGATTTGGTGCATCTTTAATAATATAAAACCAGGAATGTTGTCTTAATCAAGTACCAGGAACAAATATGGTTTCTATACTTCAAATTTATTTTTATATAACGATTACTTTGAAATAACACATATATTATGCAGAAAAAGTGATATGTCATGTCGGAGTATTTGGGATCATACCTTTCATGGATGTCATTTGCATAAAATCAACCAGATCCTTGATCAGTTCAATAATTGAAATTACTGAATGTTTGCAGATATTGTGTGCTGATTAATGCCTCCTCTGCGAGAGTTCACTTTTTCCTTTTTCCTATTCTGTCGCTTTAACAGCATGGCTGTGCGAGGATATAACGATAGTTTAATGGAATCATGGCAACTGAACAGCAGCTGACTTACAAAGTACATTGTCTTACAGGTGACAGAATGATGGATATTATACTCCCTGCCGAATAGATATTCTGTTTTATGGATAATGGAGAATATTTTGGATATGCGGTCCGTGTGAATTCGGAACTACATGGTTTATCATGCTTCACCGGTGAATACTTCGTGGATGGTTACCACAATTATGGGCACCATAAGTTGATGGAGATCACTGATTATCTTTATTTTCCGAGATAAAGAAACAGATATTTTGTATAACAGTAACTTGTAATAATATAAGAGAAAGGGTAACCCTTTAAGATTACTCACAAGACATAGCGGACATGAATCGAAAACTTGGCACAACTCTACTCGACTCCCGTCTTACCTCGAGCAACATTTGGAAACATTCAATTAACTTAAACCTCCCGTTCGAATAAGTTTCATAATATCTCGACCTATACTTAGACTTCGTTGGTTGGTTGGTTCCTCAGTTTAGGGGCTGCGACAACGCGGTCATGTAGCCCTGTGTACTTTGGGTGAGTGTAGAATCTGTCTGATAACCGGTGTTAATTGTGATGGCTGTATTAGTGTATCTGTTTTTTAATTTAAGTACAGACTGGAAGTAAGAATTTTTCAAATAGTTCCTACTTTTGCCGCCAAACGCCCCCATCAACGACTACTAGGCCTAGTTCAGAACTTAGCTCCTGGACGCCACCGCAGTCGGCTCATGGCAACGAACGTAGAAATCTAAGAGCGTTGTTTACATTCTTAACCTATCCAATTTAGATTCACACAGGTGTACTTAGTGGAAGGTTCTTTAACATGCCATAAATCTATGACATGGGACCGCCGGATTTACTTCCCCTCCGAAGGAAGGCATACTGAGGGATTTTTAACGCTCTTAAAAAATCCGACGGCTTCGGCCGGGTTTGAACCCGCGATCATGGCCATAGAAGCTCAGCATGCTACCTACTACGCCACCGATGCCGCTATTTAGACTTCAATAAATTCGAAGTTTTTCACTGTTATTCAACATTAAATGAGTAACTCAGATTTTTGTCCAAGCTGGCACCACATTTTAAAAGTGATGAAATTGTTTAAGAGATTTCATTGCATTTAGTGACCGAGGATTATTTGTAAGTAAATGAGTATACGCTCGCATAAAACTGAGGAAAGTTTTCCCGCAGGCGGCGTATATGCTGAGTGACTGGAATACATTGATGTATTTATATTATTCATCAGTATCAAGACCAGTTTGATGTTGCCTTCTATATCAGCCATTCTTAAGCTAGCCACTCTATCAACACGTAACTACCACACGCTACATCCGAAGCAATTGTTTTACCATATTCTAACATTGGTTATTGCTTGGAGTTCTTTTCCTTGGCTCGTCCTTCCAGTACAACTGTAAGTTTGCAAATCCTGTTGCCTTAGTATGTGCCATACCAAGCGATCTATTCTGTCCATTACCACTCGCCAGATTCATCTATCAACCCCCGCTTGTCCTAATACCCTTCGTATTTTACTCTAACTATACTTTAGTCCTCCACTATTCTCTTACACCACATTGACATTTTTATATATTCCTCAGTGTTGCAGATAGAACAGTCCGAGTTTCAGATCCACTTAGCGCTACCCTGCAGACAAAGACTTCAAGAATAACTTTTTATTACCTAGATCTAAATTTCATGTCAACAGATGTCAACCCAAACCTTATATCTCATATTCCTTGTCCATTTTTGCCGAAGTAGGAGCCACCAACATCCTTAAGCGTTTTAACTGTCAATCTATGTCAACAGTTTTTATATCTTCCTGCTGCATTCCATTCATTCTCTTCTGAATACCACGATTTTATAATGATTTCTATACTCAAAACCTCGTAGGCACTGTTCACTAACTCATTGAAATCCTCTGGTGAATAGAGAAAGATGGCAATGTTGTCAGTAAATCACTGAATCGAAATTAATTTACTTTAATCCTATAAATTTACTTAAAATTTCAATCTCGTATCTTTCATTACTTGCTAAATGTATAGATTGAAATGTACTAGTTATAAAATGCAGCCTTACCTTAAATGTTTCTAAAGACCAGTCTCTCTTTCATACCCATCGAATCTTATAACTACCACCTGTTTGTAGATACTCTCCCATCACTGAGTTTTATTCCAATTCTTCTCAGGTTGTCAGAAAGCAAAGGTATGAAATTAGGAGTATCTCAATATTTGAGGCATTCAATATTTTACCAGTTACGAATAAAAATTCGATGAAAAGTGCATTTGTAAACATACAGTAGTTATAGCGTGTCACAACTACGCCATGCATTTTATTGCATCCAAAATCAGCCGATTCTCTAGATGCGAGGAGTATAAGTCACTAATTAAAATAAATATTTGGAATATATCGTAGGAAGAAATCTCAATTACATCGGTTTCAGGACATTCCATCGCTATTCCAGTGTAGAGACAACATCTTCTAAGTTAATAAGCTACTACGAAAATAAGCCAGTTAATAAAGGGTGTGACTTTGGCCGATGTCGAAGGTAGAATTCTAAATTCCCTATATTATTGTTTTACATCTTCACCAGCATCCATCGCAACTCAAGTTTAGTAACAACATATATTAGAGCTTGAGTTTTCTTTTATTTATATGCGGAAATTCTTATTCTATCTTAATCAAATAACTGTAAGCACATCCATCTTATTTTATTACTGTTACACTCTATTAACGCTGAAGAAGATATCATTGGATATCGAAACATGTCCGTTTAAATATTATTAATCATCATATTCTTAGTATTGACAAGGCGGATTAAATAAAACAATCAACATTATCACCAGCTCTTTTAAGATTAAATATGCTTTCTTCCTATTCTACCTTCTAAGATCAGTCCAATAATTAATATAACACCCCTTATCCCTAAGATAATCAGCTCGATTACCCATGCTTCAAAGATCCTGTCTAGAATAATTTACAAGAGGATAGAAAGCCAGATAGAAACTGAGTTGGGTGAAGACCAGTTAGGTTTCAGAATAATTTACAAGAGGATAGAAAGCCAGATAGAAACGGAGTTGGGTGAAGACCAGTTTGGTTTCAGGAGAAATGTAGGAACAAGGGAAGCTGTACTAAGTCTTAGGCTGATTTTGGAAGATAGAATAAGGAAAGATAAGAGAACGTTCATGGCATTTGTAGACTTAGAAACGGCTTTTGATAACGTTGATTGGACTAAACTGTTTGACATTTTGAAATCTATTGGAATAAAGTACATGGATATGAGGGTGATATACAATCTATACAGAAACCAGACAGCAGTCATTCGAGCTGAAGGACATGACAGAAAAGCTGGTATTCAGAAAGGTGTAAGGCTGCAACTTATCACCCATACTTTTCAATCTTTACATTGATCAAGTAATGGAGGAAATTGGAGAACAATATAAAGTGGGAGAGAAGATTCAAGGAGAAATAATTTCAACTCTGAGATTTGCAGATAACATCGTCATCTTGGCCGACACGCCTGAGGATTTGAATGAGCTTTTGAATGGTAGGGACTCCGTCTTACGGAAAGAATTCATGATGAAAATTAATAATTGTAAAACAAAAATATTGGAATGCAGCCGAAATAAATCAGAAACCTCTATGGACATCAAATTGTCAGGTGAAAAGCTGAAGGAAGTAGGAGACTTCTGTTACTAAGGAAGCAAAATAACCAGTGATGGACGAAGCAAAGAGGATATAAAAGTAGGTTGGCTCAGGCAAGGAAAGCATTTCTACAAAAAAGGAATCTGTTGACATCGAATATAGATTTAGGTGTTAGGAAGTCATTTTTGAAAGCCTTTGTCTGGAGCGTGGCGCTGTATGGAAGTGAAACTGGGACTACTGGTGCAGCAGAAAAGAGGAGAATTGAAGCATTTGAAATGTGGTGTTACAGGAGAATGATTAAGATCAGATGGGTATATAGGGTTACAAACGAAGAGGTATTAAGATGAGTGGGAGAGGAGAGATGTTTCTGGCGACTGCTAATGATGAGAAGACATAGGTTAGTAGGACACATACTAAGACACATTCAGGGATAGCAGGCTTAGTTATGGAAGGAAGGGCTGAGGACAAGAACTGTAGGGGTAGACCGAGGTTAGAATATGTTAAACAGATTGCCTCGGATGTAGGGTGTGGTAGCTATGTAGAGATGAAACGATTAGCTCAGGACAGGGAGGCATGGAGAGCTGCATTAAACCAGTCAAAAGACTGAAGACTCAAACAACAACATCCCTAAGATATTGTTGAAACAGACTGGGCTTCACCTAACTCAACCGTCATCCCACCCACTTAGTAATTATACTATTTAGAAACTGTGAAGCGTGAGTCATCAAACCATCTATCAGCTGCTTGACATACAGCCAAAAATAGTACGTAATAAGCGAAACAAACTGACCAGTTCTTCGACCCCTATGCATCATAGCAACTCAGTCGGTACCTCACCCAAGTTCCCTTCTATATGCCATCTACTGACCAACCAATTCTGATCCCGAAATTATATCTTTTCTCTTCATCATCATTGGTTTTGCAGTCCTAAGACTGGTCAGTTGCCATAAAAACATGTCCAGATCGTCCTGTCATTTGCCGCTTCCTTCATTGAATTATAATTCTGTGCTTGGGTGTCGTTTAGAATTTGTTTAAGGAAGGTATTTCTAGATCTTCCTCGTGGATTATTTCCCTCGATGAACCCTTCTGCCACAGCTCTCATTAAGTTGGACTGGCGCATTGTGAGACCCCACCATGCGAGACAACGTTTACGGATTGTGCGTAGGATTGATCTCCGCTGGTTCACGGTGTCGAGAACCCTTATGTTCGATATCCTATCTTGCCACGTCACATTTATCATCTTACGATAGCACCACATCTCAAAGGCTTCAAGACGGTTCTTTTCATTTTTATTTAGTGTCCACGTTTCACAGGCATACAACGCAACTGTCCATACAAAAGCATGTAGCATTCTCATTCGGAGGGAAAGCTTGAGCCGACTGGTACACAGTAATCTCCTCTTATGCCCAGCTATTTTCTGGAATATTTCACTACAATACCCATAATCTCCTAAGCCCTACACAAACGCTCTATGTAGTACATCCATCTTCACACTTTCTCTTCTGTATCAATTACAGGTTTTCACCCCAGTCACTAATATTAGAACACTTAAACCATCTTTACCCGAAAGTATTCTTAACCTTTCAATGAGCTGTGAAATCTACTTCTAGATAAAACAATTTTCTACACATGGACATTTCTGATATTTTACGTTAGGAACTTATACATCGTGGTCATTTACCCCCGTGTGCTTCGTTTTTTCTGATAACCTATGTATTGTGAAGACTGTATTAGTTTGTGTACTCGCAATTAGGTATAGGAGTAGGAAGGAGGTGTACATGGCCCTAAATTTGAGACCATCCCAGTGTTTGCCAGGAGTAAACGTAGAGAACCCCGCTAAACCAGTTGGAGAATGGCTGGTGAGGGAATCGAGCCCACGTTTTCTCATTTTAGCCTCAAGAGGCTGAGCGTACGCCTTGATCAGAATTTCTCGCAACTCTTCTTTATCTCAATTTTCAGACGTCAGTTTTCTGCTTTCTCTATTTCATACCCTTCGCTGTTGTTCTTCCAGCATTCAATCATTTTTTGTAATATATACTGAGTGATCCCAGGTATTTACATTCCACGTATTCAGTCTCTTTGTAACCAATGTGCCAATCTTTTCTTCCACGGATTTTTTCTTCTTCATAAGTTTGCATTCTTTGCATTGCAGTTTTTCGTAAGTCCTTCCCATATACTTTATAACAACCAGATTGTAGTTTGAATTTATGTTGTCCCAGGAGTACGTTTTGAAATCCAAAATCACCTTTCGGAATTTCTGCTTGACTTAAATGAAGTCAATTAAAAACGTCCTATACCTCCTGGTTTCATTCACGTTGAAGTCAATTAAAAACGTCCTATACTTCCTGGTTTCCTTCACGTTGAACCCGTATTCTGTGACCTCAGTCCCATGCACAAGCCAGGAGTCGAACGGACATTTACGTGTTCATTTATGTTTTACATGCTGCATATATGCAACCCGCTTCTTGCCAGACAAGGAAACTCATAAAATTGGAAAGAGAAAGAGGAAATATTGAAGGCAGACAATGCATTGTATTAGACCAGAGGGCAGTGGAAATGACTCAAATCTCGCCAGCCAGTTGACTAGCGCAATAAAATGGACCAGTTTATAAACAAGCTCCGCACGCCAAAGGACTTGCCGACTTCATAAAAACTGAAGGTGTGGAGGAAGGGAGCGCACTGCCCGCACGCTTCTCGGTTCGTGCGATACTGGCACGAGACAGATCACATGACTGCCTGCAACCCATACAATAATTGGATTTCGAGAGAACTTATTAGATCGCTGTAATTACTACACATTATTTAGAACAGATGTCATGACATTGAATGGTATGGGATTTGATAGGAAAAAGTTTCATTTGAAGAGAATTTTAAGAAGAAGATTTATTTAGCCAGGAATAATATAAGAATGAAATATTATCAACGAGGGTTATTCAAAACCTACTTACGCGAATATTCAACGAAATTTTATCAAGAATAACTACTCGACATCTACAAATGGATGATTTCTTCACTGAATGGCGCCTGAAGCCTAGCCCGCTTTAGACTGAAGTAGCTCCGTTCCATGTCAGTAATAGGTACGCCCACTACCAGCCTATGATCAGGTTCAGGAATCACACACTGCAGTGCAATACCACCTCCCAAATAACTGGGTGTAACGTTAGACAGATCCGTAACGTACCGATGCCATCTCGAGCAACTTGCAGGTAAACTTTAAAGCCTTAACAACTTGCTGGGTAGATTAGCTGGAACTACATGGGATGCAGATACGAGTACTCTTCGTATAACTGCTTTAGCACTTTTATATTCAACTGGCAAGTACTGCTCTACTGTATGGTTGAATAGCTCCCACACTCGACTGGTAGATGTCACTCAATGAGAGTTAGCTGTTACATTACAGCCCAGTCCTGTCCAGTGGTTACCAGTTCTGAGCAACATTGAACCTCCTAACTCCAGACGGAAGAGATCCCTTGCTAAATAATGGTCGAGGATTCTGATGAACAGCTCTCTTCCCATCCATCAGGACAGACGAAAATGCCGTAACGAAACTGAAGTCCCGGAAAACTGCTTGGAGGTATTAGCTGCCATGCCTTTCAGACCTAAGGAGGCATGGAAACAAGAATTGTCTCAATCATTCTCGTCTGGCATTTCTATCAGGGATCCAACAATAAAACTGGTTGGGTTCCATCTCCCTCGCTCCACCTGGACCAAACTTAACAGAATACGCTGTGGTGTTGGAAGAAATGCTTCTGTTCTACACTAGTGGGGCTGACTGAAGTCTCCTGCTTGCGACTGTGGTTCTGAAGTGCAAACCATCATGCACATTGTGGTGGATTGCCCTTTGCGAGCATTCTCTGGATCAATCGAAGACATCCATCGTTTAACCCCTGACGCCCTCACTTAGTCGGAGAGACTGGGCATACGTCTGTGAGAGACTACCACATGGCCGAACACTTTTTTACATTTCATTTGTTTTCTTATATGTTTATATGTATATATTTTGTGACCCGATTGTCAATTGTAACCTCATAGGCTAATAATAATAATAATTATTATTATTATTATTATCATCTACAATTATTATGATCATGTCGAATATGATTTACCATATTGAGTCAACGAGGATATTGAATATTAAAACTACAGAGGAGATCGAGATGGAATACTAATTACAAGAAAGGGAAACTAGTCGCCTAGAGAGGTGAGGAACCATTCAACTATACCACAATCCACATAAATGGAACCTCACATTGAAATTCATTGATTTCCTAGACCATAATAATAATAATAATAATGTTTTTGGTTTTAAGCCCCAATGTTGCCCCTAAGGGGATTTTAGCGTGCCAGTAAATATACTGACACGGCTCCCTCACATTTGCGCACCCTCAAAAGCCAGCTGACTGCGCCAGGATACGGACTTGCAACCTTTTCCAACTCAAATTAATTAGGAGCTCCAATTAGTCATCATACCATTAAGTATTACAAAGACTTTCAGTCTACAAGAACTTTAAGAAAGCAGTCGCTTGAAGAATGTTATTGACAGTCCTATCTAGGACGGAAACAAGACGAGTTTAGAACGAGTACCATCCAATATTGGGAAGATGCAGATCCAGGAAACCAAAGGTCAACCGACTACACGACACCAAATCCAGGAAGACGTGGAAGACTCATCTCCAACATTAGAGAAACAAAACGGGATCATTGGGTTAGAAATCTAGAACACCTGGATCTGAAAATAGACAGCCATAAGGCATGGAGATATTTAAGACGTTTAAGCAATGATCCGACAAAGTCCTCTGTACGTTACAACATCTCTGCCAACCAAATAGCTCATGAACTTTTGATTAACGGGAAGCTCATCTATAAGCACAAAGTGCCCAGACATGAATGAATGAGAATTTCAAGAGGAAAGTAACGATCTTACAATACTATTCAGTATGGCAGAAATGGAGAAGGCTATTAAACAGAATATAAATGGAAAATCAGCCGGCCTGGGTGACATTCGGTCAAAACAAATTACGCATTTCGGCTTAAAAACAAAGGAATGGATACTCCAGCTCTTCAATAACTGCACGAAGAATTATTAAATTCCAAAGATATGGCGGAAGAACCGTGTGATAGCTTTGCTCAAACCGGGCAAAGAAGGGTACAATCCAAAGACCAGTTGCACTCCTGTGTCACCTATACAAACTACTAGAAATAATGATTTTAAATCGTCTTCTACCCGTAATTGATCCTCTGCTCATACCTAAACAAGCTGGATTTCGTCCCGGCAAAAGCTGTACTGGACAGTTGCTGAACCTTACGCAGTTCATAGAAGATTGTTTGGAAGCAGCTAAGGTAACCGGAGTGGCATTTGTCGAATTATCGACAGCCTACGACACTGTTAATCATCAGCTTCTATTTGCTAAGTTCTACACGCTGACTAAGAACTCCAGCCTAACCAGGTTCATTGCTACTCTCCTGCAGAATCGGAGATATTTTTCGGACTTCCAGGGGCAACGCAGCCGAAGGAGACTACAGAAGAATGGCCTACTCCAAGGAAGTGTTCTCGCTCCATTTCTGTACAACGTGTATACAAATGACCGGCCTATAGCTCCCAGCACAATGAGTTTCTTGTACGCTGACGATCCGCTCTTGCTACACAGTGTAAGGATTTTGAATCAGTGGAGAACAACCTCACGAGTGCCCTTAAGGATCTGTCCAAATATTATATCGCAAATCCACTGAATCCAAATCCCTCCAAGACACAAGTGTGTGCCTTTCACTTGAGAAACAGGGAAGCCTTTCATAAACTGAAGGTAATATGGTCGGGAGTGGAACTGGAACACTGTTACACCCCAACATTTCTAGGAGTGACTCTGGACAGAGCTCTTATCAACAAGAAACACTGTTTCAAGACCAAGTCGAAAGTTCACACCAGGAATAATCTTATAAGGAAACTGGCCGGATCACAATGGGGTAGTCACCCTGACACTATTCGAACATCTGCAATGGCATAGTGTTATTCCGCTGCAGAGTACGCCTGGCTGGTTTGGTATAACTCAACTCATGCTAAACAGGTAGACGTAGCTCTCAACGAAACGTGTAGAACTATAACTTGATGCTTAAGATCAACACCAACAGAGTGCCTTTACGTTTCGACGAGAAATAGCAGCAAACAAGGAAAGGAAGAGAGTTGTCCAGGAAGCAAACCATCCTCTACATTAGCATGAACTACATGCTCAGAGACTGAAGTCTAGAAAGAGTTTCCTTAGAACATCCAAAGAATTGAAGACTACGTGTGAAAAAGCCAGACTAAAATTATGGAAAGCCAAGGAATCTCCTCTCCTAGGCTGGAAAAGGATAGCCGAAACTTTACCTCCTGGTCATGATCAAGATTGGTTAACTTGGAAATTCTTGAATAGATTAAGATCAGGAGTGGGCAGATCTAAGAACAATCTTGCAAAGTGGGGCTACATTAAGGAGTGACTGTGGAGAAGATCAGACTGAGAAACATATGCTTCAGTGTAGACTGTGTCTGACCTCCTGCACAGATGATGAACTTAATGAAGCATCACAGAATGCAGTGGAAGTGGCCAGGTTTTGGTCAAAAATTATGTAATGACTGTAGTCATAGTATTTGTATCTGTGTTTTATTTGATGTTTTCTGACTCGAGAATAATAATAATTCAGAATATTGACAATTCTAAATGTTATGCCAAGATTAACCATCCGTTAATGATAACAATTGTATGATGAAAAGAAAGAATTAATTAAATCTTCTACACTTAAGAAAGATCAGAGAGGCCAGACAAGAATGTATCAAGAATAACGATTGTTTAATTAATATCGGGCGTATGTTACAGTAAAGTAGAATTTAAAGCACGTCATTATTATGATGCTTTAATAGAATCTTACGGTTAAGCTGATTAAAAGAACAGCTGATGTTGAAGTTAAATAATATTGTTGAAAACACAAGAGTTAAGTAGACAGGATTGTTAGTTGGGTCTACCAGTATGTGAGAAATATCCAAGTTATATCTTAGTGATCACGGCGACAGTAAGATGAAATATGTAAAAGGAATTGTGGAAGTTTATGCGAATATATTAAATATTTAGGAGTCGACGAGGACATGATTGAGGGAAGGAAATAAATTATTATTGAGAAGAAATATGTGCTTTGTAAAGAAAGTCAAGTCAAAGTGAGTTGATAGTATTAATAGTTTGAGAATGTAGCAAGATGATATACGAACGGAACAGCTGATCTGAAGGGAAGTTCATTGTAATGCCATTTGGATAGATAACAGGAGTAAATCAAGGACAGATGTTCTTTGAAACAATATATCTATGAATAATTTATCATGATTTTGACAACGTTTAACTAGAATGAATTTCATCGCTTGATAAAAGGTTCATTGATTTTGACAAGAGAAGTATACCAGAAGTCAATGTGAGTGATAGGAATTTTTAGTAGAGAAATAGCAAGGACTATTTAGAAGATGGCTGATAAGGGCATTGACGAATATAAAAAGTGAAAATAGAATGAAAAATATTTTATTTTATGTTTAGTGTTAGAGACAGAATAGGATCAAGGAGTTAGTATTGTATAGAGTAAACGACATATTTGTAGAATGAGAAGATTACTATTTTATTTGCAGCGTAGAAAAGACAGCTTTAATTAATACCTTTGAATAATTTATCGATTGGAGAAAGTTGTCAGAATAAGATTTTTATTTAGTTGCAACTCATTAATAGGAATTCATAAACCGAATTCACGGTAACTTAATTTATTTTCAATTACTATTATTATTAATATTATTTTTTATTCGTTTTATTTTAATATTTTAAGAGGAATTATTTATAGGGTATTTGTTTTTAGATAATAAATTTAGTTTGCTTGCTCCATATTTATAGAATCCACGACGTTATCAATTCATAGAGAGAGTAACGAGTGTACTATGAATATTCTACAGGTACCCAAACTCTTTCCAGACCCGTCACACCTCGAGATACCCAGAATCTCACTCTCCAAGCAGATAGATGTGAACCCATTGTAGTTAGAACATAGTGCATTCGCATTTTAATAAACATGTGTACGCCAGCAGAGTACAGTTGGTTTATCTAGCTGGGGATCAACGTCCATTGAGATCCACATCATCGGATAATGGTTGGTTATTCGGGTACAACGTGTTTATAGTTCTGCTGTGGTTGTTGACAATTTGTTAGCTATGCCCTATTTGTTATTTGTGCAGAATTGTTCCAGGCTGCTTAATCGACCATACCTTTCATCTAGTCTACATTTCGCCACTATCTTTCATTCTGTTCCGTTTCCTAACACAGCATTTCAATCTCACTTTACAATATTTTCGTCACTGCTGACAAGCCTCATACCTATTTCTTCGTAGTAATTCATTATCATCTGTTTGATTGACAGCCCGATACAGTTATACTACACTAATGCACGTAGGTTCAGTTCCAATAAGCCGTTAATTATATTTCTCATAATATGCTATCCACTGTCCAAGTTCCCTGGACAATATGAGATTTATTACCCGTAACAGTGTTTTGATTTAGTGCTAATGATCCTTTAGTCTCCTGGCCGGAAGTCCCATTCTTCCTGCCAGCATACTTCACTAATCCAACCCAAATCTGACTTCAACCGTTCTATACCCCATTTAATGTTCCTAAACCTCCCTCTGGATAATCACACTTCTGCATCCATGGCTTGACCAGTAGAAGGCCACCTTTGTGATTTTACCACACATCGAGTAGCCTTTGGCTGGATATTTGGAGTACCGCACAGTTGGAATTTTACAAGCGAGGACGGTACCATCACATAGAATTGTGCATAGAGAGGTGCTTATCCTTGGTTAGAACTTTATGGCTGTAGTTTCCCGTTGCAATGGGTCAGTGGCGGGCAAGGTGTGGCACAGGTGGGGAGAGGTAGCCAAGGGGTGGCTTATGGGGGCATTGTTAAATATTGCTATAAATGTCACCATCTACGGGACAAATACAGCATGGGTAATTCTGTACTGCTATTCATTTTCAAAATAAGATAATATAAATCAATCAGTTACGCTCCATATTAAATTTCTACTATAAGTACACACACTCAACCACCAATGTTAGTAACCAATCATAACGAACAGACTTACGTGGTCCCTGCCGCAGCTCTGAAAGTACAATGAATCTCATAACGTTACATAAAGCATCTGTAGAGCTTCTGTATAAGATAACTAGGTACTGTTAGTTTTCCAAATAATTTAGTTAAAATAACTACATGGTGGAAAATCCATCATTTAGTCTTCCGTCCACTAAACTTTACAATCCGTCAGTTTGCCTCACCACCCAACAGAGCGGAGTGGTGGAAATGGACTGCTGGCGGACGGCATTTGTAGGTGGAGCTAACGGGAGATGGTATGTATGTGAGTATGACTCGCAAAAGTTCTCAAGAGATGGCATGAGACTCTCGAGACAGGACTGTAAGATACAGCAAGGTCTCGTAAATTCTAGAAAATCAAATCCACCTGGAAAGACTGAGACTATCCCTCCAACTATGTAAGGAATGCCACGCAGAATAGTTCAGTGACACGTGTTCGACAGTGCAATCAGTCAACGAAGTGGGCTGCAATGAACCATTGAGTCAGTCGAGTGTGACATAGCAGTTCAGAATGCGAGAAGAACTATGACTGCTTTGTGCAGGAATATTCCGTGAAGTGCAGAAGGCCATTACTCTTCCTTTCGATGGAGGTAGGACAAGAGGACTCCAGAGGCTACTACAGCGGCGTTTCATAGCTCCAGTAGTCAATCATTATGCGACAGAGCCGTAAGCCACGCCTGTAGTTGCGTTCTGCCTGCTCTGTTAATTTTGCCCGGAGCCAGGGTGCGACAATCAACCCTACTGTCCATGGCTGGGGGCGGTGTACTCACGGAGCCCTCACTAGGCAAACCTACCCGGCACCTGTTACCACACAGACACAACCTAGGTTGATTTCCAGAACCTCTGCCTTTCGATTTACGCCTCTCATTGGATTTGTTCACAGCACCGTTCCGCGCTGCACCAACCCTGATTTTGGTTCACGACCAGAGTGCAGCACCTTCGCTACTCTTGCCAGACACGTCACCAACACCGCCTCGGTCCTAGGTTATCGGCCCCTACAACAACCTCAGCGTGGATACTGGACCACTACCGACACAATTTGTTCTTTTGGCAACTGCCAACTATTTTTTCCAGCGCGGATAACCTTTTGGGCGCTACCAATAACAATCTTGCACCATGAATGCTGGATCCAGCAACAACAATGGCAAAAATGTCTGTCCATGGTGGGATTCGAACTTTTTACCTCGCCACACCACGAGATGAACCGCACGACCGTCACGACACACCGCCTGGCAATATTTAGCGTGCGCTACATGTAGGCAACACGCCTCACACCACCCCGCCCGCCGAGAGATAAAAAACGCTACTCTATGCTAGAAGCGGGCATCTGCTGGCTGGCAGCAATACGAGGTTGAACTATCCTCCATGCTCGCTTAAAGCACGACCATATTATTATTATTATTATTATTAATCATAATAATGATAATAATATTCCATTCTATAGAGCTTACACCTTCCCACGTGTTCACCAACTGCTGAGTGTCTACGTGCTTGCTTACACTCCATCAATTGACTGAAGTTGGATCTACCTTTTTTAACTGTGTTATTCAACTGCTGAGTGTCTACCGTGTTTCCTTCCACTCTATCAATTGACTGACGTTGGATCTACCTCTATTAACTGTGTTATTCAACTGCTGAGTGTCTACCGTGTTTCCTTCCACTCCATCAATTGACTGAAGTTGGATTTACCTCTATTAACTGTGTTATTCAACTGCTGAGTGTCTACCGTGTTTCCTTCCACTCCATCAATTGACTGAAGTTGGATTTACCTCTATTAACTGTGTTCGCCAACTGCTGAATGTCTACCGTGTTTGCTTACACTCCGTCAATTGACTGAAGTTGGATCTACCTCTACGAACTGTGTTCGCCAACTGCTGAGTGTCTACCGTGTTTCCTTCCACTCCATCAATTGACTGAAGTTGAATCTACCTCTATTAACTGTGCTTGACAACTGCTGAGTGTCTACCATGTTTCCTTACACTCCATCAATTGACTGAAGTTGAATCTACCTCTATTAACTGTGCTGGCCAACTGCTGAGTGTCTACCATATTTCCCTACACTCCATCATTAACAGTGTTTATTTGCTTGCAGAGTGTGTTGTTCCGAATTCTATATTGAGTCCCTGTTTTCTGAAAATATTCGTTATTTTGTATGTGTTTTTATTCACATAGTTGAACCGCAAATAACTTCCTTTTGGTTTATTGAATTGTCCTCTATTTTCTTTCGTTGTTTCATTGGCATTATGTCTACTGTGTTGGATGTGAAATTGTTCTCAATAACCACTTGTTTTATTTTATTAATTTCTTTATTGAAGTTCTGGGTTGACACCAGACAGCCCTCATTAACATTGAAATGACACCAGCTCATTTATGTGAATGCGGGTGGTTGGAACGGTTGTCAATAGTGGGGGGTGGTTGTGTTTTTTGCGGTAAAACGAATATGTTTGATTTTGGTCCGTGCGATTGATTGTTATGTCTAAGTAATTTGTGTGCCGGCTATTTTCTGGTTCCATTGTGAACTTGATTGATTGGTGCTAATTGTTGATTATTTGAAGTAGTGTTTGTTATTCGTTATCTCCGTGCCATATATGCAAATGACGTCATCTAGTCCAGTGAATAACGTCCCGGGATGTGTTTCTGAGCTAATATATAAGTTGGCTACTAAACCGCTGATCCCATTGCTAGATCTGTTGCTTGTTCGTATATTTTACTTTAAAATTGGAACACATTCTGGTTGTGCGTGATTTTGAGCAATATAAATCTAAGTTTATTGACTTGTTTGGTTGAATTTCCTACTGAAACGTAATTCTTGATAATTAGCCAATTTCTCAACCATTTTAGTAATTTTTTACTTAATTTTCAACTTTGAGCGTCTCTACAATGTACAATGGGTGTACTTGGGCAGGTGTCCTTATGAATCATAGATAGTGATGATAACTGAGGATTCGTGTCTGTTAGTTTAGTTTTCTCTAAGTTCGTGAAAATAAACTCTACTTTATATAACAGGCTTTTTAGCTGGTTTTTAAAGCTAAAATATATATTATTGTTAGTAACGCAACACTGAGAAATCCTGACTAGAATAATGTACAAGAGGATGGAAAGACAGATAGAAACAGAGTTGAGTCAAGACCAGTTCGAGCTGTACTAACTCTTAGGCTGATTTTGGAAGCTTGAATAAGGAAGGATAAGATAATGATCATAGCATTTGTAGACTTAGAAAAGGGTTTTGATAACGTTGATTGGAGTTAGTTGGTTGCCATTTTGAAAACGAGTGGAATGAAGTACAGGTATAGGATGGTGCTCCTCAATCTATACAGAAACCAGACACCAGTTATTCGAGCCGAAGGATATGAGAGAGAAGCTGGTGTTCAGAAAGGTGTAAGGCAGGTCGGCAACTTATCGCCCATACTTTTGAATATATACATCGAATCACAAATTAAGGAAATTTGAGAAAAATTCTAAGCAGGAGTAAAGAATCAAAGAGAAATAATTTCACTCTGAGATTAGCTAATGACATCGTCAAATTTGCCGACACGCCAGAGGATTTGAATGAGTCTTTAAGTGGTACGGATCCTGTCTTGGGGAAATAATTCATGATGAAAATTAAGAGTGTAAAACAAAATTATTGGAATGAAGCAGAAATAAATCAAAAGCCCCTATGGACGTCAAAATGGCAGGTTAAAAGGTAAAGGAAGCAGGAGACTTCTGTTACTTAGGAAGAAAATAACCAGTAAAGGACGAAGCAAAGAGGATATACTGTACAAAGTAGGTCAGCGCAGGCTGGGAAGTCATTTCTACACAAAAGGAATCTGTTGACATCATATATAGATATAGGTATTAGGAAGTCATTTTTGAAAGCCTTTGTCTGGAGCGTGGCACTCTATGAAAGTGAAACTTGGACTGATGGAGCAACAAAAAAGAGAGCTAAAATGAAGCGTTAGAAATGTGGTGTTACACGGGAATTATGAAGATTAAATGGGTAGATAGAGTTACAAGTGAGAGGCAGATGACTTCGTAGTTCCGCCCCTTAAAACAACAATAACTAAAGAGTTGCAAGTGAAGAGGTACTAAGACAATTGGGAGAGGGGAGATGTGTGTAGCGACTGCTAATGAGGAGAAGCGATAGGTTGGTTGGACACTAACTAAAACACCCAGGAAGAGGAATGTTAGTTATGCAAGGAAGGGTTGAGGACAAGAACTGTAGCGGTAGACCATGGTTGGAATATGATAAACCGATTGCCTCGGATGTAAGGTGTGGTAGTTATGCAGAGAGGAAACGATTAGCGCAGTACAGGGAGCCATGGAGATCTGCAACAAACCAGTTAAAAGACTGATGACTCAAACACACACATTCCATAATATGAGGGATTACGATGGCTACCCCCTAGAGAACTTTATAATGGCTATCTTGAATAAGATCGCGTTCTTGTCTGGCATTAACCACAATGCATTTTTGACCTCTGTATAGCCCAATATTTCTTTTAGCGGCAAAAGACATGTTAATGTACCATCTGTATTAATTATCCAGCCGTTGGTAGACTCCGGCCACCAACGAGCCATACGGTGAGCCTTAAATTCTCCACTCCCATACGAATAGTAAAGCTTCAGGGCGCTCGTTATGCGAACGTGTTTGTGTTGACAACTTCAATGCCATTGTTAGGAGAGTTGTTCGATTGTTGCGACGACTTTCCAAGCCTCGATGAGACTCGTTATCTCCAGGGTCTAATTCATCTCGCATAATACAACCTAGTTATTGAAGAGTTTTCTTATTGACACTTGTTAGCAAAAGACAACAATTGGATTCACTAGCACGGTTAAGAGTTATCTCTCTCTATCTACAGGGTGTTTAGTTCTATACACTTGTTCGCAAAAGACAACAATTGGATTCACCAGCACGGTTAAGAGTTATCTCACTCTATCTACAGGGTGTTTAGTTCCATACACCAGTTATGCTGACTTCAAGTGGTTTGTAAGTAAAATGGCTCTGGGGGTTGTCAATTCAAAATGTAAAATGAAATTGTTTTCATGGGCACCAAGTAGCCACCATTCAGGATTGCGCGCGGTGGCCATGTTGGCCAGGGTTTTACAGTGCTGCCAGCTTGTGAAAGCGAAATTCTCCTAAATTAGTCCCAATTTTTCTAGATTCAAATCTGGCGCGAGATTATATTAGTAGAAGAAATAAATTTGCAAAAACAAAATAGGTTACCAAGGTCATACAGTGACAGGGGTGCCAACCTGAGTGTCATGGATTTTACAAGAGTTTCAAGATGTCTTAAGATGTGACTTTAGGTGCTAAATGATGCCCAGAATAAACACAACGGCTTATCATGGAAACTCAGTGGAGGTTGCTTAGACAGGGATACCAGCCAGTGCATGATGTGAAATTTACAGAGATTTTTAAAATAGTCCTGAGATTTGAAATTTAGTCCTAGAAGGTTTACAAATATACAAAACGAGTCGTCATGGTGACCAAGTAAGGATCATTTTAAATAGTTAGGAGGATGTCAACTAGTGACGGAAGAAATTCTACCAGATTTGAATTTTGGAGCTAAAGGGTCCACGAGGTAAACTAAGTGGGTTGCGACGGTGACAAGTGGCGGTTATTTTGAATACTTACGGTGGATATCAACCTAAGTTGAAATTCTTACAGATGTTTATAGATTAAAACTTACGTGATGAATGACTGAAATTGAAACAAAATGGGGTTTTATGGCTACCAAGTGGCGGTGATTTTGAACAAGATTCATGCAATTTTGGAAAGAAAATGATTAGCATTATCGAAAGACATGGTTTTGAAATTTAGCTTCTTCTATTTTTATAAAAATAAGGTAAAACTTACTTTTAGTGTATTATCAATGGTAATTTGTGTTTAGATTAATGTACGGAAAATATAACACAGAATTAAGCATCTTAATCCATGTCAAAGTATTCTCCATCACTTGAGGTTTTCATAATATCTAGAGAGACATTCCAGGATAATGAACGCTTCTCCCAACTCGTAACTTTACAAACAAGTTGATTCTTGTATTTGAGACATTGTATGAAGTCAGGCGATAAGGCATATCTTGTGCGTCAGGGAGAGAGGGTCCGCTTTTCGCTTTCATCATGGTTTCAGGATTTATTCATATTACCCTGCACTTGTTCTATAGGATCCACATAAAATAAGATGGAGATTTCTTCAAGCTAATGTCCTATGCAATGTAGTGATATGTCCCTGCACTTCAGAGGAGATGGCTTTATGCACTTTGTTTTTACGTCAGGGTTCATTTCGCCTTTGCCTGGAATGCTTTACATTTTGTCGAAAATTAACTTAAAACAGTTGAATTTAGATTATTACACTCTCCTATTTATTCTTGTTATCTTTGAAATGTTACCTTATCCTACAGGGCTTAGGTTAATTCATATCACAACCATTTACAACTATTGTATGTATAATAGATCCCGGTTTGCCCCATGGCAATTACAACACCTCTTCTATTCTCATGAACCTCATTACTCAAGCCTTCTTGTGAGCAGGTGCTAATCAATAGTTAAATCATATAGATCATTTAGATTAACCTTGTGCGTCATTCCTTTAAATTTCGCTTTGTTAAAACATCAATGCACACAAGGATATGCGTAACACAGTCAGAGGTTGGGAATAATATAAGCGATGCCGATATTTTCAGACATACATTATAGTAGTTCAAAAGAAATTCACAATAATCATAGAAGTATAGTTAAACAGATTTTCAGCAGCCAAAGAGAAAATGAGGAATGTGAGTGATTTTAATATAGAAACAGCTCTCAAGTGAACATTGAATATGAGCCTGAACCCTTCAACTAGAAGAGGCAATGTCTCTGGTAAGAAGTAAGCAAAATAGAAAATGTCCGATCACTATCATAAAATACATGTACCTGCATCTTACAACCAATGTAGAGAGTTGGGTCAAAGGAAAATTACCACACGGCCATGTACCTCCTTTAGTGGCAAACAAAATGCAAAGCTTCCTTCCAGTAACCATATCTGAAGTATAGGGCGGGGTACGGTCATTCAACATTCTGGGTTATTGACAATCACGAGGCCTCAGGCTTAACGCACAACGAACAAGACGCCACAAAAGAGCATGGCCCAGAAGTCCACTACCCCACCGGCGGTCCGGGCAGTCCGCTGATGCGTCTGAATTTATGCACCCACGCGATTCCCCTCAACAAACATGGGAATAACCTAGAATATTTGCCGGAGCTTCATTATGTAGACGTGAAGGCTAATATTTCAATAAAAAAATTATTGGCAAGGGTTGAATTATCTAGCTGATTCAGACCGACATCCCTGTTGTGCCATTATGTAAATACTACAGCAAGACCTGAGAACCCAATGTATATTTCTCTTCTGGAGCAAAGTACCCAATAAAAACTCCCCAGACACAGGATAGGACAACTTTTAGATAGGCCGAGAAGCTGGTGAATTTTATGTTGCAGACCAAACCCTGTCCTACCATTGTGGTTTCTCAGAAAACTCCCCAGATAATGTTATCTTGAATTCCCAAGCTCCAAATAGTAAACCTACAATCACACCAGCAGCTTATGTGCGATATGTCGATGCCTGTCAAATTACTTAAATCCTCCCAAAGTTCACGGTTAGATGTAGAAGATATTTGATATGATTTATTTGTACCATTATCGGGTGAGGTGGAAGCTACTTACGCTTAATACTTAGGGTCACAAAACAGTCATCTGTGGCTGAGGACAGATCAACATTCTAGGGGAGTTAAAAAGTAGTGGACGTTCCAAACAAAACTCATATTACAGTCATATCATCTTCACTGGGGCATGTACATTTCCTCCAACCATATGAAATGGGATTCCACCAAGTCAGAAAGAACTGTAAGAGAATGGATATTTTGTAGGTAGCTAAGTAGAAAGTTAATAATGTATAAGAAACGTACCATATGCTCCAATGAAACATTTTCAGTAATGCACTCATAAAAGAGGAAGAACACTTTCTCTCATAATGATGTCCACTTACTCATTCAAATGATTTCCACTTGCATCACTTTCTTCAACATGGATTTCTTCTTTCAAATCCTAGGGAAAATAACATGGAATAGTTTATTTATTTGCTATCAATTTAGCCATATAACAAATACAAAATATGTAATTGTACAACACAGCTTAATTGTTGTAAAGATACATTCGCTCAACAACTACCAGACACTAGCTTCATACTGTCCCTCACATCTTACTGATGGAAATGATCGTTATGTCCTCCCTAGTCCTGTAACTTATGATACACCACCAAGCCAGCACTCCTTTAGAAACCAAGTGAATCTTAGTTTGAGAGAAAATGCACAGATCACTCACTGCCTTAATAGAAAGAGTATGCAGAAGCCTAATGGAAAAATGAACATTTATTTTTGAATATTTAGCAGCAAGACCAGAAAGGGTCATGGGATCTAACACATGTTTCATTGAGCAAAAAGCGGCTAGGCCCGTAAGATTTGTACCAGCACCTCATTTGAAAATGAAGGTATAGAATTATTTAAGACACATCACCTATACAATATTTTACAAGAGATGTTTTCACAAAACACTGCAGTTGAAGCTGAAAATATTTAAAAAGAAGTAACAGTAACCAATTGAGAGCTTCTGGTGGGGGAGTGTTATGTAGAGTATATATCATCAATAATGCAGCAACTTGATACTACTAACTACAAGCATTATGTCGTTTGTTGTACGGGAGCTCGTAGTTTGTAATGGAGATACGGCCAAGGAAGAGATTGGGGAGCTAAAAAGGAAGTCTATTTCAAATGCTTTAATAAATGTAGTCACACGTCACTTAAAAGAAGACATTTCCTGAGATCAGCAGTATCAACAGATATTCAGTAAAATCCAAGATTGAAACTTGTGCATTGAATCCAATAGTTATAGTTTTTTCCTTAGGAGAGACTAAGAGCTCAGCACATTTCCAGTACTACAAAAGTTAAATGTTTCAGGCCACTTGGTCAGTCTGCAAACTCAGAAGATGAGTGGGTATGAACTACACCCTAGGCCACACTGGAAAGAATTTTATATGGTTCCCAGTTCTCATCAACAGGCAAATGCTGGGGCAGTTACTCGTATAAAGCAATGGTCGCTCTTTCCAACTATTTATTATATTCATTTCAATCGACTTTAACACCTCTTAGGGGCTGGACAAAAGAGCACGTGGGCGAGAAATTACTGCCAAACAGAACCTCCATTCATCCCTTCCCTAACACTGAAGAAATAGGAATAATAACGGGTATAGATACTTACGCCTATCTACACACAACATTAAAAACATAAAGAAATGTGGTGAGATAGAAGATTTCTTACTATTTACTAAAAAGAGGTAGGGTTATTTGAGCTCTCCATCGTACTCGTGCTGCTCAGGATTGGGAAGAGGTCAACCCCTGTCATTGCTGTCGGCACAGAAATTATGTGCACCCGAGTTTGGAGATAAATACCAAATTAACCGAAAGGCCTATAGGAAAACAAGTAACATTATCAGTTTCCTTGTTTATTTCTGCGTTGATTGATGATAAATGTAACTTTTAGAAACTTATTTCAATATTTGTTATGGCAGGTGTAATGTAAGAAGTACCGGTTTTTGGCAGGTTTCGAGGGAAACGTCGACTTAAGAGATTCAAAACTCTCAACCTACTAAAAAATATCTGACCAACATCAGACGAACATGTTATACAAAACACATATTTACGTGGTTTAGCAAATATATCGTGTGCAGTCGGTTCAAAAGTGATCAAGGTTGGAAGTTAAATTGATAATGTCCCCTGAAAAGATAAAATAAGGTATGAATTTAATATATTGTTGAAATGGAAGCGAAAAGAAGCAGAAGAGACATGTCGTGCATAATTAATCAACTTATGATGATATTACACAAATTATTCCCATGTTAGTTCTGTAAGTGTGCATAGATTCATCATTACAAACAGTATTGCGGCTAAATTCAGTAGTTTATCAGATTTTATTGTACTGCAAATAATGTGACTATATACCACACTTAATGATAATATGGGTCTCGGACAAATTCAAACTCACTTCTGTTGAATGAGGGCTTTCAATTATTTTCGTTTGAACCAGGCGGCTTGTAAGACGAGGAGAAGGTTTTGGGTAGAATTAGTGCATTTTATTTTGAATACCTTACTTTTTGGTGAGAATGAACTAACTGAGAACTTTTTTCTAGGTAGATGACAAATCCAAGTAGCAGTATTTCAAATGTTGTGGAGACATGCGACAGAAATAAGTTAAGGTACGGTAATTGGTCTTACGGCGGAAATATACTGTATTCTCAGTGCCCAGCGCAGATAATCAGTGACGCTCAGTTTACAATATTTAATTGTTGGGAATATAGAGGTACCGTATCCTTGACAGAGGTAAGTAGCTAAGAACACCTTTATGACGATATTATCCGAATTATTCCCATGTTAGTACTGTAAGTGTGCATAGATAAATATATTTTTCTCTCACTCCGTTCAATGAGGAGAATGTAGGAGTTTTCACTTGAGCTGGGCATTGTGTGGTATCTGGAGGCCTGGACTCATCTAGACGTGTTTCTCAAAGAGGCGTGTGTTACGATCAGTTAACTTATGCGGAACCTATTTCAGTCGCGTTGATAGGTGTGTTATGTACTAACAATCAGATATCCCCGCCTCGCCGAAACATTGTTCAGTTTGTGTGTATTTGGGAACAAACGAACTGAACATAAAATGATGGACACATTTCACTTCTGTATATGTGCGGACTGGCGTTAATAATACCCGTAAATTCCTCATTTTATCGACTCAGTCTCAATGACTTGTATTCGAATTTACTTGTCATTATTCGCTAACTCATTTGTTGTCAAGTTGAGCGCATGATCAAGTAGGGTTTACTGTTTATTGACACTGTGCACCTCACGGGATATATTTGGACACCAATTTTACATTTGGGTGACCTCATTTTACATATCGTATCGTATTATATATGAGGCTATATCGATAAATATGTGCGTACGTAAATAATTTTCAGGTGAATTTCTGTGTTCTAGTTTTCTAACGTAATGGACGAGCAAGCTTTGATCAAATGTGAACCCGAATGGTCGACACAAACAGATGACTTGGCCGACATTGTATTTTGATTCCACATATTGTGTAACATTGCAATCTTAGTGATCTCCAACACAACATTTTTGTGGTTAGCAAGGTAAATTATATTACTCGGTAAGTTAATCAGTATCAGTTAACTAGAGGTCATATTGTGTCTGTATATTCATACTTATGTATTAAGTTAGTTGCCTTTGAGAAGCTGAAACAATGTTTACACATCCAGTGTCAGTGATATTTTCGTCCTAAATTCTAAGTTTTTTTTTACACAATAGAGATAGAACATAGCCGTTGTTTTGAATAATGACCTGCAGTGTTGCCACAACATTATATGTATGTAACTGCACTGACTCACTAGAAAACGAGATTTATAGCAAGAATTAGATTTGGAATCCCCGCAGTTCCAAGACTTGAATTGCTCGAGTCTGGGGAGAGGGTAACTTATTGCAATCATCACTTGATGTCCACAACAGAAGCTTGCTGAGGAATTTCGGGACTACTACACATTGCGATACGGCCGCGTATGAAATTCCCCTAAAACAAAATGGCGGCTTCCGTGACGTCATCAACGACGTCACGAAATACTCCTCTGGCAAGCTTACGGGAAAAGCCTGGGTAATAGGGGTTTTTTTTGGGTGGGGAAACACCAAAAAACGTCAATTTTTTATGTATCGAAATCTATAATTGAGCTACATAGTTCAATTAAAGATTCCGATACATAAAATGAATTCGCAAATTCACGTAAGAGGAGTTTTTTGGGTGGAAAAACACAAAAACCGTCAATTTTTTTTCTATGTATCGAAATCTATATTTGAGCTACATAGTTCAATTAAAGATTCCGATACATAAAAAGAATTCGCAAATTCACGTAAGAGGAGTTTTTTGGGTGGAAAAACACAAAAACCGTCAATTTTTTTCTATGTATCGAAATCTATATTTGAGCTATGTAGTTCAATTAAAGATTCCGATACATTAAAAAAATCGCAAATTCACGTTATATATAATCAATTTCCGTATCGAAATATATAATTGGCCCAAGTAGATCAATTACAGATTCCGATACACATGCTAATTATTTTATTTTCGTAAATAAAAAAAAACATTGCATCGAAATCTTTAATTTACCTATATAGCTCAATTAATGATTCCGATACTGAATAAAATTTCGCAATTTAACGTTATACTTTACAATTTCCGCATCGAATTCTTTAATTGGCCTATATATGTCAATTACAGATTCCGATACGCATCGTAATTTCAGTTGATATTTTTAATTTTACGCATCGAATTCTATAATTCGCCTATGTAGATCAATTACAGATGACGATACACATCGTAATTAGTATAATTTCATATTAATAAAACATTTCATCGAAATCTTTAATTGAGCTATATAGGTCAATTACGGCTTTCGATACAATGTCTTATAAATATAAAATTAAATTAATTACGACGCTTAACATCATCTGTAATTGAACTATATAGGCGAATTACATATCCCGAAACGGAATTTTAAAAATATGTCATAAATGTAACCCTAAATTAAAATATTTTCGTATGTACGGCATGCCAAATTGAGGTAGGCCGATAAATAAATTACATGTTTTTCCCATAATCTTGCCAGAGAAACATTTCGTCAAGTGGTTAATAACATCACAAAAACAACCAATTTGTTTATATAATATATTCATGCGCAAACGATCGCGGTCTGTAATAATCGCTGGTTGACACCAATACATTAACCTAGCTGCACATTGTAGTATTCTTATAAAACACTGTGGTCAATAATGTTATTGTGTAATTTCGTTCTTTTCTTTTCCAAAGTTGGCTGCAAATACACCAAACACAATGCCATCATAAAACATTGTGGTCCATAATGTTGTTTTTGCTCCCCCCCCCCCCCCCCCCCCCCCCCGATAGGTTGGTATTTTTATGTTATCCAATATTGACTGCAAACACAAAAACAAGACCTATAGGCCGATAGGTCTAATACAAAGCATTGTCATATCTATTTTGCAGGTGTTCATGTACATGCCAAATTGTCTAAATCCATTACTATTTTAACAGGCGTATTCCCCAACACCGTTCCTGACGTAATATTATCGTTTAGACAACTTTCATATTAAATGCAACAAACAAAATTTATGTATGAACAACGTAAAAACTCACCGATATATTCCAAATGCTGTATTATTCCACATGTACAAGCAGAAGCACTGATTTTCCACCACAAGCAACGGATTTTATTTCAATGCAACAACTTCAGGATTTAAACAATTTTAATACAAATCGTCAACACAATCGAGCACACGACACTGCTAATATCAAAATCTTGTTCTACAGGTTATTCACGGGAATATTTATTTTAATAATACGCTTAGAAAACGCTAACGAGTGACAATACAAAAATGGCGAACCGACTCCAGCAAAATCTCGCGACGAACTGACCACGGAACTGACGTAGTAATCAGCTGACAACCAATAGCGTTACCGATAGCAATACGTCAGCCGTGAGATCACGGTGACGTCACCGATCTCCCTGAAAACTCCCCAGAAGCCGCTGTAGTGCAATGTATAGTTGAACCACAGTGGGATACAAAATAGCTGTTGATAAAAAAAAAAAACATTCAACGGGACGCCTTGCCAAAAAATATTGATCTGGACGCGTTAGGCTGTAACCATTGTTAAAAACCATTGGATTGGACCAAGCGAAGGTTAGAAATGGTCGGGTGTAGGTACGGCCTTGGCCACGCGGGGCACGGTTGACACAAAACCATTGATCTGGGTGCGTTAGGCGGTAATCATTGTCAAAAACCATTGGATTGGACAAAAAAAAAGTTAGAAAGGTCGGGTGTGGGTGCGGACTTGACGTCCGGGTATATTCTTGTTGCAGGTTACAGATAGGTTATGTTTTATCTACCTAACATCCACTTCACAATTGCATTTCGCGCAATGTAGTGGTTTTGGTACTAATATGTATTGTTGCAATAGCTTCAGCAACTTTTTAGTTTGATCATAGAACTGCTGATTGAAGTTACTGAATTTTATCAGGCAACTTCGTCAATCCATAGTGAATAAATTATTCAATTCGGCGCGCTATCAAATGAACTGAGTGAGTGCTGCACACGAATGATGCGCACTAGCGAATGTACTGGACGCTTCTTTGTTTTATATACACACATCAAAAAAAAGTTTTGCATCACCTCGGTTCCAAGAGTTCCGGAACCTTTAAACACAAAGGGAATAGAGATCAACACAAACAACATTTCAGCTCGTTTTATTGCTCATGAGACCCACACATTGCATGTTGTACCATCATACAGCTAGACTTTCAGCATTTGTGGTCCAGATTGCAGTACACACCACTACCTCTAATACCCAGTAGCACGTCCTCTTGCATTGATGCATGCCTGTATTCGTCGTGGCATACTATCCACAAGTTCATCAAGACACTGTTGGTCCAAATTGTCCCACTCCTCAACGACAATTCGGCGTAAATCTCTCAGAGTGGTTGGTGGGTCAAGACGTCCATAAACAGCCCTTTTCAACATATCCCAGGCATGTTCGATAGGGTTCATGTCTGGCGAACATGCTGGCCTCTGTAGTCGAGCGATGTCGTTATCTTGAAGGAACGCATTCACAAGATGTGCACGATGAGGTCGAGAATTGTCGTCCATGAAGACAAATGCCTCTCCAATATTCTGCCGATATGGGTGCACTATAGGTAGGAGGATGTCATTCAGGTATCGTAAAGCCGTTTCGGAGCCTTCCATGACCACCAGTGGCGTACGTCGGCCCCACATAATGCCACCCCAAAACATCAGGGAACCACCACCTTGCTGCACTCGCTGGACAGTGTGTCTAAGACGTTCAGCCTGACCAGGGTGTCTCCAAACACGTCTCCGACGATTGTCTGGTTGAAGGCATATGCGACACTCATCGGTGAAGAGAACGTGATGCCAATTCTGTGGGGTCCATTCAGCATGTTGTTGGGCCCATCTGGTACCGCGCTGCATGGTGTCGGGGTTGCAAAGCTGGATCTCGCCATGGACGTCGGGAGTGAAGTTGCGCATCATGCAGCCTATTGCGCACAGTTTGAGTTGAAACACGACGTCCTGTGGCTGAACGAAACGCATTATTCAACATGGTGGCATTGCTGTCAAGGTTCCTCCGAGCGGCAATCCGTAAGTAGCGGTCATCCACTACAGTAGTAGCCCTTGGGCGGCCTGAGCGAGGCCTGTCATCGACAGTTCCTGTATCTCTGTACCTCCTCCATGTCCGAACAACATCGCTTTGGTTCACTCTGAGACGCCTGGAAACTTCCCTTGTTGAGAGCCCTTCTTGACACAAAGTAACAATGCGGACGCGATCGAACTGCGGTATTGACCTTCTAGGCATGGTAGAACTACAGACAACATGAGCAGCGTACCTTCGTCCTGGTGGAATGACTGGAACTGATCGGCTGTCGTACCCCCTCCGTCTAATAGGCCCTGCTCATGCATGGTTGTTTACATCTTTGAGCAGTTTTAGTGACATCTATGAACAGTCAAAGGGACTGTATCTTTGATACAATATACACAGTCAACGTCTATATGCCGGAGATCTGGGAACCGAGGTGATGCAAAACTTTTTTTGATGTGTGTAGTACCGTAACGGCGAGGTTGGAAGTACTGTTTTGATGATGTTACTAGAGCTTAGAGACAGACCAACGGGGATAAAGAAGCGACTCGAACACGCACGATTGCAACCGATGATGATCGATTTGTACAATGGCGGTCACAGCCGTAATTTTGGCTATATAAGTAGTGATCCTATTTGGGTGGAGGGGTCACAAACGGCGGAGGAGGCAACATATATTAACATATATTTATTTCTCATCGTTTGATTAGGTATTTTGGCAAAATCATGTTATCGCTGGTTCTACGTTCATTCAGTCCTACCGATACATATATTTCTCTATCATTTCCGTTCAATGAAGAGAATGTGGGAGTTTTCACTTGAACTGGGCATTGTGTGGTATCTGGAGGTTTGTACTCGGCTAGTCCTGATTCTCAAAGAAGCGTGTGCTACGATCAGTTAACTTAAATGCGGAACCTATTTCAGTCGCGTTGATAGGTGTGTTATGTACTAACAATCAGATATCCCCGCCTCGCCCGGACATTGTTCAGGTTAGTGTGTGTTTGGGAACAAAGGAACTAAACATATGATGGACGCATTCGAGAGTTACTCCATTTCACTTCTGTATACATACGAACTGGCGTTAGTAATATCCATAAATTCCTCGTTTTATCCTCTCAATCTCAATGACTTGTATTAGAATTTACTTGTCAATATTCTCTAACTCATTTGTTGTCAAGTCGAGCGTATGATCAAGTAGGGTTTACTGTTATTGACGGGTAAAACGTCTTTTCACTGTGCACCTCACGGGATATGTTTGGATCACCAATATTACATTTGGGGACCCCATTTTACGTATCGTATCGTATTATATATTAGGCTATATAGATGAATAAGTGCCTATGTAAATAATTGTAGGTGAATTTCTGTGTTCTAATTTTCTAACGTAATGGACGAGCAAGCTGTGATCAAAAGTGAGCCGGAATGGTCGACACAAACAGATGACTTGGCCGACATTGTAAGTGTATTTTAATTCCACATATTGTGTAACATTGCAATCTTAGTGATGGCCAAGACAACATTTTTGTAGTTAGCATGGTAATTTATATTAAGCAGTAAGTTAATCAGTATCTGTTAACTAGGGGTCATATTGTGTCTGTATATTCATACTTGTGTATCGCTTGCTTTTGAGAAGCTGAGACAATGTTTACACATCCAGTGTCATTGATATTTTCACCCTAAATTCTATGTATTTTTTTATGGAATAGAGACGGAACTTAGCCGATGTTTTCAGTAATGACCTACAGTGTTGCCACATCATTATATGTATGTAACTGCGCTGATGCACTAGAAAACGAGATTTATAGCAAGAATTAGATTTGGAATCCCCTCTGTTCCAAGACTTGAATTGCTAGAGGCTGGGGAAAAAGTATTACTTATTTCAATCATCACTTGATGTCTACAACAAAAGCATGCTGGGGAAGTTCAGGTAATTTCAAAAAATTAACCTCACTGAACACAAACGTAATTGTAAAATTTTAAGTAAAAAAAACAACACATATTAGCAAACTATAAACTGAAATATCTCAAACAGTTTTGAACCAGGTAATAAACTCCTGATGTATTGATGTTGATATTATATATAATATTGTGTGTTATAGATAATATTGATGTTTTTCAGAGTGATACAGAGAGGTTGTATTATTAATTAAGTTACCGTCTGTCATATTCGTTTTGTTTTAACTCCGTCACTTTTCTATTCCTCATTCTCCAGGTATCGATGAATATTTACCAGGCATGCTCAGTTCCCTAATAATCTCATTATAAAGTCCATGTAACTACACACATCAAAAAAAGTTTTGCATCACCTCGGTTCCCAGATCTCCGGCATATAGACGTTGACTGTGTATATTGTATCCAAGATACAGTCCCTTTGACTGTTCATAGATGTCACTAAAACTGCTCAAAGATGTAAACAACCATGCATGAGCAGGGCCTATTAGACGGAGTGGGTACGACAGCCGATCAGTTCCAGTCATTCCACCATGACGAAGGTACGCTGCTCATGTTGTCTGTAGTTCTACCATGCCTAGAAGGTCAATACCGCAGTTCGATCGCGTCCGCATTGTTACTTTGCGTCAAGAAGGGCTCTCAACAAGGGAAGTTTCCAGGCGTCTCACAGTGAACCAAAGCGATGTTGTTCGGACATGGAGGAGGTACAGAGATACAGGAACTGTCGATGACAGGCCTCGCTCAGGCCGCCCAAGGGCTACTACTGTAGTGGATGACCGCTACTTACGGATTGCCGCTCGGAGGAACCCTGACAGCAATGCCACCATGTTGAATAATGCGTTTCGTTCAGCCACAGGACGTCGTGTTTCAACTCAAACTGTGCGCAATAGGCTGCATGATGCGCAACTTCACTCCCGACGTCCATGGCGAGGTCCAGCTTTGCAACCCCGACACCATGCAGCGCGGTACAGATGGGCCCAACAACATGCTGAATGGACCCCACGGAATTGGCATCACGTTCTCTTCACCGATGAGTGTCGCATATGCCTTCAACCAGACAATCGTCGGAGACGTGTTTGGAGGCACCCTGGACAGGCTGAACGTCTTAGACACACTTTCCAGCGAGTGCAGCAAGGTGGTGGTTCCCTGATGTTTTGGGGTGGCATTATGTGGGGCCGACGTACGCCACTGGTGGTCATGGAAGGCTCCGAAACGGCTTTACGATACCTGAATGACATCCTCCGACCCATAGTGCAACCATATCGGCAGAATATTGGAGAGGCATTTGTCTTCATGGACGACAATTCTCGACCTCATCGTGCACATCTTGTGAATGCGTTCCTTCAAGATAACGACATCGCTCGACTACAGTGGCCAGCATGTTCGCCAGACATGAACCCTATCGAACATGCCTGGGATATGTTGAAAAGGGCTGTTTATGGACGTCTTGACCCACCAACCACTCTGAGAGATTTACGCCGAATTGTCGTTGAGGAGTGGGACAATTTGGACCAACAGTGTCTTGATGAACTTGTGGATAGTATGCCACGGCGAATACAGGCATGCATCAATGCAAGAGGACGTGCTACTGGGTATTAGAGGTAGTGGTGTGTACTGCAATCTGGACCACAAATGCTGAAAGTCTAGCTGTATGATGGTACAACATGCAATGTGTGGGTCTCATGAGCAATAAAACGAGCTGAAATGTTGTTTGTGTTGATCTCTATTCCCTTTGTATTTAACGGTTCCGGAACTCTTGGAACCGAGGTGATGCAAAACTTTTTTTGATGTGTGTATTTTCATTTAGGTGTATTTTCGAGCATATCTGCTGCGCCCATTACTTTCCCACATGTTCCTTTTCCTCCTCATCTTTAAGCCTTGTTTTTATGAACTCCCATAACCATTCCTTTCTCATGAATCCTTCGTGGTCTGTTATTTATAGCGAGGGTTGTTTATAAAGATTAGCTGAATACTATGATGTTGAAGATACAAAATAAAATACAAAATTTTGGAGGTTATATCATTTTGTGATTTTTGAAAAATATTTTCAATGTATATAGGCCTACTAATCTAGACCGTTCATGTTGTGTTGTGTTTGGAAGAAATGAAAGGAAATGGAAACCAGATGAATGTCTATTTTATTCTCAGATTCCTGTATTGTTCATTTTGCACGTCGTATGTATGATTTAATTCCACCTATGCAAAGGAATATTTTTGAAACAAGTCATTTCTCTGCAGGTTGATGCTCATCATAGGAGGGATATTAAGACTGAATCGTGTCCCACGCCGCAGATTGTTGCATTCAGTAAAGCAGAATGTCCTACACCGGAGATTGTTCCATGGCTCAAAGTAGAACCAGCATCTTCAGATGTGAAAGGAGTATGTACTGTATCGAGTTAATACTCTATGCCTCTTTACAAGACATGTTCTTCATCTCCTTATCACCAGATGGTATTTATGGATTCCAGAATTGTATTTTCACTACTATATAGATGACAAATTTTAGGTTGTGTATTGTACAGAAAGCACAAGCCTTTTGGTTAAAGGTGCTGTGATAAAATAGATTGTTACAAGCGAGGCTATATTTTTAGCCTACTTTTCACATTTTGCAAAAATGAGGAAAAAGTAGACTTATGAGATCGGGCAAATGTGTGTTTGTCCTTCTGTCTGTCTGGCTGTGTATGTGTCCGCCCTATCAACTCCTCAACGGCTGCAGCAATCCAAACAAAATTTGGTAGGATTAAAGATCTATACCTGAATATCTCACGGCCATATTTGAAAATGATGTCAGTGCTACCAACTGCTGAAAAATCGCAATTGAAATTTGAGCTCCATGTTGGATATCTTGGAAGGTATGAATGGGAGCTATATCAAAATTGGCACATGAATAGATAATAATATTGCAGTTTAATTTCCAGGAGCAAATACATGGCAGTGTTGCCAAAATGATTATAAGCCTGCTGATAGGTCCAAAATTTCAATGCATATAACTTCTACACTATCAATTGGATTTCAACCAAATTTCGTATGTGCTATGTGTACATAAACAGATATGACTGAGAGTATTCTTAAGAGCTCCAGGGCTGCCAACTGTTAATAAATGTTCTCATTTTTTAAAAATCCAAATACCCATATATCAGAAAGTATACAAGCCGGCAGCTTTAAACTATGCACACATATAATACCTGACATTCTAAATAAATTTGGACTAACTTATATACGTCAAAGCTACCAACATGATTCTAAGCCTGCTGAGAGGTCCAACTTTAAATACATCTAACGTGTATACTATCAATTGGATCGCAACCAAATTTCGTGTGTGCTATGTGTACCATAACAGATATGACTATGCCGATTCTTAAGAGTAACCAGGGCTGCCAACTGTTAATAAATACTGTCACTATATTTGTTGCCCTAATATCAATATATCAGAAAGTATGCAAGCCAAAATCTCTAAACTTTGCACGCGTATAGTACCTGGCATTCTAGATTAATTTGGAGTAACTAATTTAGGCCTACACCAGTGCTGCCAACATGATTCTAAGCCTGCTGAGAAGTCCAATTTTAAAATGCTTGTAACTTCTATACTGACAAATGGATTTCATTCCAAATTGACACAACAATAGATCCGATTATTTTAGATTATTTCTGATCAATACATGTATGTCACTGTTGCCAACATGATTTTACTCGCGCTGTTAAATTCAATGTTTAACTGCATGTAACGTACATGCTATCCATTAGACCTCAACCAAATCTTGTATTCTGTACCTTAGGAGATGGAACTAAGAATATATTCAGTCCCCATTGCTGCCAACTGTAGTTCTCTATTAAGCTACATTGTGCCAGGTATACAGTATTTCGAAATAATTGGAAATTTCGATATTACCAACTTAAGTTCGTCATTATTCTAGATAGATCCATATAGATTAATCATTGGCATGAATCTTAAATTTTAAGAAAAATAGGCTCTTTAGTTCCTCACGGAACTTCTTGTTTGATAAAATATTTCCCGATTGATTGGAAACTTGGGACACATACCATATTACTGGCATGGATAAGAGAAGATGAATGAGGTATATTAGAAGAAAATCGCATCAGCGGTAGCCGAGATATGAGAAGTATAATTACATAGGACACACCCCGCTATGACGTCAGGGGAATGCTCTGTTCCGTATAAAATGAGAGCAGATCTGGTCTCAATATTCACCTCTTCACAGCACATGGTTGCTAGTACTTCGTTATACTTATCCACGAGCGCTTGGTCGCTATGTTCGTCGTAACACTTGTCTACAGCACATGGTTGCTAATTCTTGTGAATCGTCAAAGCAGTACAAGGTTACTGGTACTTTGAAAGTGTTAGAAATTTGTCCACTGGAACATAGAATATTTTTTTGACATTTATCTCTCAAGTGATAAACATTTTCAACAGTCAACACTAGTAAATATCAAGTTACAAACGGACATATGGTAGACTTAGTCAACAACTATCCATAATTTTTATTGGAATATTTTCATTTCCATTTATCAGAGGCAAGCTTTGTCTTGGTGACGGAAAGACCAATCAAGATCACATATCAGTACTTTTATAAATACCTTTCTTGCTGGGTAAAGATCAACTTAGCCGACGAACGGGGCCAGCTGTGCATAGCGCTGACTGGAGAGTACATAACTCTACCCAGGGACAACTAGAACATCAGATCTGTTACCACAGCTGAATAAGATTGTTAGCGTACTAAACTGTACTGTATGCGCCACTGTTGGGTCTGTGTTACATCTGGTATTTTTTTTACCATGGATGAAATAGATCTAGTACCTTTTCTAGAAATTAACTACATCTATTAGAGCTGCCATCATGAACTGTTTACTTCAAGATGATTACAAGGCTTGTCTTGCTAGACAAATTGCGGGTGGAACATGGAGGCCGATACCAGTATTTAGGTACGAGTCCAAATGGGGCTGAAAACTGGAATGGTCTGGTTTTAACCACATTATCTTCTTGAACAACATCTACAAGAATGTAAGCTACATTTACATTATCCTTATGCGAAGTTAGCCGGAATTCTCATTTTCTACAGTTTTATCAACACACTTTTTCCTTTGTAATTTGCTGTTGCAAATTGTACTGCGAGGCATTGGAAGCCTATTTCTGATAATTTCCTACGTTCAGACATATTGATTCAATGACTTGAATCTATGGAGAAGCATCATGAGCATTTGAGTTGATTTTGTCATTTTTCTAATCACGGTCATCAGCCGTCGCATCTGTAAATATTAAAATAAATTCAGGTTGAGGAATGGATAATTTTGCCATGTTAAGAATGTAACGTTTCTTCTGGGGTGAATGATGCAAAAACCACAACAAGTCCCATGTTTTGCGGGCAAGTGCAACTGTTCATTTTATGTATCGGAATCTTTAATTGAACTATGTAGCTCAATTATAGATTTCGATACATAAAAAATTGACGTTTTTTGGTGTTTCCCCACCCAAAAAAAACCCTATTACCCAGGCTTTTCCCGTAAGCTTGCCAGAGGAGTATTTCGTGACGTCGTTGATGACGTCACGGAAGCCGCCATTTTGTTTTAGGGGAATTTCATACGCGGCCGTATCGCAATGTGTAGTAGTCCCGAAATTCCTCAGCAAGCTTCTGTTGTGGACATCAAGTGATGATTGCAATAAGTTACTCTCTCCCCAGACTCGAGCAATTCAAGTCTTGGAACTGCGGGGATTCCAAATCTAATACTTGCTATAAATCTCGTTTTCTAGTGAGTCAGTGCAGTTACATACATATAATGTTGTGGCAACACTGCAGGTCATTATTCAAAACAACGGCTATGTTCTATCTCTATTGTGTAAAAAAAAACTTAGAATTTAGGACGAAAATATCACTGACACTGGATGTGTAAACATTGTTTCAGCTTCTCAAAGGCAACTAACTTAATACATAAGTATGAATATACAGACACAATATGACCTCTAGTTAACTGATACTGATTAACTTACTGAGTAATATAATTTACCTTGCTAACCACAAAAATGTTGTGTTGGAGATCACTAAGATTGCAATGTTACACAATATGTGGAATCAAAATACAATGTCGGCCAAGTCATCTGTTTGTGTCGACCATTCGGGTTCACATTTGATCAAAGCTTGCTCGTCCATTACGTTAGAAAACTAGAACACAGAAATTCACCTGAAAATTATTTACGTACGCACATATTTATCGATATAGCCTCATATATAATACGATACGATATGTAAAATGAGGTCACCCAAATGTAAAATTGGTGTCCAAATATATCCCGTGAGGTGCACAGTGTCAATAAACAGTAAACCCTACTTGATCATGCGCTCAACTTGACAACAAATGAGTTAGCGAATAATGACAAGTAAATTCGAATACAAGTCATTGAGACTGAGTCGATAAAATGAGGAATTTACGGGTATTATTAACGCCAGTCCGCACATATACAGAAGTGAAATGTGTCCATCATTTTATGTTCAGTTCGTTTGTTCCCAAATACACACAAACTGAACAATGTTTCGGCGAGGCGGGGATATCTGATTGTTAGTACATAACACACCTATCAACGCGACTGAAATAGGTTCCGCATAAGTTAACTGATCGTAACACACGCCTCTTTGAGAAACACGTCTAGATGAGTCCAGGCCTCCAGATACCACACAATGCCCAGCTCAAGTGAAAACTCCTACATTCTCCTCATTGAACGGAGTGAGAGAAAAATATATTTATCTATGCACACTTACAGTACTAACATGGGAATAATTCGGATAATATCGTCATAAAGGTGTTCTTAGCTACTTACCTCTGTCAAGGATACGGTACCTCTATATTCCCAACAATTAAATATTGTAAACTGAGCGTCACTGATTATCTGCGCTGGGCACTGAGAATACAGTATATTTCCGCCGTAAGACCAATTACCGTACCTTAACTTATTTCTGTCGCATGTCTCCACAACATTTGAAATACTGCTACTTGGATTTGTCATCTACCTAGAAAAAAGTTCTCAGTTAGTTCATTCTCACCAAAAAGTAAGGTATTCAAAATAAAATGCACTAATTCTACCCAAAACCTTCTCCTCGTCTTACAAGCCGCCTGGTTCAAACGAAAATAATTGAAAGCCCTCATTCAACAGAAGTGAGTTTGAATTTGTCCGAGACCCATATTATCATTAAGTGTGGTATATAGTCACATTATTTGCAGTACAATAAAATCTGATAAACTACTGAATTTAGCCGCAATACTGTTTGTAATGATGAATCTATGCACACTTACAGAACTAACATGGGAATAATTTGTGTAATATCATCATAAGTTGATTAATTATGCACGACATGTCACTTCTGCTTCTTTTCGCTTCCATTTCAACAATATATTAAATTCATACCTTATTTTATCTTTTCAGGGGACATTATCAATTTAACTTCCAACCTTGATCACTTTTGAACCGACTGCACACGATATATTTGCTAAATCACGTAAATATGTGTTTTGTATAACATGTTCGTCTGATGTTGGTCAGATATTTTTAGTAGGCATATGTGAAACTGCCGCAGCGAGTGCTCACTAGGAGGCGAACACATTACGTCATTAGTTGCCAACATATCCGATACGAAATATACATTACGCCACGTAACGTTGAAATTATGTGAAAAAAGAAATAATTGAGCTTTGTGAGTTATTTGTATTTGTAAATAATGCTTCTATGAGGCAATGGTGCCAACTTCACTTTACCGCAATCAATAACCAATGATCGTGTGTAGGCGCAGCCTTGGCTGTGCGCAGATAGTGGGGCACGGTTGACACACAACTATTGATATGGGGGCATTAAGTTGTAACAACTGTCAAAACCCATTGGATTGGACAAAGCGAAGGTTAGAATAGTTCGGCGTATGACCTGCCTTGGCCGCGCGCAGCTAGTGCGGCATGGTTGACACAAAACTATAGATCTGGGCGCGTTAGGCTGATGCCCATTGTCAAAATCAATGGATTGGACAAAACGAAAGTTAGAACGCCCTGGCGTAGGTGCGACCTTGGCCACGCGCAGCTAGTGGGGCACGGTTGACACAGAACTTTTGATCCGGACGCGTTAAGCTGTACCCACTGTCAGTAGATAGGCAACAAGAATCCTGCCTTACCCATTTTCTTGAACCCGACTGTACCTGGCATTCGGGTTTTTGCCTATATTTCCCGAAACAATGATCGGATTTGGACGTGTGAGGTGTCCTATAACTCGGGATGACGCCCTCTTTGCTACGGCCCACTTATATATATATATATATATATATATATATATATATATATATATATAAATCAATTTCATATACCCATTTATATTTCGTTAACCAATAATCGGAGATAGTTGTCCGACGGGTCAAACGAAAGCTTGTAATGTCCCCTTTGGAGAGGACCACTGTCTTAGCCAACATTTTATGCCAAAGGGTTTAACTGTATGTAAGGGACCCATTTTACTTATAAACTGTACCTTCCTTTGGGACACTTGGCTAGGGGTAATACTTTGGAGGCTTTATTAAAATAATTATTGATGAATTAGATACTCTTGATTTAACCAGAAGACATAAAACTGCCAGGTTATTCGCCCATTATATTTTCCGATCCCTTAACCATAGAGACTAGTATGAGGTGTCGAATTATTCGGGTTGACTGCTTATTTTTATCAAATTTTGCCAAAGGGCATAACTACACATTTTGAAAATTTTGATTTTTGACTTTTTATTTTAATATTCAACTTATTATTTATATAATTTTTATTTGGATTTTTCGATTTTTGCCAAAAAGGCGTAACCGTAATTTTTTTTGTTATTTATTTATTTAATTTAGCTGTAGTGGCAACTATACGAAGAGAGGATGCTCTCAAGCAATAAGGGGAAGGGAGAGGAAGGGAGAAAGGCTAGAGAGAATTTTATATTACATGTAGGCGTGAGCGTTAAAGCATGCACCTCAACTGCTTGTTACCGCTAGACTTAATCCGATATTTCCCAAACCCATCATTGTAGGAATGCGTGTAAGGGGTCCTCTTAAATGATGTCACAGCCCCCTTTCCCCATATAGTGTTGAATTTACTGTAGTTAAAATTAGGCAATTACTATAATTATGATGATTATTATTATTTGACGGGGGGTATTCTTAGGGCTACCGGGGCTACCAGCGGTAGCCCAAGAAAATTACATTAAAAATAAATAGCACTTTATTACAATTTCAACAAAGCATTCAAACAATCGTGACTTTCATGCACATTCTTCTTTATCGAAAGAAATAATTGTTAGTGGGTAGTCAACGCGGTAACGCAGAAGAAACCGACCAAGAAAGTGGCAACCTTACGCCGCTCTCCCTGTCTATCCACACCCACCCTTGTTCCGTGCAGGCACAGGGCACATAGCCCGCTCTCCCCGTCTATCCGCACCCACCCTTGTTCCGTGCAGGCACAGGGCACATAGTCCGCTCTCCCCGTCTATCCGCACCCACCCTTGTTCCGTGCTGGCACAGGGCACATAGCCCGCTCTCCCCGTCTATCCGCACCCACACTTGTTCCGTGCAGGCACAGGGCACATAGCAAGGCAGTTGCCACTACAGCAATCGGTTTCTTTGAAGTTAAAAGCGTTTAAAGTAACAAATAGCCTACAATAAATATATATTATCTCACACATAGATGTGAATATGTTTTAGAAATTGTAGTATTTTCGATGTGTTATTTATTTAAGTGTGTGTATGCTGAAGAATCTTTATGTAGGCCTAGTGATTTGTTTTAACTGTGCCAGTTGTGATTCTGTAAGAAGATTATGGAACAAACACCTGCGGGGGCTTTAAATGCCAATGAATATATAATAGAGAGTTTGTTTGAAGTTCCTTTCAGCCGTCGTCCATACAGTGAGAACGTTCATATTATACATATGACGAGGCCTACACCTGAACAGAAATTGTGTGCCAATGTATACACGTCATTTCACATCATCTACATATGTTAGGTGGAATAATTTATCTGCCAGTTCTGAACTGTCTAAATTGTATTGCTGGCCGTGTTTGTTATTTAGTCGTAAAGTTAATGTATGGTCAAATGAAGGGCTTTGAAATATGAACTCCTTTCGCACGGCCGTTCAAAAGCATGTTTTGTGTAATATTAAGCTCAGTGGTAGCCCAGACCTTCAGACCAGTATACGCCACTGTTATTTGATTGTCTTGTATAGCTATCTAGCCCAAGAGGGTACCTGAGTGGGAGAGGGGGATTATTGTTAATGGCTAGATTCAGGATGATCACCCGCTAATTATTATCAATATTATTTAATTCACTGGGGCTCTTTTTTACGCACGGCAATGGATGTACAAAGATGATTACACTGTAGGTTAAGACTAAATCTCTCCAGATCTAGTTGAAGGCCGCGAGATACAAATTTGCTGACCAGACAGGAGTTAGATTACAGACTACATGACATTTGTTATTGTCTCATGAGGTAAGGTTGTAGAGAGCGGATTACCATTTTGAATCATGCACAGTACAGCCAATGCACACTGTATATAGAATCAGGTTGACCATTTTGGTTCCTGGCATTGATTAGAATAACCTACAGAATGTAACCTAAGGAATTTAAATTTATTTATTTCATTACTTACAGTATTTATTTATTTACGATTTAAATGTATAGTTATTTATTTATGCAGGCTGATTTATTGTTAATCCTAATTAGACTTGGAAATACAGGGAATGTAGACCACAATAGTTACTTTTTTAAAGTATCTGAGTTTCATTTGCCGTTATCAGTTATAATTAGGGCTCGGATTTTAGGTGCTAAAAATCGTGAAAATATTTATTTTTCATGTATTAAAAATACCTGAAATATGTGACAAAAATGTAAAAATGTTTAATTATAATTTGGTTTATTAATATGCAGTACTCACGAATGTAATTTATGCTATGTCTCACTGACTGCTGAAGCATTACAATACACAACGAGATACACCTTCAGGTTGTCCATCACAACAGACCGACGATTATCGCGAAACACTTATTCTGAAGGAGCGAAACTGCGGCAATATGTTTCTTGCCCTTGAGGTGTTGTGTAACTTGAGATCGCTGTTCAGCTTTCCCACACGATTGGCCTCCATCAGAAGTAACATTAACTTTAAATTCTGCAAAAAGCGATAACTTGTATTTGTTTTTGCTTTAGGCATCGTAGAACTGCCTTACACTTCACAATACCAGAAATAAACTGATTCCAGGTAGTTGTGGGAGGGGAAGGTCTAGCACATGGTGCAATATGGGTAGGGACAAGGAAATTTCCGGCTTCCACAGTCAGAGGAACGGGGCGACAAGTTATGAAAAACACAGCTGCAAGCTGACATACGCTCTGCATGAAGATTAGATAACTCACAGGTTCTTCCCCGGTAAAGTAACACAGAACAAAAATGCAATGATCTGAAAGATCTAGTATTCTGATTTTAAAAATGTAAATATTTTGTCGTGTGAAAAGCAGGAATTTATGTTTTTATAGAAAAAATGCTTTAAATATGTATTTACACAAAAGAATATGTATTTACCTAAAAACCCGAGCCCTGGTTATAATATTATTTGAATACTAATTACGTATATTGGTCTGTAATAACTGGATTTTAAAACAGCTGACCTGCAAAGAAAGACATATCTCAAGCAACGAACATGCGAGTCCGTGTTTTGCTGACAGGACATAACGACCCGAATACTTATTGGAATGACTGACTTACCTATGGTTTTCGAACTGCTATGATATAACGACCCCAAAGCTATACCGGCTAACCTATTAGATTGATTGACGTAGCCATGATTGATGATTTGAAATAAGGTAGAGTGATTTAATTTGCTTAGGATTAAAACAATGTTTTTATTATATGGCAAGCTTATATGGAGGTCTAACGTTACATATCATAAATATAGCATGATTTAATAATTTTCTAATGTAGCCTAATGGGTCATTAGCCAGTAATTAAAAAATAATAATGTAACATAGCATTTTGCGGAAACACAAATCCAACAGGATAGATGACCGGTTAATCTCAACTTTGCAAAGCCATTTACGGTGGTCACGTGCACTTGCGACTAGTTGCACCTAGGGGTCTCTAGTTGAGTAATGAATCGTTTTATCTGCCTTGACAGGCCTTATTTTTTGTTTCTGTCTGTTATCCATTTTGGTCTTTTGCGGAACTGACGTTATTAGGATATCAGAGGGCTAGGGTGACATTGCAATGAGAGCATCCGGAACTTTTTGATCCACTCTTGTGTAAATCTATAACCTTTCCACGGCACCGACCGGATCTTTTTATTCAAATTTAAAATGTAATTATATTTACCAAAATGCTCTAGTCAGGATGACCTATATGACCCGAAGTTTTCATATCTTTTTAACTATATACGACTAACGATCCGAGTACACGAGGCTGATAAAGTATATATTCCTACGTTTTAGCTTTACGGAGTTGTTGAGTGATTACTCATATATTTTATTTTTACAACACACGGGCAAGTATATGAGGCTACGTGACCATGATATCCAATACACTTAAGTACACGGGGCTAATAACCATGACGGCTTAACTCTATATTATGAATGAAACACTTGACAATGTATGGAGCTAATGACCACAATATCGAACACTCAACTACACGGTGGTTAATATTGAAGTACTTGGTTCTGATGGCCGATCTGACCGTATTTTTTACACTCTCAAGTACACGGGACTGATGACCGAAATCTTCCTTTACTAGCCTGGAACCAAACGAGATTGAACTGTCTCTCAGGCAGTAGCCAGGTGACAGAAAGAATCGCTAGCAGAAATATAATTTGTTTCCGCCCGTGATGTACTATGAGCTAGCGAACCTGTTTAAATATTTGTAATATGCAGACATGGAATAACTTTATTATTTATCTAACCGAGATTGACCATTTCAATGGTCCAGTGGCGACTACTTTCGGCTTTCGCACTGGAGGTCTTAACTCGATTCACGGCTCTGGGACTAGAACAGACCATGCTATAGAATGAAAAGACCCTATAGCCTGACTCTCACTACGAAGGACGGGGTTTGATTCTCAGCTATGCTAAGAAAACGGGGTACACATTAACACGTGAGATAAACATAGCCTACATAAAGCAGGGGCAATGTTTGAGTAAGGCCACACCTGTCTCTTTTCCAAATCCGTACTTGGATAAAAAGAATACATATGCTACTATAGATACTACAATTACACAGGTAAGAATATACCAAACTAAGATATCTGTAATTTTATAGCAACAGCCACCCCTTACTAATTGTTATGTAAACAATAGAACCAACAGCGGTGGCTATATTCACTAATGCGGAGCGGTAGGTCATGGGGCCAAGCTCTCTGCTGACTCGGTAGACGCGGGTTTAAGTCCGGCCACGGTTATGTGGTTTCCCCATTTGTAACTCCAGATAAATGCCGGGATTGTTTCTAATTTACACCACGGACGCCTCTTTACATATTATTGCTTAATTTCATTCATTTTATCTCCCACCCAGACACACAGCTCGTCCACGGACGTTGACTAGAAATACCTTTTCTTGACCTTTAAAGAGGCCACATAACAAAAGCTCTTGGGTTTAGGTTGGTTTTAGGAAGGGCATTAGGCCGTAATAAACACACAACACCTAGACTCTTATTGTATATTACTTATGACCTAGTTGACAACAGGAATAACAAGGGCGATGTATGTTTCTAGTTACCACAAAGGAGCTATTTAACGTTTCCAATGAATCTACTGACATTTATCAAGTGGTGTAGTGGCTAGCGTTTTTAGCTGTAGCGCCGGAGTAAATTATTTCTGGTCTAACCAGTGATGGTCAAAACCGAGAAGAGGCGAGTTTTGACTTTTATTGCCAGCCACTCTGAAAAGTGGCTTTACACTTTCACTCCAGGCAAAAGCTTGGATGGTTCCTAACTTAGGGCCACGGTCCCCTATTTCCCAATACTCATGTAAATTACAGAACCAACAGAGATTGCAAAGCTTGCTAATGCATAGCGCTAGGCCTTGGAGCCCAAACTATTTACGAACTCGATAGACAGCTTGCTAATGCATAGCGCTAGGCCTTGGAGCCCAAACTATTTACGAACTCGATAGACAGCTTGCTAATGCATAGCGCTAGGCCTTAGAGACCAAACTATTTAAGGACTCGATAGGCAGCTTGCTAATGCATAGCGCTAGGCCTTGGAGACCAAACTATTTAAGGACTCGATAGACAGCTTGCTAATGCATAGCGCTAGGCCTTGGAGACCAAACCATTTACGAACTCGATAGACAGCTTGCTAATACATAGCGCTAGGCCTTGGAGCCCAAACTATTTACGAACTCTATAGACAGCTTGCTAATGCATAGCGCTAGGCCTTGGAGACCAAACTATTTACGAACTCGATAGACAGCTTGCTAATGCATAATGCCTTGGAGACCAAACTATTTACGAACTCGATAGACAGCTTGCTAATGCATAGCGCTAGGCCTTGGAGACCAAACTATTTACGAACTCGATAGACAGCTTGCTAATGCATAGCGCTAGGCCTTGGAGACCAAACTATTTACGAACTCGATAGACAGCTTGCTAATGCATAATGCTAGGCCTTGGAGACCAAACTATTTACAAACTCGATAGACAGCTTGCTAATGCATAGCGCTAGGCCTTGGAGACCAAACTATTTACGGACTCGATAGACAGCTTGCTAATGCATAGCGCTAGGCCTTGGAGACCAAACTATTTACGGACTCGATAGACAGCTTGCTAATGCATAGCGCTAGGCCTTGGAGACCAAACTATTTACGGACTCGATAGACAGCTTGCTAATGCATAGCGCTAGGCCTTGGAGACCAAACTATTTACGAACTCGATAGACAGCTTGCTAATGCATAAGGCTAGGCCTTGGAGACCAAACTATTTACGAACTCGATAGACAGCCTGCTAATGAATAGCGCTAGGCCTTAGAGACCAAACTATTTAAGGACTCGATAGCAGTGGCGTCGGAGCGGATTTTTTTTATTGGGGGTGCAAGATTTACTCGGCCCAGCCTGTTTTTGTTTGTTTGTTTGTTGTTTTTTTAGTGAAGTCGGTGACGACGAATGGTTTGAAAAATTACAACGAAAGAACTATTTTGATTTCGTAGATATTTTGGGTATGAACTAATTCACTAAAAGATGCAATGAAAAAAGAAAAATTCTGTTTATTTGTTAAATAGAACTCAAGACGTATGACGTATTGGCTATTCGGCCAATAGTAAAAATATTACAAACACTTTTAAACCACACATTATAGCCTACAACTCAGTCAGGTTGACTCAAGACTAATTGTCCTGCCTTGAATAGAAACAAAAATGAACAGTGGCCTGAACAGGCGACTTTGTAACGCATCGACCAGCAACAAGAACGTCATAAAAATTAAACTTAAAACACATAGCACAAAAAAGGATAATGTGTACATACGTTTGATTTGTGGCTAGCTAACGCTAAACCTTCCCAAACACTTGCCTTCGTTCAATCTTACGCGAAATAAACTCACGCAAGATACCCTGCTGATCTATGGCTCTTGTATAGGGTAGTCCGTATGCACATGAAGAAGCAAAGCGTGAGTCAGGCGCTGTTGGGTCATGGTACTGCGCAAATAATTTTTTGACCTCCGAAGTGCACTGAAAGATCTTTCTGAAGAAGCAGCAGATGCTGGAACGGTCATGAGTACCAGAACAAGCAAAACTACTTCGTTGAAAAGATTTTTAGTGGATGTAGCCAATTCATTCATCTGCTTAACTACACACATCAAAAAAAGTTTTGCATCACCTCGGTTCCCAGATCTCCGGCATATAGACGTTGACTGTGTATATTGTATCCAAGATACAGTCCCTTTGACTGTTCATAGATGTCACTAAAACTGCTCAAAGATGTAAACAACCATGCATGAGCAGGGCCTATTAGACGGAGGGGGTACGACAGCCGATCAGTTCCAGTCATTCCACCAGGACGAAGGTACGCTGCTCATGTTGTCTGTAGTTCTACCATGCCTAGAAGGTCAATACCGCAGTTCGATCGCGTCCGCATTGTTACCTTGTGTCAAGAAGGGCTCATAACAAAGGAAGTTTCCAGGCGTCTCGGAGTGAACCAAAGCGATGTTGTTCGGACATGGAGGAGGTACAGAGATACAGGAACTGTCGATGACAGGCCTCGCTCAGGCCGCCCAAGGGCTACTACTGTAGTGGATGACCGCTACTTACGGATTGCCGCTCGGAGGAACCCTGACAGCAATGCCACCATGTTGAATAATGCGTTTCGTTCAGCCACAGGACGTCGTGTTTCAACTCAAACTGTGCGCAATAGGCTGCATGATGCGCAACTTCACTCCCGACGTCCATGGCGAGGTCCAGCTTTGCAACCCCGACAACATGCAGCGCGGTACAGATGGGCCCAACAACATGCTGAATGGACCCCACGGAATTGGCATAACGTTCTCTTCACCGATGAGTGTCGCATATGCCTTCAACCAGACAATCGTCGGAGACGTGTTTGGAGGCAGCCTGGTCAGGCTGAACGTCTTAGACACACTGTCCAGCGAGTGCAGCAAGGTGGTGGTTCCCTGATGTTTTGGGGTGGCATTATGTGGGGCCGACGTACGCCACTGGTGGTCATGGAAGGCTCCGAAACGGCTTTACGATACCTGAATGACATCCTCCGACCCATAGTGCAACCATATCGGCAGAATATTGGAGAGGCATTTGTCTTCATGGACGACAATTCTCGACCTCATCGTGCACATCTTGTGAATGCGTTCCTTCAAGATAACGACATCGCTCGACTACAGTGGCCAGCATGTTCGCCAGACATGAACCCTATCGAACATGCCTGGGATATGTTGAAAAGGGCTGTTTATGGACGTCTTGACCCACCAACCACTCTGAGAGATTTACGCCGAATTGTCGTTGAGGAGTGGGACAATTTGGACCAACAGTGTCTTGATGAACTTGTGGATAGTATGCCACGGCGAATACAGGCATGCGTCAATGCAAGAGGACGTGCTACTGGGTATTAGAGGTAGTGGTGTGTACTGCTATCTGGACCACAAATGCTGAAAGTCTAGCTGTATGATGGTACAACATGCAATGTGTGGGTCTCATGAGCAATAAAACGAGCTGAAATGTTGTTTGTGTTGATCTCTATTCCCTTTGTATTTAACGGTTCCGGAACTCTTGGAACCGAGGTGATGCAAAACTTTTTTTGATGTGTGTACATCTGCAATGCACTTCGGTGGCTTCCCTGGCAACTTTTCAACAATTTTACCTGATCGAGATCAAAATCGTCCTGATGTTGACCCAGCGTTTCCTTCAGAACCTGCTCATATGGAACGATGCCCCGGTATGCCTGAATCAGAATATTTTCAATACTCGCCAAAGTGTCAAAACCTTTCTGTTTAAATCTTTCTTCTACTTCATTCAAAAGGAGGTCCAGAATAGAGAAGTAATCTTTTCTAAGCTCTTCTTGATCTGTGAGCTTTGCTGGAGGAGCTGGATTGCTCGTTTGTTCTAAAGGCTTCGGAATTTTCCTCTGCCGTTTTTTGGGAAGTTTTTGTTCAGGTTTGGGCTTCTTGCTCTGCTTCTGCTTCTTTTTTTGCATTTCCTGGGCTTCTTCCTCCTCATCGTCGGGTTTGGATGTGGCGTAGTTTTCGGAAACTTGTTGGTTAGGGTTTGGTAAAGAAGATCAGTCACGTTCCCCTATCTCCGTAGCATAAACGTAGCTTTCCTTGTAGATCCGATCAAACTCCTCTGTCGTTCGAAGAGCCTTCATTGCCGACATTAAAATCAGAGCAACTTGCTTTGCTCCTGTGGCAGTATAAAAGGCTCTGAAGAGCCTTTGCAAGTTCTTCGCATGGACCTACAATTTTGACACTCCCTATTCTCATTTCCTCTCTTAGCACTTCACATAGGCTACTTACCACACAAAATAAGATCACACGAGATCTACTGTGTATGCAACTACTTAATTAAGATTTCAACTACCAGTTACCAGTTACGTTTTGTTTAAAAAATGTCATGCATATGTATTACTTTTGCTTGTAAAAATAAAAACAACTGCTGCACGTGCAGTTATTGGAATTGAGTAAATTTTGTTTGTTTCACTAATTAGCTCTTCAGCTGTGACACCTGTTTTGAGTAATGTTTTTCATATTTGAAAGCTCGTGACTTATAAATGACAATAAAAATAATACATACAATTTTCAACATTTCACTGTGAATTTGAAAAATGTTATGTTAAAACTCTTCACCTATGAAAAAGTAAAACAGGAGAATAAAAGTGTACATGGATCAGAATTCGGTAATTCTCAGACACTTACGGAGTTAGTGTGATGTGTGAGCTTGAATTTGAGATGAAAGTAAATCCAGTCTTGGTTGGATGTTGGAAACAGCAACCCGCAGATCCCCTTCCAGCTGCAACCGAGACCGATGCTTCGTCCTGAGAGATGCCATTGCGGAAAATGTTCACTCACACAAGTAAGTTGAAGCGAAGGGTAATAACAGGTCCATTGCTTTTCTTGATAAAATGGGATATTCATTCCGAATCTGCACCCAAAAATTTTCAAGAGACTTCGACTTAAATTCATTTCGAAGTATTTTGTCACTTGAGAGTTCTATTAGTTCCTCCTGTTCTGCCGTTGACAGGTGGGCTGTTACGTTCGTTTCAAACGGACTGCGAATCGAGTCATTCTCCGTTGAAGGTTGTGGAAATCTACCCTCGAATTTTTCACGAGGGTTTTGGAGGTGTTCCACGACAATTCCACTAATTTGACAAATATCTAACTCATTTTCATCCAGGAATTCATTCAGACAATGAAACATCTCACAGTTACCTTTGTCCATCTGGGCTTTCCAAAGTTCAAGTTTTCTCTTAAAAGCAAGCACTTTGTCGCATAGAATGAAAATATTACTAATTCGTCCTTGAAGTGACACGTTAAGTTCATTCAGTTTTTCAAATACGTCTGCCAAGTAGCACAGTATTAGAAGCCATTTCTCATCGAGAAACAGGGTTGCGAGTGTAGGACTGCTGTCCAATAGGAAAATACGAAGTTCATTCTTCAACTCCACAACGCGACGAAGGACTCGACCACGAGACAACCAACGTACCTCCGTGTGCAATAGAAGCGAATCATGTGTAGATCCCATCTCCTCGCAAAGAATGGAAAATAGCCGACTGTTAAAAGCGCTTGCTTTCACAAAATTTACAACACTATTTACATCGTTCAGCACTTTATTGACTTCCGGTTGTAGTATTTTGAAGCCAATGCCTCCCAGTGTATCATGCAATGTGTGAATTTTACAGAATTAGTAACAGCACTCACTCTTGCTCTGAAACCCTTTTACGTTTCAGTAAATGCTGACGCCCCATCGGTGCATATACCAACACAATTTGTCTATGAGAGATTTTTGTCAATAAAAAAGGAATTCACAAGAGAAACAAGTAGTTCCGTGAAGAACTATACAGCCTATTTTCATATATCCTACTTATGTTATTTTCCTCTATGAACCTACAAAATTTCAGTTTAATTGCTGTAATAGATTCGTAGATATTGAGAACCGACTAAATATTGCGGGTGGTCGCCTTGTTGGATTTTTATATCTGTAGGTCTTAGAGTTATGTACAGTTACATGAAGAGTATTGTGCAGTGTAGTATTCAAACTTCAATCGCATGATTAGGACACAAGAAGTAAAAAGGGGAGTTTAAAATTTCGCACAGCTGCCATCTTGTGGTTATGGAAACAATTGAAATAAATTAGATGCCAGTGGATTAACATTCGTATAAGGATTTACTGTACCAAGTTTCACTGCACTCGGATGGTTAAATTGCGAGAAACGTCCATGTGAATATGTATATTTCGCGTCGCCGCCATGTTGGATTTGTGATCACCAAGTTATTTAAAGTCCTATAGGTGAACTTAAGTTCATAGCCCTAATGAACATTAAACAATTCAGTTTGATTGCTATAATAGATTCGAAGATATTCACAGCCGTCTAAATATTTCAGATGGTCGCCATGTTGGATTGTTAAATGTATAGGCCATCGAGTCATGTACCATTAAAGGAAAATTATTGCGTAGGTTCATTATTCAAACTTTCACTTCAATCGCATGAATACGACACAAGAAATAAAAACTTAATTTTAAAATTCGCACAGCCGCCATCTTGAGGTTATGTTAACAATTGAACTAAATATGATACCAGTGGATTACAATGTGTATAAACATTTCCTGTACCTGATTTCATTGCGTTTGGAACATTAATCGCGAGAATGGTCTATTTAAAATTTTCAAATTCGCTTGGCCGCCATGTCCGTTTTGTAGTTAACCGGTTTTTGAAAGTCATATAGGTGAACTTCCCGTAGTGCCCTTTATCTCTGTACAAAATTTCAGGGTGATACCGCTAATAGCTTCAGAGATATAGAATGCCGGTGAAATATTTCGCACATCCGCCATCTTGTGGTTATGTAAACAATTGAACGAAGTTAGATGTCGGTGCATTACAATGTTCATAAACGTATACTGTACCAAGTTTCATTTTGTTTGGTTGGTTAAATCGCGAGAAACTTCTATTTAAAAGTCGCAAATTCGCGTGGCCGCCATGTTGGTTTTGTAGTTACCAGTTTTTCAAAATTCCCATAGGTGAACTTCTAGTAGTTCCCTTTACCACCGTAATAAATTCCAGGGTGATATCGGGAATAGTTTCGGAGATATTGAATGCTGGTGAAATATTTCGCACAGCCGCCATGTTAGATTGGTGAGACGTAACAACATTTGAAGGGCACGGTCGGGGTCGCCCAGAATCGTGCTATGAACATACCGAGTTTCATTGAAATCGTTCCAGCCGTTTAGAATTTATTAGGGGGGAACACACACACACCTCACACACACACACACACACACACACACGCACACACACACGGACAAAAGGTGATCTCATAAGCCTATTTTTTCAAAATTGAAAATAGGCTAAAAATATCGACGCCTGTAGTTCGCCCTTCCAGAGCTTTACAAAATAGAAAATCCTCGTGCATTTCATTTTCATGGCAGTAGCGTACAGAAACACGAAGCTGGGCGCTGTTTAGGATATCAGTACTATCATCAAGTTGCAGGACAAATTTTGGGCTATCATGAAGAGTGGTAGCAATTGATATTTTATGTCAGAGGCTATTACATCAATACGACGAGTTACTGTATCATTTGAGAGCGGTATCGACTTCAAACACTCGCCGAACTTTTCTCCATGCATGATCGCGCACATTTTCACGGCTGCAGGAAGAAGTAATTTCTCACCAATAATATGTGGTGATTTGGATTTTGCAATTAAATAGGATACCTCCAAGGATGCTCTTAGCGCTTTCTTAGGAACTGATGCGTGCTTTTCTAGGAATCTAACATTTCCTTTTAGTTGTTGCTCGTGGCGCTTAAAAATGCTAAAGGTTTACTTACAAAGTCTGGATGTTTAGTCTGCAAGTGTCTCTTAAGTTTCACAGGCTTCAAATTGTCGTTTGCTAAAATCTCCAAACAAAGAACGTATTGAGGTTGTTCCTGATTATTATTCGAAAGAATGCTGGTAAAGCCTAATGTCAGATAATCGTCTTGATATTTACGCACATCACTTTGTGTGTAGAATTAATAATCCTGATGGGAGCAGAAGTAGACGCGGAAGAACAATGGACTTTGTTTAAATTCGAACCTTGTTTTTTTTCCGAAGGAGGGCAAGCACTATCACTTTCATGGGGTCTCTTTCTACCACTTCTAATAAGCCACTTATCCATGGGTAATGGCGACACTAGTATCAGTTTATTGTAAAGTTGGCTAACCACGTACTAGAATTCAACTGTTCACTCACTGTCTTTGAACTGACTGGAAAGGCCTAGCTGAATTCGAATCGGCAACGGCAGAAATAGAAGAATCCATTCTTGGAATCCATTCTTGAAAGGAAGTGGCGGTCACATTGTCAAGCGGCTTATTGTCATTAAGTGTTTGGTAAGGAGATGTCACTGCGGGTGGCGAGTGAAAGGGAGATGTGGGGGAAATGTTATTCGCCACCTTTTCTCAGGATTCCTGCTGGCAGGTTCTACTGGTCAGTTCTTGTGAAATAAGTCAGCAAAGGTACGAGTTTATTATTCTTGAATGGACTTGGGAGCTACCTGCCTATGATAGGTTCATGAATATGAGGATAGTAATATTTGTTACAGAATATGAAATATAAATATTTCAATCAAAGCCGGCGCCCCCCCCCCCCGCCCCTTTATCACTCTCTGCGCCCCCCCACTTTGATAACCCCTGCTATAAGGTAGGACACTCCGGTGCCTCTCGCTCCCATTGGCTGCTACGCTGTGACGCAGCCGGGCTAAGCCAGGCGCATGCCAGCTGATATTCACAATGCATTCTTACGGGAAACACAGTCATATTTCGCTACTCTTTTCCTCTCGTAGTATACAATCACAATAATGGCAATATGCACGTTATAAAGAGGAAGGTATAAACAATATATTGCAGTGGTTTGTAATGCGAAATGTACTTCATAAACACACACAAAAATATTTTAGATTAGCCTAACTATGCTACCGCACCTTAGTATCGGCTGAGCTAAAAAGAAGCCTCAAAAACACAATAAAGTGTAATGGTACTGTAGTGATATACCATTTATAGGGTATTATTTGACAGCAGGACATGCGAGGATCAGCAAATTCGTATTTCTCTTTAAAAACGTCCCTTTTTTTTGCCGTCTAATCGCTTCGCTCGCGCAGCCAGCGGCGTGTGGGCCAGGTACGCGGTGCGTCTACGCGCTCCTTAGCCTGGTGTATAACTTGTAAAGGGGGTTGAAAAATGAGTTTACAAATTTAATTTACGTGTTACAGATTTTAGGTGAAAAGAGAGGTGCCTGCCGTAGGGCCCTGACGTGCTATAACCTTTAAGCTTGCATACTGTTTGAATTTGTGATATTTAACATTTATAAATGTTAGGTTAGTTCAAGTTATTTTTAATTGAGCGTCATATAATGGTGTTATTAGCAGCTAGCAATTTACGTCTTGTTTACTCGACTACCGCACACCACATGCCCTCCCGGCCGTGACGTATCGGCAGCAGTTGCCTCCCTTTTTGTTGCCATAAACAGCTGTCAGCTGTATGTTATACATGGCCGGCCGCGATAGTGAACACCCGGTGACGTCCGGAGCAGCCTACGGAATGGCAAGCCGATGCGCGGAGCCCGGAGTGCCCCCCAGCCCTGCCATTTCCAGGCTGCCTGCCCCAATCCACACCCTTCTTTCGTACGGGGATTCCCCGTCAACGCGTGTGTCAGTATATCGTGTTTTTTAAGGAGGTACATTCAAGAAACGTTCTATTTTCAAATAAAGTGTAATGTCGTGAAAGTATGATAAACAAGAATAAATCGGCTTGAACCTGCTCTTCGCACTCACCGACAGCGCTACCAAACTAACTTTAAGCCAATGTTGCCAACCTCAGCAGAGACGATTGGCATGCATTCACAATCGGCATTCACACTTAGCTCCTCGCGAGTTCGCATTTCAAATTCGCGCCATGTATTTCAAAAAGGTCATTCTTTCTCAATTTTCAACATCAAAGTTTTGCATTTTCAAAAGTTATCGGGGGTGCGCCGCACCCTCAAAATAAATATTGAGGGGGCGGCCGCACCCTGGCACCCCCCGTTCCTACGCCACTGCAGTCGATAGACAGCTTGCTAATACATACCGCTAGGCCTTGGAGACCAAACTATTTAAGGACTCGATAAACAGCTTGCTAATGCATAGCACTAGGGCTTGGAGACCAAACTATTTAAGGACACGATAGACAGCTTGCTAATGCATAGCGCTAGGCCTTGGAGACCAAACTATTTAAGGACTCGATAGACAGCCTGCTAATGCATAGCGCTAGGCCCTGGAGACCAAACTATTTACGGACTCGATAGACAGCTTGCTAATGCAGAGCGCTAGTCCTTGGAGACCAAACTATTTACGGACTCGATAGACAGCTTGCTAATGCAGAGCGCTAGTCCTTGGAGACCAAACTATTTACGGACTCGACAGACAGCTTGCCAATGCATTGCGCTAGGCCTTGGAGACCAAACTATTTAAGGACTCGATAGACAGCCTGCTAATGCATAGCGCTAGGCCTTGTAGACCAAACTATTTAACGGACTCGATCGACATGGGTTTAATTTCCAACGTTAACAGTTTTAGATCTATTTACGGACTCGATAGACAGCTTGCTAATGCATAGCGCTAGGCCTTGTAGACCAAACTATTTAACGGACTCGATAGACATGGGTTTAATTTCCAACGTTAACAGTTTTAGATCTATTTACGGACTCGATAGACAGCTTGCTAATGCATAGCGCTAGGCCTTGGAGACCAAACTATTTACGGACTCGACAGACAGCTTGCTAATGCATAGCGCTAGGCCTTGGAGACCAAACTATTTACGGACTCGATAGACAGCTTGCTAATGCAGAGCGCTAGTCCTTGGAGACCAAACTATTTACGGACTCGATAGCTTGCTAATGCACAGCGCTAGGCCTTGGAGACCAAACTATTTACGAACTCGATAGACAGCTTGCTAATGCATAGCGCTAGGCCTTGGAGTCATGGCTATTCACAAACTAAATAGACAGCTTGCTAATGCATAGCGCTAGGCCTTGGAGACCAGACTATTTAAGGACTCCATAAACAGCTTGCTAATGCATAGCGCTAGGCCTTGGGGACCAAACTATTTAAGGACTCCATAGACAGGTTGCTAATGCAGAGCGCTAAGCCTTGGAGACCAAACTATTTACGAACTCGATAGACAGCTTGCTAATGCATAACGCTAGGCCTTGGAGTCAAGCTATTTACAAACTCGATAGACAGCTTGCTAATGCATAGCGCTAGGCCTTGGAGACCAAACTATTTAAGGACGCGATAGACAGCTTGCTAATGCAGAGCGCTAGGCCTTGGAGACCAACGTATTTACGGACTCGATAGACAGCTTGCCAATGCATAGCGCTAGGCCTTGGAGACCAAACTATTTAAGGACTCGATAGACAGCTTGCTAATGCATAGCGCTAGGCCTTGGAGACCTGGCTATTTACGAACTCGATAGGCAGCTTGTTAATGCATAAGACTAGGCCTTGGCGACCAAACTATTTACGGACTCGATAGACAGCTTGCTAATGCATAGCGCTAGGCCTTGGAGACCCTGGCTATTTACGAAATTGATAAACAGCTTGCTAATGCATAGCGCTAGGCCTTGGAGATCAAACTATTTACGAACTCGATAGACAGCTGGCTAATGCATAACGCTAGGCCTTGTAGACCAAATTATTTACGGACTCGATAGACAGCTTGTTAATGTATAGCGCTAGGCCTTGTAGACCAAACTATTTAACGGACTCGATAGACATGGGTTTAATTTCCAACGTTAACAGTTTTAGATCTACGTTTTCGTGGTTTTCACTATACCTAAGGGCTTGGTGGGGCAGTGGTCAGATCCCTTACCTCTTAACTAAGCATAAAGAGTTTGACTTGATCTTGGTTAACGTAGGATAGATTTTGAAATTAAAATTTTACATTCAGTGGTTCGGATTCCACATATAACTAGTGATCTCTTAATACTTATAGGGATTTACATCTTGGATAGTTGGCGAACACTAGACCACATTGCTTTACTTATTCGTGCTAAACTCTTTTCTGTTGACCTCTCTTGGGCAGCTCTTGTTCTTTCGACCCGACCGTATTGGTGTATTAGAGTTCTATACGGCCATAAAGGTGCAGTATGTGAACATGTTGTGGATCTTATGTTCCACTTTTATAATCAGTTACAATAACAACTTGATGTAATCGCTCAGTTATACCGACGTTTCGTACGCTTTACCCCGCATTTGTATTTATTGTTCATTGTGCACAAAAGTCTACCAGCAACTTCACTCGCATTTCACAGGTGGCAACGGTCACAGGGCTGTTCGCACAATTCGCAAACACAAGGATTTTTAGCCTACTTTTCACATTTTGCAAAAATGAGGAAAAAGTCGACTTATGGGATTGATCCGGGCAAATGTGTGTCTGTCTGCCCTTCTGTCTGTCTGTCTGTGTGTCCCCTCCCTATCAACTCCTAAACGGCTGCTGCAATCGAAAAAAAAATTGGTAGGAGTAAAGATCTATACCGGAATATCTCAATGCCGTATTTGAAAATTATATCAGTGCTACTAACTGCTAAAAATTCGCAATCGAAATTTGAGCTCCATGTTGGATATCTTAGAAGGTAAAAATGGGAGCTATTTCAAAATTGGCACACGTATAGATAATAATATTTCAGTTTAATTTCCAGGACGCCATACATGGCAGCGTTAGCAAAATAATTAAAAGCCTGCTGATAGGTTCAATTTGTAAATGCATATAACATCTACACTATCAATTGGAATTCAACCACATTTCGTATGTGGTATGTGTGCCATACCAGATATGACTGTGCGTATTCTTAAGAGCAACCAGGGCTGCCAACTGTTAATAAAAGCTGTCTTTATTTTTGTTACCCTAATATCAATATATGGGAAAGTACGCAAGCCAATAGCTCTAAACATTGCAAACGTCTAGTACGAGGCATTCTAGATTAATTTGGAGTAACTAATATACGTCAGTTCTGTCAACATGATTCTAAGCCTGCTGATAGTTCCAATATTAAAATCCATGTAACTTCTATACAAACGAGTGGATTGCATTCAAAATTGGCGCAACAATAGATCATATTATTTCAGATTATTTATGACCAATACATGCATGGCATTGTTGCCAACATGATTTTACGCGCTGTTAGATCCAATGTTTAACTGCATGTAACGTCGTTGCTATCCATTGGACTTCAACCAAATTTTGTATTCTGTACCCTGAGAAATGGAACTAAGAATATATTCAGTCACCAGGGCAGCCGACTGTAGTTCTCTATTAGGCTACATTATGCCAGGTATACAGTATTTCGAACTAATTAGAAATTCCGATATTACCAACTTAATTTCGTCATTATTTGATTAATCATTGGCATGAATCTTAATTTTAATGAAACGTAGGCTCTTTAGTTCGTCAGGAACTTCTTGGTTTTTAAGTAAATGATTATACGCTCGCACAAAACAGAGGAAAGTTTTACCACAGGCGTATATGCTGAGTGACTGTAATACATTGATGTATTTATTTTAGTCATCAGGAACAGGACCAGTTTAATGCTGTCTTCTGTATCAGCCGTTCTTAAGCTAGCCATTCTATGAACCCATAACTACCACACCCTACATACGAAGCAATTCTTTAACCATATTCTAACATTGGTTATTGCTTAGAGTTATTTTCCTTGGCCCATCCTTCCATTACAACTGTAAGTTTGCTAATAAAATGTTACATTCAGTGGTTCAGATTCAACATATATCTGTAGATCTCTTAATATGTAAAGGGATTTACATCTTGGATAGTTGGCGAACACTAGACCACAAGTGTGACATTGCTTTACTTACTTGTCCTAAGCTCTTTTCTACTATTTTTTCTCTTGACCTCCCTTGGTCAACTCTTGTTCTCTCGACCCGACCGTATTGGTGTAATAGATTTCTAACAAGGATTTTTAAATTGTTATTGCTACTTATGACACCAGCTAATTAGCATAGCATCCTATACTTTAACCCTTATTTGATTTTTATAAGTTCTCTACATTCACTGTTACCGCCTATTTACCCCCCACTTATTATTTATGTTATCCTTATGCCTATAGCTTTTAAATGAGATATTTGAATTTATCCGGATTTTACTACCTTACATCAGGGGTGGTCCAAATACTATGCGATGTAGAAAGAGTTTTAAGGCAACGATAAATGTGTTTCCAAGGAATACTGTAGTTTGTGACTGAAAACCAACTATATAAGATTTTCTACACCTTGATTCTATTTCTTTTTGATATACTACAATTTTACTATTCGCCTCTTTAATGTTTTACTTGTCTTATATCCCACTCAACATGTCTTTATAATGCTATTTTTATTTTATATTCTACATTACTAATTGTTGTTGGGTTGGTCGAGCGGTTACGGCGTTTTATTTTAGTTCAAATTTCCTGTTTAAGGAAGGAAGAGTTCGAACCCCTAACCCGAAATAACTATTACCTCAACATTGGTTGGTAGCACTATATTATTATGTTACTCAGTATACAAACCACAAATAGAGTGAATTATTTAAGGCAATTCTTTGCAGACATAACCAGAGATTGCCAAAGGTTAACGATAATAAGAAGTGGCAGAAGGGAGATATTAATTAAGACAAACAAGAGATATCCATAAAATATTTTTTACTCACTTTTACTTTTATCGCTGTGGCCACAAGGGGCCGTGAGATCTCAACTGTTTTTCTTCTTGTTAGCCCACCACGTCTTCATCCTTTCGTGATGGGATTTCTTCCATTCATCCGAGTGAACATATCCCTTGCTGGGTTTTATATCCTCTTTATGAACCTGACAGATATTTTCGTTCCAATGGGGTTCTGAGTAAGCTATCTGATTCGGAAATGTCAAACTTTAACAAGTCCTCATCCACTTCCAACAGCCAAGGAGGCATCACCATTAAACCACGGAAGTAAGATATTAGACGGTTTGAGAATCTACTGACTGGCATTCTGAGGAGGTGGACATAGAATGTTATTCTCCGTTTCCGGATTACACTTGAGATATTTTCGGTGCGAGAGTATACATCTGAATTACTCCAGAGCTTGTAACCTCCATCTTTGAACTAAGGACTAAGAATTTTCCTAATGATCTTTCTTTCCTTAACATCAAGTCTCTCGACCGAGCCAGCTGCGCGGTTTGTTAGGCATTCCACTGCATACAATGCTTCCAGTCTTATCACAGTTTGAGAGGGTCTCAACTTTGCATTCCTAGAGATGGACTTCTTATTGTACAGTTTAATTTAAGTATTTTAACAAAACCCTACAATGCATGTTAAGACTCTATCAAACCAGTTACATGGGCTCATTAAACAATAATTTTGGCATTTCGAAGTAAACTTTCTATTTCCCGGATTTCCCAATCTTGATAGTATAACCTCCTTGTTTAAGGTATGTAGGACCTGTGGACGTTTGGTTAATGTATGAGGATCAATCCAGTAGGTACCATCAATGAGTGGTTTTCCATGGCGCTCAATGACTAATGCTTTCAAAAACTGGGAAAGCGGGGATAGTTTTATAGGTGTGAGAACCTTATTGGTAGGGATCGGTCAATTTAAGTCCTCCCGTATCGGAGAGAACTCAAACGGATACTTTGAGTTAAGGTTAAGTTCAGCATTACAAAAAATAAATTTCAACATCAAGGGAAAACAATGTAATGGTAAAGGGAGAGCAAGTTGCTTAAATATTGCTATGTTATCAACAATGTAAATAATTATTTGACAAGAAGGGGCAAGCCCATAAATATTTGTATAGTTTAACAATATTAACTTTTAACAAACAACAATCTAAACAATTAGCAGTTAGCATATAAACTGGTTTATGCCAGTGAAGGTGCAATATAAGGTTTAGCACCAAAGTTGTATGCATTAAAGAGAACTTAAATGCAAACATGCAAACATGAAGAACTGATTATTCATATTTGACAAATGATCTTGTCGACAAAAAAGGCAATTTTGAATAATAACATATGACACCGAAACTACTGTGGCTGAAGAGCTTCAAATTCAAAGTTGAGTGATCTGATAGGAGAGCCCAGTAGAAAAGTTTGTTAATAGGTTTTACCTGAAGATATCATACTGAGAAAGTTAATGACACATTTTTGCATATCCTTTGGTTGTTTCCTGAGGTGAAGTTTTCAAGGGTTAATTTAACCATGAGTAGAGAAGCAGTTGAAAATATTAAAGACCAAGTGGTCCTTAAACCAGATACTTCGACAGGAGGATTGACATTTGTAGTAAAAAGCAATTAGCTTTGAACGTCGCCATGTGAAGAACATTTGCACATAAGTAATCACTTGTAGGATTAAAAACCCTTAAAAGCAGTCGACATGCTTATCGATGAAGTTTGAAGAAAATGACAGGAAACTTAATTTGAAGAATAGGTGCAAGGCCTACATTGCAGTAAGTACTTTCCAAGTACGTTGGTTAGCTGTAGAGTGTTTGCATGTCGAAGGTTTCAGCGTAGTCTCGATGTCCGGTGGACTGAGAGGCGGCGACAGCTAGGTGACGAGTTGACTGTAGTCGTAATCGTGGCAACGAGATGTGTCGTGATAAGCTGTTTAAATAGCGGCAGCCGGATGCATCTAGGAACATCGATGAACGGAGAACTGCGATTGGTCGGTATAACAGGCGAGCATTGAGAAGAGAATGGAATCGGTGTTGTGAGTTTCACTGTAACAGTCCTAAAAAGAGTGTTCTACAACCTTGTATTTCTGAATACAGAACAAGGAAGTGTAGAATATAATAAATAATTTAAGAAAGCAGTTTATAAAGATTTAAACAAGGTTACGTAAAACACATGTAAGCACGTGTCACACTTAAAGGCTAAGAAAAAAATAACGTTTCACATTCTGTTTTTTGTCTCGACAATTACGTAAAATGGAACTAATAACTTATAGGCTTTTGTAGGCTTCAAAAACGCGAACACTTATCATTATCATCACAAGAACTATATAGTTTCCTTTGTTCCTTTTCCACAGGGACCTCTTTCATAGTCTGCATTTCTTTGATAGTGTTGTAGGCTTATCAAATGGTAAGGATTGTTTAAACATGGCGTTTAGGAATGGTGTTACATGTTTCTCAACAAACATCTCGCTATCTTGAACAGCAATATATTTTTCTGGAACTTGCTTTTTAGTATTTTGGTGAGTTCTTTTCAACAGAAACCATGATTCGTTTGGAGCACCACATTGATGATCACTAACACTTAGGACTTTATAATTTCTAATTTTTAAGTCCCCTCGACACTTGTTTGACCTTTCTTTTGAGCATCGGCAGAATATTAGTCCATTTACATTATTTCGCTTGTAGTAGCCTTAATGGAGTGCACGCTGCTTATCTCTGTTGGTTGTTGTAAGCTCCATTATAGCAACAGACTTGTCAGTCTGATTTGCTTACTAAAATGATACAACAGTTCTGGTAAAGGAACAATTCAGTGTCAGCTTTTATGTGTCGGCTTCTTTTGGTGGCTTATCATATGTCAGCTTATTTTGGAAGCTTATCATATGTCAGCTTATTTTGGCGACTTATCATATGTCAGCTTATATTGTATAGGCTCATTTGTAACTTGACCGAATCTAACCTAACTTTACCTCACCTAACCTCAGCTCACCTAATTTTACCTAACTCCTCGGCCAACCTAATCTAATCTCATTTCACCTAAACTAACCCTACAACACCTGACCTGTCTTTACTCAACCTTTCCTATTCTAATCCGATCAAACCTCACCGGACTTGACCTAACCTGTTTGTAAGTAAGCAACAACAACTACTCACCAAGATATTCTTTTAATCCAGAGTACTTTAATGTTAATCAATGACTCCCAACTCCTACTCCCACCTTTATTCCACAGCTAGTCGAAAACATTATGTTTTTAGATTTTTACAAAACTTTTATTTGGAAAGTAGGCTATATGTTTTAACTAGAAATCCTAAAAGGTTGTATATTGGCTTAAACAAAAGGTCCCTATGTTTTTAATCGTTAGGACAAAACATGGTATTTGTTAAGATTTCTTCCAAAAAAGTTCAAAACATGGCTTCAATTATACAGGTTTGCCTACTTGACAATATGATATAATAAAATGTCATCTAAATCCCATTTGTCTATTTATTCTTTTACGATGAAGATAAATATGGCTTCCTACCACAAAAAATCAAATTTTTAACCCTTTATGCTAGGAAACTAATATTGAAAACATGACTGGGGAATATTGGTTTATTCGTGTCAGAAGAACAAAAAGACAAATATTAGAACAAGAAAAAAACGGAAAATGGACACAAAATCATGCAACTTCAAACAATTCCTCCATAGAAAATTATTAATTCGAGAACATTTGAATTTTCTTGAGTCAAATCACTCGTTGTACAACTTGGGAATTAAGATTTTCGTGTATGACTTGTCAGTCAAAAGGGAAGTAGATTTTCGATTTTGGTTTGACCATGTACCGGTCAACACTAACGATCGTAGTGATAGATTTAGTGAAAAAGGATCTGGTCTAATGTTTGGTGCCCATGAATGAATTGAACGAAACCATTCGGAGTGTCATCTGCGATCGTCACCTGTTGGAGAGGTTTGCGTTTCATTGTAGGAAATTCATTTAAAGTTGTTGATCGTTGGTTACGTCTTCATCGTTTTGCCGACTCGTTCCAGGATCGTCGCTGAATCTTACTACTTCCTGCATTTTATAACTGAATTATTCCACTTTTGAATATATTATGTATTAGCCAAACTTACGTGTTGACGGTACTGTAAAACACACCAAACTGACAAGTAATGGACACCAAACGTAAGACAACATCCTATGCCATGTGTAGTTGACTAAATCTATCATATATGTTCAAATAAAAATATCTACTTCTGTTTTTACTGACAACAACAAAGAGAACATATTATCTGTGGCCTATATCATTCACTACGAGTGCTAGTGTCGACCCAAACAGGGTCAAATCAAAATCAAAATGTGTAATTCTTTTTGAGGAATTCAAAGACCTGTGCCCAGAAATTAAAGATAATGAATCAATGAATAATTTCAATTAAGTCCAGAAGTAATTTTCATACTTTTATTATACATGAATTAAAGCCAATGGCCATATAGGGGCATATTAATTCAACACCCATGGGCTAACAGCAAGTTCAATTTCAAGTAGATCCAAGTTTCTCTACCAGATGCCACCATCACTGACACCTAGCAGTGAAATATGAAATATGATAATATTTTCATAACAAGCATTTTTATCATTGGCCACTTTCGGCACAATTTTGAAAATAGATTAACATAGAGTTTTTGTTTTAATGGATTCCAATAGTATGAGTGCCCTTACTGTCACTTAACAAAATGTTTTCTACATTAAAATGTGACTACAATATTGTCGTTTGTGAACGATTTGCATTCGCATATACTGCCTGTGTATGCCGTCTAGCCACTATGGGATATCATGAGGGTCATCAATGCGTTATTGATAGAATATTGTCGTCGGAGAAGTTTCTTGGATAAAGCTTATCGCCGCTGTGATTTACCACGCATTATAGCCAATTATTTCGGCAAGGGAAATTGGTTTCGCATATTCTACATGAATATGGCCTCTTCCAGCAATAGGTGAACACTTGTGTTTTCAAGGAATGTTAATAGTGATTTTGCTTCCCATGCAGACAATAAATAAATCTTCTTGCCACTAAGCATTACTCATGATCATTTACATAATCTCTACAAGTACACTGTAATAAGCTTTGCATATGGTAGGGGAATATGGCGTCTAGCATTGCTGCATGGTATTTTTGATGTATGATTGTGCTCAGATTTACCAATATCACTTTTCATAGAATGGCCTAAGAAACATACTGTATTATCGAACTTTCTCTCGAAGAAAGTGGGTTTGTTATAGAAAACTTGATTAAAGTGTCTCCTGGCTACGGGTAAACATGTGCTTCGACAATAATTGTCTTCTCTCGGAAAATCTGACGTCTCACCGCTGTTAATATACGAGTGTCTGTTCAAATATACTCTTGATATACACTTGCATTCTCATAAAACATATGAATATGGCTACTTTAGGCGAGGGTAAATATAGGTGTCTTCAAATGTCCTTTCCGAGCATATGCATATGACACATGAACAGGCTTCTGGACGCTATGGGCTAATATGTGTTAATCGAAATATCCTCACTTAAATTTAATTGATTTTCCACGAACATCGTCTCAAGAGTTTAACATGTATCGGTACACTCCCACGCGAGAAACATTAATTTTGCATAATACACGAATATGGCTTCTTCCAGCTAAGGACGTTGGTTCATTTATTAAATGTCCTCGGTGAGCATATGAATTTTTGCCTCTGTGGTTAACACGTGGTTTAATGTTCTTTCTGAGGAGATTTCACTTCGCATTTAATTAACGAGAATAGCATTTCATTATGATAAATTGACTCGTAGGTCATCAAAATCTTGTTTGGCCGAAGAAAGAAACTCGCCTGTAAGGGTTGGCATGTGGCTCTTTAGATACCGTTCCTAAGTAAACTTGCCTTTACAGGTGTTGTATGAGTAAGGAATCTCTCCACTATGGGTTAACAATTGTGGCTTTTAAAAACCTTTGACGGCGAAGTTTTCTTCACATATGTGACAACAGAAAGAACGCTCTTCGATGCGTTTCTTTAAATCCCATTTTAGCGACAAGGTTGGGATTTTGAACAGGGAAAGGAAGATGGTTTTTTGACGCTATGGGTCAACATGTGCTACTTTAAATTGCCCTTCGCATATGCTACATGAGTATGGCTTCTTACCGGTATGAACTTATAGGAGTGTGTTTTCAAAATTCCAGCCAGATCACATTTCCTAAGCATATATTGCATGAGTATGGTTTCTCACTGCTATATGTTAAGAGGTGTGTCTACATATACCCAGGCCGTCTGGGCAAATTTGGCTTCGCATATGCCTAATGAATATGGATTTTCACCACTAGGCGTTAACATTTGCCTGCAAATGACATTTCTGAGCAATTTTGGCTTCGCATATACTGTATTATCTTAACTTACCGCTATGCGACAAGAGAAGTCACTTAATAATGCCCAGCCCAAGCAAATGTGGCCTCGCCTATACTTCATGAGTATAGTTTGTCACCGGTATGTGATTCTTCAAATGCCCAGGCTTTGAAAATTTGGCCTCGCATATACTACCTGAGTATGGTCTCTCAGCGCTATGCGTCAACATGAGTATCTTCAAATTATCTTACGGGCAAATTTAGCTTGGCATATAGTGCATAGAGTATGGTCAAAAAAACAGTTTCTGAACATATTTGCCTCGCATATTGAGCATAAGTTAGAGAGTCAACACTATGCGTTAACATGTGCCTCTTCAAAATAACTTTGTGGGCAAACTTGGCTTCGCATCGACTGCATGAGTAAGAATGTCACCGCTATGTGTTAACATGTGTGTCTTCATAAACTGATTCTTGGCAAATTTCGCTTCGAATATACTGGATGAGTATGGTGTGTCACCGCTATGCGTTAACAAGTGTTTCTTCAAACTTCCTTTCTGGGAAAATTTGTCTTCGCATATGCTGCATGAGTATGGTTTGTCACCGCTATGCGTTAACAAGTGTCTGTTCGGACTACTTTTCTCTGCAAATTTGGCTTCGCATATAGCGCATGAGTATGGTTTGTCACCGCTATGGGTTAACATGTGCCCCACCAAACTACCTTTATGGGCAAATTTGATTTCGCATATACTGCACGAATACGGCTTGTCCCCGCTATGCGTTGACAAGTGTGCCTGCAAACTACTTCTGTGGGCAAATTTGTTTCCGCATATACTGCATGAGTATGGCTTGTCTCCGGTATGCTTTAGCAAGTGTGCCTTCAAACTACCTCTGTGGGCAAATTTGATTTCACTTATAGTGCACGAGTACGGCCTGTCCCAAGTATGCGTTAACATGTGTGCCTTTAAACTACATCTGTGGGCAAATTTGTTTTCGCATATACTGCATGAGTATGGCTTGTCACCAGTATGCGTTAACATGTGTACCTTCAAATTATTTCCTCCCGCAAATTTGGCCTCGCATATGCTGCATGAATACGGTCTGTCACCACTATGTGTTAACAAGTGTCTTCAAATTAACTTTCTGTGCAAATTTGTCTTCGCATATACTGCAGGAGTATGGCTTGTCACCGCTATGTGTAGACATGTGTACCTTCAAATTACTTTTCTGGTAGCATTTGGCTTCGCAAATACTGCATGCGTATGGCCTCTCACCGCTATGGGTTAGCATGTGTTTGGTTAAATTGCCCCTGTTCGAAAAGTTGGCCTTGCATGTCGTACATGAAATATGCTCCTTTCCGCTATGGATCAGCAGGTTCGCCTTCAAATTTTGTCTGGTTATCAATTTTCTTCCAGATACGGTTGTAGTGGAATGTCGCGATGCGTAAGTATTCCTTATAACAGGATTCGAAGCATCAGGATATAACAACCTGAAATCAGTGTTATAAATATATTGCAGTGCGCTCATAATTGTTGAATTATCTCAGATGAATTAATCTTTTGCGATCCAGAGATGAAACTAACAGTATGAAATATTGGAGCATCTTTAATAATATACAACCAGGAATGTTGTCTTCATCAAGTACCAGGAACTGATATGGTTTCTATACTTAAAATTTATTTTTATAGAACGATTACTTTGAAATTACACATATATCATGCAGACAAAGAGATGTGTCATGTCGGATTATTTAGGATCATACCATTCATGGATGTCATTTGCATAAAGTCAACCAGATTCTTGATCATTTCAATAATTGAAATTACTGAATGTTTACGGATATCGTGTGCTGATTAATGCATCCTCTGCGAGTGTTCACTTTTTCCTTTTTCCTATTTTGTCGCTTTAACAGCATTATTATGATGCTTTTATAAAATCGTTACGGCTAAGCTGATTAAAAGAACAGCTGATGTTGAAGTTAAATTATATTGTTGAAAGCACAAGAGTTAAGTAGACAGGATTGTAAGTTGGGTCTACCAGTATGTGAAGAAATGATTTAGGAGTCGACGAGGACATGATTTAGGGAAGGAACTAAATTATTATTGAGAAGAAATATGTGCTTTGTTAAGAAATTCAAGTCAAAGTGAGTTGATATTATTACTAGTTTGAGAATGTAGCAAGATGATATACGAAAGGAACAGCTGATCAGAAGGGAAGTTTATTGTAATGCCATTTGGATAGATAACATGAGTAGATGGAGAAAGGATGTTCTTTGAAACATTATCTCTATGAATAATTTATCAGGATTTTGACAACGTTTAACTAGAATTAGTTTCATCGCTTGTTCAAAGGTTCATTGATTTTGACAAGAGATGTATACCAGAAGTCAATGAAATTTTAGTAGACAACTATTTAGAAGAGGGCTGATAAGGTCATTGACGAATGTAAACAGTGTAAATCGAATGACAAATATTTTAATTTTATGTTTAGTGTTAGAGACAGAATAGGATTAAGGAGTTAATATTGTATAGAGTAAAATACGTATTTGTAGAATGAGAAGATTACTATTTTATTTGCAGCGTAGAGAAGACGGCTGTTAATTAATATCTTCGAATAATTTATCGATTGGAGAAAGTAGTCAGAAGAAGATGTTTATTTAGTTGCAACTCATTAATAGGAATTCATAAACCGAATTCACGGTAAGTTAATTTATTTTCAATTATTATTATTATTATTATTATTAATGTTATTTTTATTCGTTTTATTTTAATATTTTAAGATGAATTATTTATAGTGTATTTGTTTTTAGATAATAAATTAGCAGGCATTTATTAGATTGCTTGCTCCATATTTATTGAATCCCCGACGTTATCATTTCATAGCGAGAGTAACGTGTGTACTATGAATATTCTACGGGTACCCAACCCCTTTCCTGACCCATTACACCTCGAGATACCCATAATCTCACTCTCCAAGTAGATTGATCTGAACCCATTGTAGTTAGAACATAGTGCATTCGCATTTTAATAAACATGTGTACGACGAGTTCAGTGATCGCCAGCCAGCAGAGTACAGTTGGTTTATCCAGCTGGGGATCAACGTCCATTGCGACCCTCCACATCATCGGATAATGGTTGGTTATTCGGGTACAACGTGTTTACAGTTCTGCTCTGGTTGTTGAAAATTTGTTAGCTATGCCCTATTTGTTATGTGTGCAGAATTGTTCCAGGCTGCTTAATCGACCATACCTTTCATCCAGTCTACATTTCGCCGCTATATTTCTTTCTGTTCCGTTTCCTAACACAGCATTTCAATCTCACTTTATAATATATTCGTCACTGCTGACGACAAGCCTCAGAATTATACCCATTTCTTCGTAGTACTTTTCGACTTCATTATCATCTGTTTGATTGGCAGCCTGATACAGTTATACTACTTAGGTTTCGTTCCAATTTTACCGACAATAAGCCGTTAATTTTATTGATCTTAATACTCTATCCACTGTCAAAATTCCCTGGTCAATATGAGATTTATTACCCGTAACAGTGAATTGATTTAGTGCTAATGATCCTTTAGTCTCCTGGCCAGAAGTCCCATTCATCCTGCCTGTATACTTCACTAAACCAACCCCAATCTGGCTTCAACCGTTCTATATCCCTTTCTATGTTCCTAATCCTGCCTCTGGTTAATCACACTTCAGTATCCATGGTTTGACCAGTAGAAAGCCACCTTTGTGATTTTAACCCACCGTCGAGCAGCCGTTGGCTGGATATTTGAAAGTGGGACATGATTACCGCAAGATTGGAATTCTACTAGCAATGACGGTACCATCACATAGAAATATGCATAGAGAGGTGCTTATCCTTGGTTAGAACTTTATGGCTGTAGTTTCCCGTTGCAATGGGGCAGTGTCGGGCAAGGTGTGGCTCAGGTGGGTAGAGGTAGCCAAGGGGTGGCTTATGAGGGCATTTTTACTCGTATTAATTAATAAAAATCTGATGGTGTGTGTCTATCTGTCTGTTAATCACGCAAGAACCACTGGTCCGATTTAAATGAAATTTTGCATAGATGTAGCTGATTTACCAGGTTTACAAATAGGCTACTTTTGATTTCGATAGTTTGCACTATTTAACAAGAAGTTCCGTGACGAACTAAAGAGCCTACTTTTCATGCCAATGATTATTCTACAGTATAAGAACCTATCTAGAATAATGACGAAATTACGTTTCTAATATCAAAATTTCTAATTAGTTCGAAATACTGTATACCTTGCATAATGTTGCCTAATAGAGCACTACAGTTGGCAGACCTGATGACTGAATATATTCTTAGTTCCATCTCTTAAGGTACAGAATACAAAATTTGGTTGAAGTCCAATGAATAGCATGGACGTTACATGCAGTTAAACATTGGATCTAACAGCGCACGTAAATTCATGTTGGCAACAATGTCATGCATGTATTGGTCAGAAATAATCTGAAATAATATGATCTATTGTTGTGCCAATTTTGAATGAAATCCATTAGATAGTATAGAAGTTACATGCATTTTATAATTGGACCTATCAGCAGGCTTAGAATCATGTTGGCAGCACTGACGTACATTAGTTACTCCAAATTCATCTAGAATGCCAGGTACTATACGTATGCAAAGTTTAGAGCTTTTGGCCTGCATACTTTCTGATACTGTATATTGATATTAGGGTAACAAAAATAGGGACAGCACATATTAACAGTTGGCAGCCCTGGTTGCTCTTAAGAATACGCATAGTCATATCTGTTATGGTACACATAGCAGATACGAAATTTGGTTGAAATCCAACTGATAGTATGGAAGTTACATGTATTTAAAGTTGGACCTGTCAGCAGGCTTAGAATCATGTTGGTAGCACTGAAGTATATAAGTTACTCCAAATTAATATAGAAAGTCAGGTATTATACGTGTGCATAGTTTAAAGCTGTCGGCTTGCATACTTTCTGATATATTGGTATTTGGATAAAATAAATTAGGAGCATTTATTAACAGTTGGCAGCCCTGGTGGGTCTCAAGAAAACGCTCAGTCATATCTGGTTATGTACACATACAATATACGAAATTTGGTTGAATTCCAATTGATAGTGTAGAAGTTATATGCATTTAAAAATTGGACCAATCAGCAGGCATATAATCATTTTGGCAACACTGCCATGTATGGCCTCCTGGAAATTAAACTGGAATATTATTATCTATACGTGTGCCAATTTTGAAATAGCTCCCATTCATACCTTCCAAGATATCCAACATGGAGCTCAAATTTCAATTGCGATTTTTCAGCAGTTGGTAGCACTGACATCATTTTCAAATATGGCCGTGAGATATTCGGGTGTAGAAATTTACTCCTACCAAATTTTGTTTCGATTGCTCCAGCGGTTTAGGAGTCGATAGGGGGGGACACACACACAGCGAGACAGACAGAAGGACAGACAGACTGACAGACAGACACACATTTGCCCGATCTCATAAGTCTACTTTTTCCTCATTTTTGCAAAATGTGAAAAGTAGGCTAAAAATGGCGACGATTTTATTGACGTCACTACACCGTTTGGTTTCAAAATATCATATTTCCATTTCAAATAAAAAGAGAACGCTACGAAATACCAAACTTTCGATGGCATATACGAGCTTTAAAATTTAATTTTTTATCCGAAAGGTACTGATCACTTTTCGTGTATCCCCAACGGTTAGTGAGTAAAACCTAAATGTATGCTATAAAAAACGGTCAACGCCGAGTGGTGCAGTATATCTCTATATACTAGCAGAACTACCCGCTCTTCGAATAGTCTTCGGTATTAATAACCAGACGTTATCAATTGAGCTACTTTTGCAATGGTTAGGGGCTTGTCATTCCTTCATAAGTTTATCAGAACAAAGTTAGTTTTCTGGGTATATCGCAGACACTGTTAATTTCAGGATCATAAAATGTGGTTTTCGGAGACCCTTCATAGACTCCCTAGTTGTGTGTAATACATTGAGAAGTGCATCATATGCTTTGATCGTCTTTCTACGATTTTTTTTATTTTTCGCCTATTTTAGCATGTATTTTGAAAAGGTTGTTCCTTATACCCACCCTTCTATGAGAAAGAGGTTGAAGAGTTTTCTAAATGATTGGTGTATTGACTCATGGTTACAATACCTAATTTTACGATGCTCCAAGCATCCGAACAGGAGTTATAGGCGTACATTGACATATAGATTTTTCATCGACACAGTGTCAAACAAAATCATCTTTACGATGAACCCGTTTGTCAACAAAAATTTGATTAGTTAAAATGTGCTCTCAAACTTAATTCACCTAACGTGTACTTCCTGACGTGAAAATAATATTGAAAACCTCGTAGACGAAACGCAATATATGTCAACTTAAAACTGACCCTTACCGTTGAGGAAAGTCTCCATCCCCAGGAAGACCCCTTTAATAAATTATAAAGGCTTGTGGTGCATGGAAATTCGGGATTTTTAGCCTCCAATGGCCCAAATTCTCAAAAGCGGCAAAAACCACTATTCCAAACCAGGAATTTTTGAAAATAATGTGGCTGTTTGGAGATATAATAGACCTCCTTTACAACATATCGCACGTATAAGTCACGTGTAAAATTTCTAGGGTACCCTTTGACCCCCTTAACCGCATTGTTGAATTTTACAGTCTATGTTTGATTCCACGATAACCTTATAGCCATTTGCAAACTTTCACAGAAATTTAAAAAATTGAATGGCATTGCTTCTTACAGAAATAGATGGAAAGTTGGATGTCACCTCGTCATACTGTTGTCATGGTTACCGGCTTGCATTACTTCATTACTTTCTTCTTATTTCGGATGGGCCAGCTAAGCACCACGACGTTCAACTTTTCAGCTTGGCGAGGGACTTGATGCTTGCCCAATATTTGCGCATTCTGTGGCTATGTTTCTCCTTTCTCTCTTTTGTCCAGATGATGCCACTTTTCTTACAGTTTTCAGGATCATAAAATGTCGTTTTCGGAGACCCTTTATAGACTCCCTAGGTTTGTGTAATACATTGAGAAGCCCAACATATGGTTTGATCGTCTTTCTACAAAAATTTCTATTTTTCGCCTGTCTGTCCTGAAAACTCTTCTGTTTAAGTATCTTTCTGAGATGTGATGGGCTTCTAATATCACTTTTCATTATATTCAGATCTTGGATGTCCTTGTTAACTTCTGTTAGCCACGGTGTCACGCTCTTTCTATTCCCCCAATAGTAGAGAAGCCGGTTGGTTGGTCGTGTTGGGTTCATCCATGAGGCATGTCCGTAGAAAGCCAGACGTCTCTTCCTGGCCACATCTGTGATTATCTCAGTATATCTATATAGCTCCTGATTTGGTCTTCTTCTGTCCTCTTCATCTATTTATTAGTTTATTAAATGAAATTAGTTTTCTGAGAATATCTCAGAAACGTGGTTTTAGAGCCTTTGGAGCCTCCGAGCCACCGAGGGGCTGAAAATGAGCTTTGTCTTGTACTTTAACGACAAAAAGCAGATAAATATTGGCCAACAGAAATAATGATTTAACGAAAAACAAGTCAATGAAAAGGATGAAAGCATACCGTGCAAAGTAAAAAGCACTATAACATTGTGAAACAGCGTAAAGATCCAAATACTCACATAGAATAACCAGCACAAAGAGTATATAATTAGACTCAAAATCACGTCTCGTTTCGGACCCCACAAACTACCTCTATAAATAAAACAGTTCAAGTAGAGACTAACATAGCTCGGTGTTGCCCGTGTTTTATAACACATATTTAGGTTTTACTCGCTAACCTTTGGAGATACACGAAACGTGATAAGGACCGTTCGGCTAGAAAATTAAATTTTAAAGCCCGTATGTGCCATCAAAAGTTTGCTATTTCTTAGCGTTCTCTTTTTATTTGAAATGGAAATATAAAAATAGTCGCCATTTTTAAATAGTGCAAAATATCGAAATCAAAAGTATCCTATATGTAAACCTGGTAAATCAGCTACATCCATGCAAAATTTCATTTAAATCGGTCCAGTGGTTTTTGTGTGATTGAGTAACAGACAGACAACCTCCATCTCATATTTATATATTAGTACTAGCTGAAGTACCCGTTGCTCGAACGGCTTTTAGTACTTGCTGACCTAAATCATTAATATATATAATCACACATTCCTAATGTAGTTATGTTATTTCCATGTTACCAGTTATATGTGTAGACTACATGCATTTTCACTCACCAAATTATTATTAATCAGAGGTAAGAAAGTGAAAATCCTTTGCCTGCTATGAGTCGACCGACCGAGTCAGGGAATGGAATGAATGAAACCCCCATCTAGCAGCGAGGATATGAACTGTGCCGGCTGCCGAAGCCTGTCGCACTCCCCTGGGGCAATGATTAAATGAATGACAGATGAAATGAAATGATAGGGGTGATTGTTGCTGGAATGAAATTGTGAGAGGGAAAACCGGAGAAAATCCTGTCTGCCTCCGCTTTGTAGGTGAGCAAGTGCGTTTATATATTGGAAATAAATATCAGCTTCTATGTAGTAAAAGTTAAATAACCTGTCTTGAATATTGAACACCTATCGTTTTACGTCTTCATACTATATTTAAACATGTAAACATTATGCTAAAAATAAATCAAACTTGATAGCAATTATCATATCCGCAATACGTAATATTGCGGAGTCTTTCCTTATGAAGGTTGGCAACCCTAGCTGTCAAAAATGTGCAAACTTACAGCAGATGAACGATAACATAGACTAACATCGCTCGGCGTTGACCGTGTTTTATAAGACATATTTAGGTGTTACTCGCTAACCATTGGAGATACACGAAAAGTGATAAAGACCTTTCGGATAGAAAATTAAACTTTAAAGCTCGTATGTGTCATCAAATGTTTGCTGTTTCCAAGCGTTCTGTTTTTATTTGAAATGGAAATATGAAAATAGTCGCCATTTTTAAGTAGTGCAAAATATCGAAATCAAAAGTATCCTATAATTATGTAAACCTGGTAAATCAGCTACATCCATGCAAAATGTAATTTAAATCGGACCAGTGGTTCTTGCGTGATTGAGTAACAGACTGAAAGACAGTCAGACCAACACCATCTCATTTTTATATACTAGTTTGATGATGATATAACATTGTGAAGCAAGTAAAGATCCAAATACTCACATACAATAACCGGCACAAAGGGTATAAAATTAAGATTCAAAATCACGTCTCGTTTCGGACCACACAAACTACCCCTATAAATAAAACAGTTCATGTAGAGACTAATAGACTAACATCGCTCGGCGTTGACCGTGTTTTATAAGACATATTTAGGTTTTACTCGCTAACCTTTGGAGATACACGAAAAGTGATAAGGACTTTTAGGATAGAAAACTACATTTTAAAGCTCGTTTATGGCATCAAAATTTTGCTATATCTTAGCGTTCTCTTTTTATTTGAAATGGAAATATGAAAAATCGCCATTTTTAAATAGTGCAAAATATCGAAATCAAAAGTATCCTATATGTAAACCTGGTAAATCAGCTACATCCATGCAAAGCTTCATTTAAATCGGACCAATGGTTCTTGCGTGATTGAGTAACAGACAGACAAACACCATCTCATTTTTAGCCTACTTTTCACATTTTGCAAAAATGAGGAAAAAGTAGACTGAGATCGATCCGGGAAAATGTATGTCTGTCCTCCTGTCTGTCTGTCCTTCTGTCTGTCTAGCTGTGTGTGTGTCCCCCCACATCAACTCCTAAACGGCTCCAGCTATGGAAACCAAATTTGGCAGGAGAAAAGATCTTTCTTTATCTGAATATCTCACGGCCAAATTTAAAATTAATGTCAGTGCTACCAACTGCTGAAAAATCGCAATTGAAATTTGAGCTCTATGTTGGATATCTCAGAAGTTATGCATGAGAACTATTCCTAAATTTGCTCACATATAAATAATAACATTCCAGATTTATTTTCTGAAGTCCATACATAAAGTGTTGCCAACATGATTCTAAGCCTGCCATTAAGTCCAATTTCTAAATGCATGTAACTTCTATATTATCGATTGGATTTCAACCAAATTTCGTATGTACTATGTGTACTACAACACGTATGACTGCGCGTATTCTAAAGAAACACCAAGGCTGCCAACTGTTAATAAATACTCTCACTATGTTTTAACCCTAATGACAATATATTAGAAAGCATGCAATCCAACAGCTCTAAACTTTGCACATGTATAGTACCTGACATTCTAACTTAGTTCGGTGTAACTTATATACATCAGTGCTGCCAACACGATTCTAAGCCTGCTGATAGGTCAAGTTTTTAAATGCATATAGCTTCTATACTAACAAATGGATTTCAACCAAATTTCGTATGTGCTTTGTGTACCATAACATTTATGACTATGTGTATTCGTAAGAACCAGCAGGGCTGCCAACTGTTAATAAATGCTCTCTCTCTATTTGTTTAATCCTAATATCAATATATCAGAAATGTATGCAAACCATCATCTCAAAACTTTGCACATGTATAGTACCTGACTTTCTAAATTAATTTGGAGTATCTAATATACCTCAGTAATGCCAACATGATTCTAAGCTCTCTGATGGTTTCAATTTTTAATTACAAGAAACTTCTATGCTAACAATTATTACCAATTGGCACTATAAGAGATCGTAATATTTCAGATTAATTCTGAACATCACATACATGACATTGTTCCCAACAGGAGTTTACGCGCACTGATAAATCCAATATCAAACAGCATGTAACGTCCATACTATCCATTGGACTTCAACCAAATGTTGTATGTGCATTCTATATCTTAAGAGATGGAACTAAGAATATATTCAGAATCACTAGGGCTGCCAACTGTGGTTAGTCTATTAGCCTACACAATGTATGTGTATCTAAAACTGCAGTACTTAGAAATGTTGGTATTACCAACTTGATATCGTCATTATTGTAGATAGGTCGATATAGATTGGCATGAATCTTAAATTTTAAGAAAAGCAGGCTCTTTAGTTCGTCACGGAACTACTTGTTATATATTAGTATGATGGAAGGGGTCTTCCTGTGTATGGGGACCTAACACAACGTAGAGGGTCAGTTTTTATGTGACGTGTATTGCGCTTTGTCTACAAGGCTTTCAATTTTATTTCACGTCAGGAATTACACGTTAGGTGAATTTAGTTTGAGAGCACATTTTTACAAAGCCTTTTTTTTCGACATACGGGTTCATCGTAAGGATGATTTTCTTTGATACTGTGCGGTAGATATACCCATATTTTGATATCTGGGTATATGTTGTAGACAATGGAATTGTATGTCTGTCTTTTTGAACGCCTATAACTCGTGCTCGGATGCTTGGTGCATCGTAAAATTAGGTACGGTATGGTATCCATGAGAGGCAATACACCAATCATTTATAAAACTCTTCACCGTACTTTTCATAGAAGGGTGGGAAATAGGGGAAAACTTTTCATAAATACATGCTAAAATAGGCGAAATATAAAAATTATCCTAGATGGACGACCAAGGCATATGTTGCGCTTCTCAATGTGAGACACAAAATTCGGGAGTCTATAAAGGGTCTCCCAAAACCACATTTTTAGGCCTTTAAATTAAGAGTGTATGTGATATTCCCAGAAAACTAACTTCGCTCTGATAAACTTATGAAGGAATGACAAACCGCAAACCATTCCAACAGTAGCTCAATTGATAATGCCTGGAGTTGACATCGAAGACCGTTCGAAGAACGGGTACTTCTGTTAGTATTGTTATAAATGTCACCATCTACGGGACAAATACAGCATGGATAATTCCATACTGCTATTCATTTTTGAAATGAAGTAATATAAACCAATCAATTACGCTCCATATCAATGTTCTACTATAAGTACACACACTCAACCACCAATGTCAGTAACAAATCATAACGAACAGACTTACATGGTCCCTGCCGCTACACTGAATGAACAATGAATCACATAACGTTGCATAAAGCAACTGTAAAGCTTCTGTATAAACTATCAAGGTAGTGTTAGTCCTCCAAATAATTTAGTTCAAATAATGATATGGTGGCAAATCTACAATTTATTTATTCTTACTTCCGTCCACTAAACTCTATAATCCGTCAGTTTGTCTCACCACCTGGCAGAGCATGGTGGGCAAATGGCCTGCTGGCGAACGGCATTTGTAGGTGGTGCTAACGGCAGGTAGTACGCATGTGAATATGCTTCGCAAAGTTTCTGATGAGATGGCGTGGGAATCTCAAGACAGGGTTGTAAGATACTGCAAGGTCTCATAAATGTTAGAAGATCAAATCCACCTGGATAGACCGAGACTATCCCCCCAACTATGTACGGAATGCCACGCAGCACAGTTCAGTGACACGTGTACGACGGTGCAGTCAGTCAACAAAGTGGGCTGCATCAAATGAGCCAGTAGAGTGTGACATAGCAGTTCAGAACACATATGTGTATGTGAGATGAACTCTGACAGACGGTTATTGTTACAGCATTGTGCAGGAAAATTCCGTGACGTGCAGAAGGCCGTGGATCCTCCTTTCGGTGGAGGTAGGACGAGAGGACTCAAGAGGCTACTACAGCGGGGTTTCATAGCTCCTGTGGTCAATCCTTATGCGACAGAGCGGCAAGCCGCGCCTCTAATTGCGTTTTGCGTGCTCTGCGAATTTTGCCCAGAGCCAGGGGACGACAATCAAACCCTCTGTCTAGGTCAGGGAGCAGTGGTCTCTCGGACTTTCAGAGCTGTCACTAGGCAAACCTGCCCGTCACCTGCTACCACACGGGTTTGCACAGGCACAACCTAGGTTGCTTTCCAGAACCTCTGCCTTTCGGTTAGCGCCTCTCCTTGGACTTGTTCCCTGCACCGATCCACGCTGCCGCAACCCATATTTTGGTTCACGACCAGAGTGCAGCTCCTCCGTCATATTGCCGGTCACGTCACCAACACCGCCTCGGTCTCGGGTATAGACACCTACAACAACCTCAGCATGGATCCTGGACCACTACTGATACAATTTGTTCTTTTGGCTACTGCCAACTATATTTTCCAGCGCTGCTTACGTTTTGAGCGCTGCCAATAACAATCTTGAACCATGATCCTGGATCCAGCAACAACACCAATGGCAAAAATGTCTGTCCATGGTGAGATTCGAACTTTTTACCTCATCACGCCACGAGTTTAGCGTGCGCTACATGTAGGCAACACGCGTCACACCACCTCGCCCGCCGGGAGATAATAATCGCTACTCTATGCTAGAAGCGGGCATTCGCTGGCTGGCCTATCCTCCTTGCTCGCTTAAACTACGACCATATTATTATTATTGATCATAATAATGATATTAATATTCCATTCTATAGAGCTTACACGTTCTTCCATGTTCGCCAACTGCTGAGTGTCTACCGTGTTTCCCTCCACTCTATCAATTGACTGAAGTTGGATCTATCTCTATTAACTGCATTCGTCAACTGCTTAGTGTCTACCGTGTTTCCTTACACTCCATCAATTGACTGAAGTTGGATCTACGTCTATTAACTGTGTTCGCCATCTGTAGAGTCAGAAAGTCAGAAAGAACTGTAAAAGATGGATATTTTTTGGGTTGCTAAATAGAGAGTTAATACCGTATAAGACATGTATCATATGCTCCAATGAAACATTTTCAGTTATGCACTCATAAAAGAGGAAGAAGACTTTTGATGTCCACTTACTCATTCAAATGATTTCCACCGGCATCATTTTCTTCAACATGAATTTCTTCTTTCACATCCTAGGGAAAATAAGATGGAATAATTTATTCCTTTGCTATCAATTTACACATTTAACATATTCAAAATATGTAACTGTACAACATAGCATAATTATTGTAAAGATATATTCGCTTAACAACTACCAGACACTAGCTTCATAGTGTCCATCACATCTTACTGATGGAAATGATCGTTATGTCCTCCCTAGTCCAGTAACTTATGATACACCACCAAGCCATCACTCCTTTAGAAACCAACTGAATCTTGGTGTGAGTGAAAATGCGGAGATCACTGCCTTAATAGAAAGAGTATGCATAAGCATAATGGAGATATGAACATTTATTTTTAAATATTTAGCAGTAAGACCAGAAAGGGTCATGGGGTCTAACACATGTTTCATATAGTAGAAAAGGCTAGGCCCGCAAGATTTGTACCAGCATATCATTTGAAAATGAAGGTATAGAATTATTTAAAACACATCACCTAAACAATATTTTACAAGAGATTTTTTCACAAAACACTGTAGTTGAAGCAGAGAAATTTTCAAAAGAAGTAAGAGTAAGCCAATAATTAAGTGCTTCTGGAGGGGGAGTGTTATATAGACTATATATATCATCAATATTGCAGGAACTTGATACCACTAGCTACAAGCATTATGTCGTTTGTTGAACGGGAGCTAGTAGTTTGTAATGGAGATACAGACCAAGGAAGAGATTGGGGAGCTAAAAGGAAAGTCTATTTCAAATGCTTTCATAAATATAATCACATGCCACTTAATGGAAGATATTTCCTGTGATCAGCAGTATCAACAGATATTCAGGAAAATAGAAATCCTTATTTGAAACGTTTGTATTGAATCCAACCCTTATAGTTCCTTCCTTAGGAGAGACTAAGAGCTCTGCACATTTCCAGTACTACACAAGTTAAATGTTTCAGGCCACATGGTCAGTCACCACTTCAAGGTTTGCTGAGGTAGTGAAACCCATCTATCCTGAGTTGCCCTTATGAGAGCATCTTATTTCAGCCCTCTGACTAGAGTACGTATATTTGACCAAACCAAGAATAATTGGTATACCTTTAAAAACCTCCAAGTCATTCATGTTAAGTCCTAGACATAATACAACTTTAGACAATGAGAGTTTCAATGCACCCCCATTAGCTCAGTGGTCAGAGCAACAGAGTGTGAAGCCTCAGGTCGCAGGTATATGTCCCACATTGGTCAGATATTCTATAGCTTGTGCTTTCTGTACTGTACACAACCTATCAGATGAACGCTTCCATTTATCATCATCAATACTGATGTGAAAATCAATTCTGGAATCTCTAAATGCCATGTGGTGATAAGAAGAGATGAAGAACTGGCAATGCCTTGTAAAGAGGCATAAAGTTTTAACATGATGGTACTTACCTGTTTGATATCCAAAGGTGCTGTTTCTATTTTGATGCATGTAACAAACTCAGGTGAGGGACATTCATCAGTCTTGATATTCCCAGGGAGGTCAGTATTATCCTGCAGAGAAGTGATTTGTTTCATAAATGTATTCCTTTGCACAGCAAAATTACAACTCACAAATGACTTGTAAACTTACACTAATGTAATTTTGTTAAAAAAGTACACGAACAGTGGAATATCGGTACCACTTATTAACCTTTTGTGCTCATGAATATACTACAATAAAAATTTTAATATTATTTTTTATGATGGAATTACAACGTAAAAATGAATAATGATGATGATAATTGTTGTTTTAAGGGGCCTAACATCTAGGTTATCGGCCCCTGATGGTTTGGGTGATCGTGAATAAGAAAGAAAGCGATATTATTTAATGATACCTCGGGAATGTGGAATTGGAAATCGAAAGAAGGGAAACAAAACAAGGTCGCTTTTCAAACAAATACAAACGTGGTCAAATTATCAGGATAAATGTTCCTTTACCCAATGTATTATCTCTTTGCAACCTTGATGAAGTATTTACCCAATATTTGTTACAGATCTGTTTTTATAGAATAATAGCATTACAATGTTTCCATTGAAATTCATTCAAAAGATTTTAAGTTAAGTTTTGTTGACTAGGGAATTATTTTATAATGTTTCAAGAGTTACAACTATGAACAAACAACGAAGGAAATTGGAGAAAAATTTAAGTGGGAGTGAAGATTCAAGGACAAATAATTTCAACTCTGAGATTTGCCGATGACATAGTCATATTGGCCGACACGCCTGAGGATTTGAAAGAGTTTTTGAATGGTATGGACTCCGTCTTGAGGAAAGAATTCATGATGATAATTAATAAATATAAAACAAAAATATTGGAATGCAGCCAAAATAAATCAGAAACCTCTATGGACATCAAATTGGCAGGTGAAAAACTAAAGGAAGTAGGAGACCACTGTTACTTAGGAAGCAAAATAACCAGTGATGGACGAAGCAGAGAGGGTATAAAAAGTAGGTTAGCTCAGGCAAGGAAGCATTTCTACAGAAAAGGAATCTGTTGACATCGAATATAGATATAGGTATAGGTATTTTTGAAGGCCTTTTTCTGGAGCGCGACAATCTATGGAAGTGAAACTAGTACTATTGGTGCAGCAGAAAAGAGGAGAATTGAAGCGTTTGAAATGTGGTGCTACAGGAGAATGATGAAGATCAGATGGATAGATAGGGTTACAAACGAAGAGGTATTAAGACTAGTGGGAGAGGAGGGAGATTTCTGGCGACAGCTAATGAAGAGATAGGTTTGTAGGTCACATCCTACGACACCCAGGAATAGCAAGCTTAGTTATGCAAGGAAGGGTCAAGGACAAGAACTGTAGGGGTAGACCAAGGTTAGAATATGTTAAACATATTGCCTCGGATGTAGGGTGTGGTAGCTATTGTACCCGATACCTAGTTGAAGCTATCGGCTACGCCAGTTGTGATCGAGCCATAGTTGAGATTTGTGGGCAAGGAGAAAGATAGCGCTCAGATCGAGTCAGAAGAATGGTAGGAAATGACGTAGGAGGCCGAGGGAGATGGAGCCACTACCCCTCAAACATAAGGAATTATGGGAGAAATACTGGATGATTATAAAGATTAATTTGGAATAAAATCTTATCTAACCTCAGAAGGGAAGGAAATATCAAGACATATTATTGACAATAACTTGAAGAAAGGTAGACAACTCCTTAAGTTATGTTATGACTTCATAGCTGAAATAGTGGTAGAGGTTAGAGCTGTGACGTCAGACAGCGGAAGGAAGGAGGAAGTCACGTGGTAGGTCAAGGCGAGACAGCCGAGTGCAGTGACACTAGTGACGAGAAGTAATCCAGCAATCCAGCTGAGTGGATCAAGTCGTGCTATAACAGAACAGTTTATAAGGCAGTGCAATACGGAGAGTTACGTCCAGGAGAGAGTCGCTAGGCGAAGCCTGCAATACGGTATCAGGAGTTCGGTTTCGGAGCACATGCTGTCCGTAGGGCAAGTCATGCAAGCCGTTAACATTAGCAAGAAAGCCGGTGTTTAGACACATGTTATTTCAACATCGCAGTCGTATTCACGAGGAACAGCAATGCTTTTCCAAGCTTGCAATTTACCGAAGCAATACGCAGTATTACATTAGGATTGAAGAACATTATTTAAGCTACAATCTCAATGTATAACAGCACAGCGAAGCAGTAAAATGAGGCCAGTATTTAACCTCATATTACACATGGACAGTGAAGCGAAACGTGTCGTGCTGTGGGCGACATTTTGTTACCATGCGATAGTCAACGAGTTGAACATTACTCTGACATTTTGGCAAGTTTGAGATGTTAGGACTTGTACTTCAACAGTCCAATTGTGCAGTCCAGTCACAGTTATACACATTTTCTTATGGACATTCAGATGGACTTGAACTTATTTCGGCAATATTACAGCATATTTCATAATGCATTTGAACCGAAATATTTAAGGCGACCATGGGGCCGTTCCAACATTACTGCTTTTGGCAAGTTAAAATATGTAAGCGTATGCACTTTATGAATAGTGGCACGTGCAGTATAATAGTTACACATCATGAACAGTTATGAAATATCTTCATTACGAACACAGATACAGGGTGTCTGACAAATCAGTACACTTTTGAAACTACATTATTTTTCTATCAGTGCAATTCAGCCGCTGTGGAGACTAACATTATTATCGTATGCCAACCGAATAGTTTATGGAACAGTGGCGTGACGTATTCGAAGAGAGTATGGGGTACTCTGTGTTTTTGAACTTTTGTGGAGGATTTTGGACAATATCCATGATGGATAATATTCAGTTCATCATGTCGTGCTAGGCGGATACGGAGACGTGATGGCATCTCAGAGCGATGGATTCGGTTCCTAACGAAGAGGATAAATATGACATCAAATTCACTTGGATGGAGTCAGGTGTTAGTTCAGTGGGTGATACAGCGTTTTCGTCGATCTTGCGAGAAATCTGTCACAAACACTTGGATTTCCGACGATCTTTGAATTCTATTAACATCTGGAATATGAAGATATTGTAAGAGTTATGGCATTACTGATATGATTTTTCATGAACACTGGGCATACTCGTATATATATATTTGGTAGGAGTGCTACTATTATTTTTCGACATGGCTTAAATATTTTATCTCTCCATTTGCTAAAATATGGTGTTACCCTATGATATGGCAGGCACATTTATACAACGTTCTCACCATTGGTTGACTTTATTAGACAGGATTTTGGTCTTTATATTTTTCTGTGAGGATAGTATTTCTTGTTTATGGATATTTTAGCGAGTGTTTCGAACTCGTGATCTACAATTGGATGATTATAATTTTTTTCGTCAGTTCATTGCATACTAGCGAGTATGTATAATTCATCAGCAGGGATTTTTTTAATTTTTTTTGGATTGTTTGGTGATATTAAATTTTATTCACTCAAGTGAATGCATATCGCTTTTATGTGACAAATAGAGTCTTGTTGATTCCAATCATTTACACTCATTCATTAGCCTACGAGACGGGGCCTGTTACTTTGAGTAACTGTGTGGTGGCACTCACCTAACCTGTCATTTTTAGGGATTTTTCATCATAGTCTACGAGGCGGGGCCTGTTTCATTGAGTAATTGTGTGGTGGTACTCACCTTACCTGCCAATCGAGGGCCTCATTTTATCATCCGAGTGTAATTATGATCGTAAGAGGATTAAACAATAAACTACCAGTCACATATTAGTCGATCTTTGTTAAATAAATTAAAAATAAATGTCAGCAGGGTTACACTTTGTAATTTTTGTTTTGCCAATCCAATAATTTGTTGCAATACTCTTTTGAGAGTATATTCATTTAACAGTTAATACTTTTGATAGTCTCTGGGAGTGATTCGATACCTTTGAGAAGGATTTCAAGTAATTGAATCTTGTAAGATGAGTTATTTATCGTCAGAATTTATTTTGAGGCAGATCATTATTAGGTATTTTTGATGTGAGGTGATATAACACATTGATTTTTTTAAGTAAATCTTGAGAATCTTAAGAGAATTTATGCTCTGAATTAAACCAGATCGTGAATTGGATTACGATTACTAAGGTAATTTTCATATTTTTTAAGAAGTTGTCTAGACATGACCAGATTAATTACAGATTGTGTGCGTTAATCATCTGAAGCCTGTTATATATTTTTGTGGATCACGCAACGTGATTATGTGATGTATTTTTGATAGGTGTTTTTGAGGTTGCCAGGTGAAGGTTTGCAATATTGCCAATGATAATTTTGAGGCAGACATGAGGTTGTTGAACCCAGCCTAGCATATTTTTGAGATTCATGCTGTGTGCTGAATAACTGTAGTGTTATATGGAATAATTATGGTATTCAAATGTGATATTTGACAAAGTGAGGTTAAGTGGTGAAGTTTTGGATAGTGAGATCCAACGTAATTTTGTGAAGGCAACGTATTATTTTGGCATGATATTGTAATTAAATATAAGGTATAGCTTGGAACTGATAAAATCTTAAGACAACGTTCTATAACCTATATTAAACAATTCTTAGGAAATTATATAAATAAATAATTTTGATAATCCAAGATTTTCTAATAATAATAATAATAATAATAACAATTTATGGAAAAATAATCTGAAGTTTAAACATATTAATGATCTGACCCAATGAATTAAATGTTGAATAAACTCGATGAATTAAATAAATTAATGAATTAAAGGTTGAATAAACTCGATGAATTAAATAAATTGATAGTTGAATAAATTAACTGAATTAAATAAATTAATAGGTCATTAAACAGCTGATGAATAAATGAATTAAAAGGTCATAATTAATTAAAGAAACTGATGACAATTAAATTTAAATAAATTAAAATAAATTTAAATAAGAGATATGATTTTAATAAATTAATGAATTGAACAATTTAAACGGATGGATTGAGATAATGTAATTTAAATGAGATAATGAAACGAGAGTGTGTGAATGATTGAATAATCTAATGAATTGATGAATATAATATTTATTTAAATGATCTAATGGTAATTAATTAATTATTCTGACTTGAATATAACGAATAATGGGATGAGAACTGATGTGAGAAACATTTATTTTTTTGACATGATAATGATGGTGATGGTCGATGAATAGTGAAGTTTTCTTTGATTCACAACCAAGTAATGATCAGCAATGGTGTAAATATGGTGTATAAATTAATTGTTAAATTTTAAGGAGTAATTGTTGGGATTTCCGACATTGATTAGTGCCATTTAAGCCATAGAAATGAGTGAATAATTAAATATATGTGTTTTTAGGGTATATTGTGTTAGACAGATTCACATTTCTTGACATCCACATTACTGATGTTAAATTAACGAAATGTCAGTTCTTAGGGATCACGAAATGTCAGTGACGCAAAGACATAGTGCTACGGTGGCCCTGAGAACTCAAGCGAACTTTAGTAATCTTTATTTCTTTATTTGGATGAAAAATACTTTGAGATAGCACAGAGATGGTTCGATTTTTGAGGACTATGACAACCTAACGTTTACATTCGACCATACTCTTAGGCAGGGTTTGTGTTTCTTTTTCTGTCTGACTGATTAAGTTTAAATAAATTTTGTTTTATCTTAGTTGTGATCTGATGATGATGTTGTTTTCCCAATCCTTTCCTTTGTCTCAATTAAGGCTTAACCAGGAAGGATGTGGTTTGCTAGGGGTTCAGTTGATGGCACCCATTTCTATTTGCTATTATGATTAAATTTAAGCCCGTAATGACCCTAGAGATACTTTATCTCGTGTTATCCTCTGCTTTCGTGATATTTCAACTGAATTTCCGACACATTCCTTATTTTATTTCATGTTCATTTAACTCCACTCTGGCCTGGGAAGCCGGGTATGCGATGTAATGGCAGATGGGTCATCGCATACCTCAGATGAACGGGTGCAGAGGAGGGAGAATTGGCTTTTCCCATACGTGGGGCTTCGATTTTGTTTATTCTATGGGAACACATCAGATTGAGGTTACGAGGAGATTGATCTCTATTTCATTTAATGGTGTTATAAAATTTATTGAACTTGGTCAGACAATATACTTGTATGCCCATTCCAGTGATCATGTTAATCATATTAGTGTTATATCATGTTTAATTATATGTCATTTTTATTATACCCAAGTGTAATTAGGAATTGATACATTGTGATGTTTTTCTATCCAACGTCTCTGAATTAAAACGTTTAGTTGGAAATTATAGTTATGTGAGCGGACGATTTAGCTAAAGTATTGGAGGATTTGCAGAGTAGTATGTCCGGCATTGTGGCAAATATTACTAGAATGAAATCGGAAGTCAAAGAACAGATAAATGATTCAGAAGCTAGGTTACAAACTAGATGTGAAGAAAATGTAAAGCTTTACAGGCCAGTAATGAAGGTAATTTGAAAGATAGTTTAAAGTCATAGGAAGAAAGATTGCAGTCAAATAGTAAAGATGGTTTAAAGTCATTGGAAGAAAGATTGCAGCGTAGTACTGAAAGCAATTTAAAAGCTAGTGAGGCTAATTTAAAAGATAATTTTAAATTGTTAGAAACCAGATTACAAGCTCGTAGTGAAGAAAGTAACACAGAGTTGAAAAATAATTTAACGAGTTTGGAAAATAGAATTACGCTAAAAAATGATGAAATATTAAAGGCTTTACAATCAGATATAAAGGCAGTAGAATTGAAAGGAGAGAAAAATTTGCACATGTTAAGGAAAAACATTCTAGAATTAGAAAACAAAGGTGAAGAAAATATTCTTAATCTGAGAACAGATGTTATGTCTATTCAGAAAGATATTAAATCAGAAGTATCGAAATTACGATTCGACATTGATGGTTTAGTTACAGATGTAGGCAAAATACAAGAATGGTCTATCGAAGTATCTTTCGAATCGAAGATTAAAGGTTTAGACACGAATTTAGGTAATGAAATTAAAGGTTTGAAATCAGTAATTGGGACAGTGAAAGAGGAAGTCTTAGGAGAGGTTAATTCTAACTTGAAATCCTTAGAAAACCAATTGCAGGCGGACAATAAGAAAATTGATGATGACATAGATCAGAAAGTTAATGAAGACTTAGCATTGTTTAAAAATAGAATCGGTGCAATAGTGGAAGAACGGTATAATGAGGTCGATGCCGAAGCAAAAGAAAAGCGTTCAGGGATGGAAGAGAAATTAATCGCAGGTATAGCGAATTTGGAAGCGAGATTCACTGAGAATAAAGAAACGATAAAAATGGATTCAGCTCAGTTCACGACGGATGTAGATCAATTTAAGGAACAGGTCGCATCAGTTAAGACAACATGCGAAGATCAGGTAGATAAATGGAAGAACGATTTGGAAGAGAGTAACAGAATGCAGACTGTCATTTCATTAGACAATTTGGAAACCAAGGTCAAGATAATGGAAAAGCGAATGGAAGATAGAATGACTAAACTGGAGTCAATAATAAATAATTTCACAAGTCAAGACGAAACAACGGGGGATGTATCGATGAATCAAACACCGATAGGTCGTAATATGAATAGTCAAGAGGTGAGCGCAGGAGAGGATAGTCAAATGCAACAAAACGTTACTTTTGAAAGTACTAGTTCAACCCCTCAAGGTAATTCTAATTAGACTATAAACATTTCTAATAATAATGAACGATACTCAGGTCCGGTGACCATCATCAGAAATCTTGAAGATAAACCAAGAAAATTTTCTGGGAATACAGGAGTCACACCAGTCGAATTTTTGAGAGATATCCGAGATTACATGGCGGAACATCGGGTAGCTAAGGAAAGAGAACTAAGGGTAGTCGAACGCGCCTTAGATGGGCCAGCTTTGACGTGGTTTCGCGCGTTTAGAAGCAACTTTGCGAGCCTGGAACAATTTGCCATAGCATTTTTACGACGATTCTGGATTGCAGAAGATCAGATAAACGTGAGAGCAGAAATGTACTCAAAACGTTACTCTACGTCACATCCAACACATTATGCAAATTATTTTACATCTCAGTTAGCTAAATTGCAATTTTTGATTCCTCCATTGCCAGAAGACGAACTGTTACAAGCAATAGCACGGCAGTTGCCAGTAAAAGTCCAAAGATCACTCATAGCATCGGGAGCGAATACACTTGAACATTACGATGATATCCTACGAAGATTGGATTACACAAGCGCTCAGATGACACCTAGGAATTCGAGAAATAAAAATCGGAACACGCAAGAAGTGAATGCGGTAGTTGTCGATAATGCAGCACAGACAGGAGAGATTCATGGGGGAATAGAAGAAACGGAGAGAACAGAGGAAATATTCATAACGTCCGTGGGAATGTCAGATATCAAGGACCGTATGAAAGGTCATATCAACGAGATCCAAGAGATGGTAGATACAGGAACTACAATCAAAATTCCAGGTATCAGAACCGGGACGGATACAATAACCGATATCGAGGCGGATATAATCAGAATCAGAATCAGCAATCCAATCAAACCAATTGGGAAGGCAATAATAATCGGAATGATCAGAATGAAAGACGACAAGAAAGTCAAGAGTACGGGATAACAAGGCAAGAGGATAGACAACCTAGTGCACCATCCGAAGAGTTAATTGGAGATGTCGATAGGGCAAGCAGGAGTGGTGCAGATAAAAAACGACAAATTAACGCCGAATCAACAAGCTAGTCATCGGGAACCCATCATCATAGTCGAAACATACCAGGTTAAAGATTTATTTAATTTAATCGTATGGTGAATTACATAAAAACAAATCACAAATCCAAGTTCAAGTTTTGGAGCCATTCCACAGTACATTCTCGAAGATGAAACAGATCACTAGGGCTCCCGGAGTAGGCGTGTAGAGGGCAGCGCTGGATGATATGGTCCATGGTCTGTTCCTCCTCATTGCATTGACACAATGGGGAATCTATCCAACCCCACTTATGGCATAGGTAATTGCAACGGCCGTGCCTGGTTCTCAGTCCATTGAGGCGACACCATAATTTTCTAGGAAGGTCAAATCCTTGTATTTTCACCGTTGGGTTGATCTCCTGGGCACTAGTTCCAGACGTTGAGTTTGACCATGAAGATTTAATTGAAGAAGAAGATATAATCCACCGAGGGAATCGACACGAATTGCCAGTTATTAATGTGGAAGTCATGGGAAAAGAAATAAAGACATTAGTAGATACAGGGGCCATGGTGAGCTTGATATCCATAGGCTGCCTGGAAGAATTGAAATTGTCAGGAGATGTTACAATATTGCCAACGGTAGTTAGCAAGATTTAAGGGGTGATCTCAGACAAGAGCATAAAATGTAAAAGTCAGGTACTTTTGGACATTGGAGTTGAAACCAGATATTTTGAGCAAATGTTCCTAGTTGTAGGTCAACTACATTTTGATATGATCCTAGGAGTGGATTTCTTAAGTGAGAGTGGCCTGATCATAGATATGCAGAGTAGGCGCATGTATTTTCAGGAAGAGGACATTGAAAATCAGGAATCAAAGATGACATTCTTCAGAGAGAATATATTGGATGAGATTGTATATAACATTGAAAGGTCTATCGAGAGTAAAGCTGATATGAAGAGTAAGATGAATCCGGAAATACAGGAGCAATTTGATCAAGCAATTTCAGAATACGAGGACATATTTAACGATAAACCAGGACTCATAGAGAATTTTACTTATAGCATCAAGTTGATGGATGACAAGCCATATCACAAGAATTTATATCCCATACCAGACAAATGGAAAGTAGAAGTCAGTACGATGATAAGCGACATGGAGAGAGATGGAATTATTAAGAAGATGCCAACTGCTTATTTGAATACTTAAGCTGTTGTCAAGAAGCCTAATGGTAAGCTGAGGATATGCCTAGATGCAAGAGCCCTTAATGAGAGAGTTCTTCCTGAACACGACAGACCTCCTGTTATTCGTGAACTGTTGCGCAGATTCAGAGGAAAGAATTTCCTTTCTACTATTGATCTGACTAGTTCCTATTATCATATAGAACTAGCAGAAGACCGCAAACAATATACGGGATTCCTATTTGACCATAAAACCTATGTTTTTAATCGTTTACCTTTTGGAGTAAAGAATAGTGGTCCGGTGATGATCCGAGCACTAGATGAGAATTTTTCAGATGCAGTTAAAGAACATGTAGTGAGCTATATAGATGACCTGATTATAGCATCTGAAACAGCTGAAGAGCATATCAGGCACCTTAGAATGCTTTTTGAAGATCTCCGAATGACGAATTTTAAGGTGAATTTCGACAAATGTCAGTTCTTTTATGGGTAAATCAAATTTCTTGGTCATAAAATCGATGGAGATGGATACAGGTCCAATCCAAAGAAGATAATAGCTATTTCAGGATTTCCGACCCCAAGAAAGCTTAAAGAAGTTCGGCAGTTTCTAGGAATGTGTCAGTTCTTTTCAACACATTGTCCTGAATATACCGAAACGATGGCACCTCTGCAGGATTTGCTAAGGAAAGGAAATCGATGAAAATGGGACGACAAATGTAATCAAGCATTTTTGGCAGCCAACAATATGTTAGTCCAGAATGTTAAACTCGAATACCCAGACCTTGCTAGAAGATTTTTTGTGGAAACAGACGCATCCAAGATAGGCATCAGTGGTATCCTATATCAGATGGATGATGCAAACAGACCCAGATATTTGGCTTTCACCAGTCGCAAACTCAGGAACTGTGAAAGGAATTATTATGCAACGGAGTTAGAGGCATTAGCAGTAGTTCATGCTCTTAAAACGTGGAATCAAGCTTATTTGGGCATGACATAACGGTGATCACAGATCATAAAGCCCTCCAATTTATTATGAAGACGGACTTAGCAAGCGACCGTATCACCAGGAGGGCTCTTTTCCTACAAAAATTCAACCCAACCATGTGCATAGACCTGGGAAGTTAAATCTGTTGGCAGATGTGTTGAGTAGAAACCCTTGTGAAGAGGTAATTGTCAACCGCATAATCTTGTTCAAGAGGACCAAGGAACTCTGGAGAAGTTGAAAATGTTAGTACAAACTCAGAAGAGATATACACTTTTGCGAAGGATTTACCGTTTCTTAACACGCAGGATGGATAACGCTGATCCAGATTTTAGAAGAACGGAGATAGAAGCTAGAAAGTATCACATAATGGGAGGTATAATATGTCAATATATCGATCAAAATCACACCAAGCTTAGAGTTGTGATCCCACCCAAGCTTGTCAAACCAGGTATTTGGATGATACATCGAACAGCAGCTCATGTAGGTGTAGACAAAACTCTGGCTCTTGCCCAAGAAACTTTTGTTTGGAGGCAAATGGGACAAACGATCCACGACGTCATAAAGACCTGTGACAGTTGTCAGCGAAGCAAATATTCATCTAAACTAATGAAGGAAGTTCCTATACCGATATTACCTAGCAAGCCAAGATAACTTTTTGCTACGGACATTTTTGGTTCGATTTCTCGTTCGACGAGAGGAAACCAGTTTGTTTTGGTTACTGTAGACGTATTCTCTAAATACGTATCTCTGTGTCCAATTCAGAAAGCTACGTCCAAGTATGTGGTCAACAGATTGGAGAAGACAGTAATTCCAAGTATGGGTAAACCTGAAACTTTGTTAAGTGACCATGGATCACAATTCACCAGTATGGAATTTTCAACTGCTATGGAACGTTTGGGAATAAGACATGTATTTAATTCTGTAAGTTATCCAGAGGGAAACCCGGCCGAGAGAATTATGCCAGAGATCAGTAAGATGTGTCGTTTATACGTTTCGAGACACCATCGATGGATGGAAGTCATACCCATCATTAGTCAATGCTTAAATTCTACCATACATGAAAGTACAGGACAGATTCCGTCCGTGCTTCATCATGGGATGAAACCTAATAGACCATGGGACCGAATAGTGAAGGCACCAGTAGATCCGGAACCTACCCAAGAAAGAAGAGTAAAGATGGCAGGAGAAAGACTCAGAAGAGAGGCAGAGAAGAGATAATAATAATGTTATTGGTTTTACGTCCCTTTTAACTACACTGGCTTTTAGAGACGCCGGGGTGTCGGAATTTCGCCCCGAAGGGGATCTTTAACGTGCCAGTAAATCTACTGACACGGCTCCCTCGCATTTTCGCACCCTCAAATGCCAGCTGACTGCGCCAGGTTTCGAACCTGCAACCTTGGGCTCAGCAAGCGAGGACGTTACCCCTGAGCCACGCAGCCAAACGCAGAGAAGAGAGCCAAGAAGCATGCAGGAAGAAGGTTTCATGAACCATTTCTGGAAAATGACGAGGTGCTGATCAGGAAGCCAGTCACATCGAATCTTCAATAGAGGATATACCACAAATTTGCGCCATTGTACGCTGGTCCATTCCGAATTGATGAGGCATACAGAAATAACAGCTATAAGATTGCTAGAATCGACACGAATAAAGTTGTTGGAACATTCAACGCAGCCAGCATAAGGAAGTATCATTATGCTTAGGAAGAGGATGGTTGCAGAGCTATCGTGTACATAATATGTGGTATATAGAGAATGCCTGAGAGTATTTTCTTTCTCAAGACTGATAAAAAAGGAGATGTACGGGAGAGATGTACCCGATACCTAGTTGAGGCTATCGGCTACGCCAGTTGTGATCGAGCCATAGTTGAGATATTTGGGCAAGGAGAAAGATAGCGATCAGATCGAGTCAGAAGAATGGTAGGAAATGACGTAGGAGGCCGAGGGAGATGGAGCCACTACCCCTCACACATAAGGAATTATGGGAGAAATACTGGATGATTATAAAGATTAATTTGGAATAAAATCTTATCTAACCTCAGAAGGGAAGGAAATATCAAGAAATATTATTGACAATAACTTGAAGAAAGGTAGACAACTCCTTAAGTTATGTTATGACTTTATAGCTGAAATAGTGGTAGAGGTTAGAGCTGTGACGTCAGACAGCGGAACGAAGGAGGAAGTCACGTGGCAGGTCAAGGCGAGACGGCCGAGTCCAGTGACACTAGCGACGAGAAGTATTCCAGCAATCCAGCTGAGTGGATCAAGTCGTGCTATAACAGAACAGCTTATAAGGCAGTGCAATACGGAGAGTTACGTCCAGGAGAGAGTCGCTAGGCGAAGCCTGCAATACGGTATCAGGAGTTCGGTTTCGGAGCACATGCTGTCCGTAGGGCAAGTCATGCAAGCCGTTAACTTTAGCAAGGAAGTCGGTGTTCAGCCAGATGTTATTTCAACACCGCAGTCGTATTCACGTGGAAGAGCAATGCTTTTTCAAGCTTGCAATTTACCGAAGCAATACGCAGTATTACATTAGGATTGAGGAACATTATTTAAGCTACATTCTCAATGTATAACAGCACAGCGAAGCAGTAAAATGAGGCCAGTATTTAACCTCATATTACACATGGACAGTGAAGCGAAACGTGTCGTGCTGTGGGCGACATTTTGTTACCATGCGATAGTCAACGAGTTGAACATTACTCTGACATTTTGGCAAGTTTGAGATGTTAGGACTTGTACTTCAACAGTCCAATTGTGCAGTCCAGTTACAGTTATACACCTTTTATTATGGACATTCAGATGAACTTGAACTTATTTCGGCAGTATTACAGCATATTTCATAATGCATTTGAACCGAAATATTTAAGGCGACCATGCGGCCGTTCCAACATTACTGCTTTTGGCAAGTTAAAATATGTAAGCGTATGCACTTTGTGAATAGTAGCACGTGCAGTATAATAGTTACACATCATGAACAGTTATGAAATATCTTCATTACGAACACAGATACAGGGTGTCTGACAAATCAGTACACTTTTGAAGCTACATTATTTTTCTATCAGTGCAATTCAGCCGCTGTGGAGACTAACATTATTATCGTATGCCAGCCGAATAGTTTATGGAACAGAGGCGTGACGTATTCGAAGAGAGTATGAGGTACTCTGTGTTTTTGAACTTTTGTGGAGGATTTTGGACAATATCCATGATGGATAATATTCAGTTCATCATGTCGTGCTAGGCGGATACGGAGACGTGATGGCATCTCAGAGCGATGGATTCGGTTCCTAACGAAGGGGATAAATATGACATCAAATTCACCTGGATGGAGTCAGGTGTTAGTTCAGTGGGTGATACAGCGTTTTCGTCGATCTTGCGAGAAATCTGTCAAAAATACTTGGATTACCGACGATCTTTGAATTCTATTAACATCTGGAATATGAAGGTATTGTAAGAATTATGGCAATACTGATATAATTTTTCATGAACACTGGGCATACTCGTATATATATTTTTGGTAGGAGTGCTACTATTATTTTTCGACATGGCTTAAATATTTTATCACTCCATTTGCTAAAATATGGTGTTACCATATGATATGGCAGGCACATTTATACAACATTCTCACCATTGGTTGACTTTATTAGACAGGATTTAGGTCCTTATATTTTTCTGTGAGGACAGTATTTCTTGATTATGGATATTTTTAACGAGTGTTTCGAACTCGTGATCTGCAATTGGATAATTAGAATTTTTTTCGTCAGTTCATTGCATACTAGCGAGTATGTATAATTCATCAGCAGGGATTTTTTTATTTTTTTTGGATTGTTTGGTGATATTATATTTTATTCACTCAAGTGAATGCATATCGCTTTTATGTGACAAATAGAGTCTTGTTGATTCCAATCATGTACACTCATTCATTAGCCTACGAGACGGGGCCTGTTACTTTGAGTAACTGTGTGGTGGCACTCACCTAACCTGTCATTTTTAGGGATTTTTCATCATAGTCTACGAGGCGGGGCCTGTTACTTTGAGTAATTGTGTGGTGGTACTCTCCTTACCTGCCAATCGAGGGCCTCATTTTATCATCCGAGTGTAATTATGATCGTAAGAGGATTAAACAATAAACTACCAGTCACATATTAGTCGATTTTTGTTAAATAAATGAAAAATAAATGTCAGCAGGATTACACTTTGCAATTCTTGTTTTGTCAATCCAATAATTTGTTGCAATACTCTTTTGAGAGTATATTCATTTAACAGTTAATACTTTTGATACTCTTTGGGAGTGATTTGATACCTTTGAGAAGGATTTCAAGTAATTGAATCTTGTAAGATGAGTTATTTATCGTCAGAATTTATTTTGAGGCAGATCATTATTAGGTATTTTTGATGTGAGGTGATATAACAAATTGATGTTTTTTTAAGTAAATCTTGAGGATCTTAAGAGAATTTATGCTCTGAATTAAACCAGATCTTGAATTGGATTACGATTACTAAGGTAATTTTCATATTGTTTAAGAAGTTGTCTAGACATGACTAGATTAATTACAGTTCTTGTAGATTGTGTGCGTTAATCATCTGAAGCCAGTTATATATTTTTGTGGATCATGCAACGTGATTATATGAAGTATTTTTGATAGGTGTTTTTGAGGTTGCCAGGTGAAGGTTTGCAATATTGCCAATGATAATTTTGAGGCAGACATGAGGTTGTTGAACCCAGCCTAGCATATTTTTGAGATTCACGCTGTGTGCTGAATAATTGTAGTGTTATATGGAATAATTATGGTATTCAAATGTGATATTTGACAAAGTGAGATTAAGTGGTGAAGTTTTGGATAGTGAGATCCAACGTGATTTTGTGAAGGCAACGTATTATTTTGGCATGATAATTAAATATGAGGTAGAACTTGGAACTGATAAAATCTTAAGACAACGTTCTATAACCTATATTAAACAATTCTTAGGAAATTATATAAATAAATAATTTTGATAATCCAAGATTTACTAATAATAATAACAATTTATGGAAAAATCATCTAAAGTTTAAACATATTAATGATCTGACCCAATGAATTAAAAGTTGAATAAACTCGATGAATTAAATAAATTAATGAATTATAAGTTGAATAAACTCGATGAATTAAATAAATTGATAGTTGAATAAATTAACTGAATTAAATAAATTAATAGGTGATTAAACAACTGATGAATAAATGAATTAAAAGGTGATAATTAATTAAAGGAGCTGATGACAATTAAATTTAAATAAATTTAAATAAGAGATATGATTTAAATAAATTAATGAATTGAACAATTTATACGGATGGATTGAGATAATTTAATTTAAATGAGATAATGAAATGAGAGTGTGTGGATGATTGAATAATCTAATGAATTGATGAATATAATATTTATTTAAATGATCTGATGGTAATTAATTAATTATTCTGACTTGAATATAACGAATAATGGGATGAGAACTGATGTGAGAAACATTTATTTTTTTGATATGATAATGATGGTGATGACCGATGAATAGTGAAGTTTTCTTTGATTCACAACCAAGTAATGATCAGCAATAGAGTAAATATGGTGTATAAATTAATTGTTAAATTTTAAGGTGTAATTGTTGGGATTTCCAACATTGATTAATGCCATTTAAGCCATAGAAATGAGTGAATAATTAAATATATGTGTTTTAGGGTATTTTGTGTCAGACAGATTCATATTTCTTGACATCCACATTACTGATGTTAAATTAACGATAAGTTAGGTCTCGGGGATCACGAAATGTCAGTGACGCAAAGACATAGTGCTACGGTGGCCCTGAGAACTCAAGCGAACTTTAGTAATCTTTATTTCTTTATGTGGATGAAAAATACTTTGAAATAGCACAGAGATGGTTCGATTTTTGAGGACTATGACAACCTAACGTTTACATTCGACCATACTCTTAGGCAGGGTTTGTGTTTCTTTTTCTGTCTGACTGATTAAGTTTAAATAAATTTTGTTTTATCTTAGTTGTGATCTGATGATGATGTTGTTTTCCCAATCCTTTCCTTTGGCTCAATTAAAGCTTAACCAGGAAGGATGTGGTTTGCTAGGGGTTCAGTAGATGGCGCCCATTTCTATTTGCTATTATGATTAAATTTAAGCCAGTAACGACCCTAGAGATACTTTATCTCGCGTTACCCTCTGCTTAAGTGATATTTCAACTGAATTTCCGACACATTACTTATTTTATTTCATGTTCATTTAACTCCACTCTGGCCTGGGAAGCCAGGTATGCGATGTAATGGCAGATGGGTCATCGCATACCTCGGATGTAGGGTGTGGTAGCTATGTAGAGAAGAAACGATTAGCTCAGGACAGGGAGGCATGGAAAGCTGCATCAAACCAGTCAAAAGACTGAAGAGTCAAACAACAAACAACCAAAGATTTTCGTTTTATGTCTTAAATAATTAATGAATATACTGACCATCGTATGGTGAAACATGTTCATTGTAAATATGTATTGAATATAATTATCGACATTCGTCTGTATTTAAGAAATAACTGATACAAGTCAATAAGGATCAACGAACACAATACCACAGGTTAATGGTTTTGCTTATTATAACAATCTACAAATCAGCTGATATTTTCTCCTTGCCCGTAGTCAAAAATCAAAATGGTGGCCACTAAACCCTAATATGTTTGACCCTCTTCCTGTGACATAATTAGCTTTGTGAGGACATTCTACTTTCTCTCTCAGACCGTAGTCAAGACCCAAAACGGTTGACCATTAGGAACCGGTTTAGGTGACCCTCCTCTCCCTCAAACCCCATCCCCAAGTAACTCGTCTGAATTGAAACTGCTTGCAGACTGTCATAACGTGACTTCTTGCACTGTCTCAAAACAAGAATCAACTTTTTCAAAAGCCATGTAGTCTGTTGTGGACAAACTCGTTTGAAATATTCCCCTGTCAGACCAACGTGGCAAAAACCACATGTTAGGAAACTATGACAACCATCATGGCCGCCGAGGGAACGCGAGGCCACCATGGCAAGGTGTTCTGTTTATAGAGGAAGACAAATGGAAACAAAATTCAAATCTCGGAGATTTATTGAGGAAATCTGGGTGAATTTCAATTCACAGGTTGGCTACCCTGATTATCCAAGATGGTCGCAACTTGGTCACCATGGAAGCTCATTTGCCCGAGCCACAGCATACAAAGCCGGCGGACGCTAGTTTGTGTCCAGCATGGGTCAGCTATTTTACCACAGCGCCTTTAACAAATTATGTAGAATGATCCGGTTAAGCTCAGATATTATCAGTGTTTCGCCCCAGCGTACCATTAGGCTCGTCAAAGGACCATAGAAACATGTTTCTCATTCGAGAACATTCTTTTGACAGCGCCTTTAACCAAAAGGCATGGGTGTTCTGTACAGTACACAACCTAAAATTTGTCTTTAATAAAGTAGTGAAAATACAATTCTAGAACCCTAAATACCATTTGGTGATAAGGAAATGAAGAACACGACATGTCTTGTAAAGAGGCATAGAGTATTAACTGGATAACGTACTTACTCCTTTCACATCTGGATATACTGATTCTATTTTGAGCCATGGAACATTCTCCGGTGTAGGACATTCTGCTTTACTGAATGCAACAATCTGCGGCGTGGGACAGGATTCAGTCTTAATATCCCTCCTATGATGAGCATCAACCTGCAGAGAAATGACTTGTTTCACAAATACGTTTATTTGCAAAGGTGGAATTAAATCATACATACGACGTGCAATAAGACGTTACAGGAATCTGAAAATGAAATAGACATTGATCTAGTTCCCACTTCCTTTCATTTCTTCCAAACACAATACAATATGGACGGTCTAGATCAGTAGGCCTATTTACATGGAAAATATTTTTCAAAGATCACAAAATGAAATAAACGTCAGACTAGTGTATTTTAATGTGTATCTTCAGCATAATAGTATTCAGCTGATTTTTATAAACAACCCTCGCTATAAATAATAGACCATGAAGAATTCATGATAAAGGAATGGTTAAGGGAGCTCATAAAAACGAGGCTTAAAGATAAGGAGGAAAGAGGAACATCGCCTCCTATGTGGGACGGTATAGGGCGCAGCGGACATGCTGAAAAATACACCTCAATGAAAATAGTAACATGAAAGTTTGTAGATGATGGACATTAGAATGAGATTATTAGGGAACTAAGCATGCCTGGTAAATATTCAACGTTACCTGGGGAATGTGGAATAGAAAAGTGACAGAACAAAACGAATATGACAGACATTAACTTAATTAATAATACAACCTCTCTGTATCACTCTGAACATTATCAATATTATCTATAACATACAATATTATATTGAATATCAACATCAATCTATCAGAAGGTTTTTACCTGGTTCAAAACTGTTTGAGATATTTCAGTTAACTAACATTGTGGTGTTTGAAGCCATATTTTCAGTGTTGCCTTAGTAAACAAGAGTTTAGTGCTTGTACATATTGTAAATATCTTCACCTGTATTTCAAACATAGATTTTATAGCCTAAGTGTAATGGATCTGATGATGATCGCTTGACGATCGAAACTGGTCATCCTAGTGTTTTATTAATCTCTTGTAATTTATTTCAGGATTAGGGCATAACCCATCTCTTTTGGGTACATTCGTGTTGACCGACTGAAAAGCACTAAACTCTTGTCAGTTAACTAATTTAAAGTCACTTTTCTTGTAGACATCAAGTGATGATTGAAATAAGTAACACTCCCTCCCCACTCTCTGGCAATTCATTTCTTGGAACAGAGGGGTTTCCAAATCTAATTCTTGCTATATATCTCAGAGCAGTAACATACATATAATAATGTGGCAACACAGTAGGTCATTATTCAAAACAACGGCTATGTTCTATCACTGTTGCGTAAAAAAACATAGAACATAGGATGAAAATATCAATGACACTGGATGTGTAAACATTGTTTCAGCTTCTCAAAAGCAAGTTATACACAAATGTGAATACAAAGACACAATATAACCTCTAGTTAACTGATACTGACTAACTTACTACTTAATATAATTAACCTTGCTAACTACAAAAATGTTACACAATATGTGGAATTAAAATACACTTACAATGTCGGCCAAGTCATCTGTTTGTGTCGACCATTCCGGCTCACTTTTGATCACAGCTTGCTCGTCCATTACGTTGGAAAACTAGAACACAGAAATTCACCTGAAAATGATTTACATACGCACTTTTTCGTCGATATAGCCTCATTTATAATACGATACGATATGTAAAATGGGGTTACCGAAATGTAATATTGGTGTTCCAAACATATCCCGTGAGGTGCACATTGATAAGACGTTTAACCTGTCAATAAGAGTAAACCCTACGTTATCATACGCTCGACTTAACAACAAATGAGTTAGCGAATAATGACCAGTAAATTCTAATACAAGTAATTGAGACTGAGTGAATAAAATGAGGAATGTATGGGTATTATTAACGCCAGTTTGTATATATACAGAAGTGAAATGGAGCAACTCTCGAATATGACCATCATATGTTCAGTTCCTTTGTTCCCAAACACACATAAACCTGAACAATGTTTGGGTAAGGTGGGGATATCTGATTTTTAGTACATAGCACACCTATCAACGAGACTGAAATAGGTTCCGTATAAGTTAACTGATCGTAGCACACACGCTTCTTTGTGAATCAGGAATAGCCGATTACAGGCCTCCAGATACCACACAATGCCCAGTTCAAATGAAAACTCTTACATTTTCCTCATTGAACGGAAGTGAGAGAAAAATATATTTATCTATTCACACATACAGTACTAACATGGGAATAATTTGTATAATATCGTCATAAAGGTGTTCTTAGCTACATACCTCTGTCAAGGATACGGTACCTATATATTCCCAACAATTAAATATTGTAAACTGAGTGTCGCTGATGATCTGCGCTGGGAACTGAGAATACAATATCCTTCCGCCGTAAGACTAACTACTAGAGCTGGGATTTCTACGTAATTACATATTTTACATATTTGTGGGTGTTCTACATATTCTTAGTGATATTACATAAAATTACATATTTCAGAGTTTTCCTGTTTTGATATGAAATCAATTGCTCAATTGAAGTTTCACACTTAATGTGGGGCAGTTGTCCGTCCTCTCAACAGGGGGATTAAGGTAATTATGAGTGACCGGTATTTGAGAGGACGATAGGATGATAAGTGCTGTGCACGGGGAAACTGGTGCAAGTGTACTGAGTAAATTTCAAAAAGTGTTGAAGAGAAATCCTGGTTATCCAACATTTCACAGTGTGTGCCGAATTCTAAATGGAGATGACGTTGATCCTCCCGAGGACATTTCTCCATCAAAAATTCCTCTCCTAAAATTTGCCCCAGTTACATCATGTGATGTTGAAAGATCTTTCTCTGCATATAAGAATACCCTAAGTGACGAACGCCTTTCTATGACCCCAGAGAACATCAAAAAATACTTAATAGTTCATTGTGATACAAAATTTAATGAATAAAGGTGCTTTGAGTTATGAAAATAATAAGTTTCTATTGAATATGTGTGTGAAATATTCATATAATATGACTCCAAAGAACATTGAAAAATACTTAATTGTTCACTGTGCTACAAAATGTAACATAAAGCGTGTTGTAACTGACAGAATGGTAAGTTGATAATAATTATATGTTATTACATATTTTGCCCAATCTACAGATGTTGCTACATATTTATGTACATATTACGCCACTTGATATTACATAAAACCCCAGCTCTACTGATTACCGTACCTTAACTTACTTTTGCCGCATGTCTCACAACATTTGAAATACTCCTGCTTGGATTTGTGATCTAACTAGAAAAGAGTTCTTTGATTGTTCATTCTCACCAAAAAGTAAGGTATTCAAAATAAAATGCACTAATTCTACACAAAACTAACTCCTCGTGTTAAAAGCCGCCAAGTTCAAAGGAAAATAATTGAAAGCCCTCATTCAACACATAATATCTTTGTTTGTAGTATATAGTCACATTATTTGCACTACGATAAAATCTGATAAACCACTGAATTTAGTCGCAGTACTGTTTGTAATGATGAATCTATGCACACTTACAGAACTAACATGGAAATAATTTGTATAATATCATCATAAAGGTGATGAATTATGCACGACATATCACTTTTATTTCTTTTCGCTTCCATTCCAATAATATTTTATACTAGCAGTAGTGCCCGGCTTCGCCCGGAGGATTTATTTGTTTTATGGATGATAACGAATACGGTACAACTACAGAACTGCCATATGATACTTAAACTAACGGGGGAAAAGATATAACTTTTTGTGGTGGAAGTGTGGGTGATACGTAGTAGCCTACAGTATAATGGACGAAACGTTCAGGTCTTTTTCCCGTAATGAGTATGGTAATAATTAACAGGGAAACGGCTATTTACTACGGTAACTAAAGTATTGACACCTGCAATTCACAAACAAATTGAAAAATATGATTAGGAAGAGGAGTAGAAAAGTAGAGACCAATAGTGTCGTCTTTTGTCGCATAGAACGTAGGAAAATAATCAGAGCAGTTTGGAAAACTACGGCTGTCCCGAGCTCCTGAGGTTACAATAGTGTTATTTATCGCCACAAAGCGCTCAAGGATAAGGATCGGAATAAATGAAAGTACATTTCAAAGCACAACCCTTACTGCAGCTGATAACCTCAATGTACTGCACCAACACAATCGCACTTTTAATACAGACGCATCATATTTTCATGGTAACTGCTTCACGGGGCTTAAGAAATCATTTTGCACTAATTACTCCCCGTGAAAGCAATTTATAAGCAGCGCGAGATGTAACTACTGTATTTTCGCAATTCTGCTCCAGAACACTGGAAAGGGCGCCGTGATGCAGCCCGCATTGCCAGCCAACAATAGACTTATTAAAACATTCTTACAGTAACACTACAGTACTACGGACATGAATGGTTCTAAGGCCTTAAAACGTGGTTTTCAAGTTCCTCTTGTCTGTTATTCTAAATGTAGGAAACGGAGAGGGTTCTCCAAAATATGAAGTGGACAGTGTTACCAGCAGGGTTTCAAAGGCTAAGCAGACCTGTGTAAAATTCGGTTCAATTTGGTGAAACGGTGCAGACTTGTCCTAAAGGGCCTAAATGCAGGGAACAGAGTGGTCTGTCAGAAATTTCAAGTGAACCGTTTTACTCGTCGGATTGCAAAGGGTAAGTATGTAAAATTTGGTTCAGATCGGTGAAACGGTGTAGATTTGTGCCAAACGGCCTAAATGCAGGGAATGGAGTGGTCTGGCCGAAATTTCATTTAGTCACTGTTACTCGTCGGGTTCCAAAGGGTAAGTATGTAAAATTTGGTTCAGTTTGATGAAACGGTGTAGAATTGTGCCAAAGGGCCTAAATGCAGGGAATATAGTGAGTGGTCTGTCCGCAATTAGAAGTAGACAGTGTTACGCGCAGGGTTCCCAAGGGTAAATAACAAAATTTTGTTTCAGATCGGTGAAACGGTGTAGATGTGTGCCAAAGGGCCTAAAATCAGGGAATGGAGTGGTCTGTTCGAAATTTAAAGTGGACAGTGTTACCTGCAGGATTCCAAAGGGTAGGTATACAAACTTTGGTTCAGATCGGGCCTAGATGCAGTGAATGGAGTGGTTTGTCCGAAATTTCAAGTGGACAGGGTTACTCGCTGGGTTCAAAAGGGTAAGTATACAAATTTTGGTTCAGATCGGTGAAACGGTGTGGATTTGTATAAATATCAGACAGACAGACAAACAGGCAGACAAACTTTGAGCTTTATATATATAGATTGATACCTTATTTAATCTTTTCGGTGGACATCATCAATTTATCTTCCAACCTTGATCACTTTTGAACCGACTGCACACGATACATCTGCTAAATCACGTAACTAAAATATGTGTTTTATATAACATGTTCGTCAGTTGTTGGTCATATGCTTTGTATTATGAGAAACTTCCGTAGCGAGCACTCACGAGAAAGCGCACACTTTGACGTGATTAGTTGCCAACATATCCGATACAAAATATAACTTTGTAATTATGTGACAAAAGAAATAATTAGGCTTTGTGGATTATTTGCATTTGTTAATAATGCATCTATGAGGCAGTGGTGCCAACTTCACTCTACCGCAATCAAAAACCAAAGATCGGGTGTAGGCGCGGCATTGGCTGCGCGCAGATAGTGGGGCACGGTAAACACAAAACTATTGATCTGGGCGCGTTAGGTTGTAACAACTGTCAACACCATTGGATTGGACAAAGCGAAGGTTAGAATGGTCAAGTGTATGACTGGCCTTGGCCGCGCGCAGCTAGCGGGTCACGGTTGACACAAAACTATAGATCTGGGCGCGTTAGGCTGTAACCATTGTCAAAATCCATCGGATTCGACAAAACGGAAGTTAGAACGCTCGGGTGTAGGTGCGGCCTAGGCAGCGCGCAGCTGACGGTGCACGGTTGACACAAAACGTTTGATCCGGGCGCGTTAGGCTGTAACCACTGTCAGTAGATAAGCAACGTTTTTCAAAAACATGTCTTTTAGTGTATAATTTAAAGTCGGGCCTGCCCACTGAAGTATCCTGCCCAATCCATTTCTTGAACCCGTCTGTACCTGGCATTCGGGTTTTTGCCTATATTTCCCGAAGCAAGGAAAGGATTTTGACGTGTGATGTGTCCTATAACTCGGGGTGACGCACTCATTGCTACGGCCCACTTATTTTAAAAAGTTACAAGAAAAATTCAAGTTCATATGCCCAATATATTTCGTGAACCAATAATCGAAGATAGTTGTCCCCTTTGAAGAGGACCACTGACTTACCCAAAATGTTATGCGAAAGAGTTTAACTTTACTTAAAAGTTTTACTTAAATGTGACTACCTTGCTTTGGGACACGAGACTAGGGGATATACTTTGGAGGCTTTTTTAAAATAATTATTGATGAATTAGCTATTCTTGATTTAACCAGAAGACATAAAACTGCCAGGTTATCCGCTAATTATATCTCCCGAACCCCTAACCGTAGGCGTATTAAGAATCCCTAGACGCCACGGAGCGGACGATTCATACGCTCTTCCCATTGGTTGGATTGTGTAGCCTAGCAGTTCTCGCAAGAATGTTCTGCAGGGCATAACTTTGTCCGTATTCTTAGATCTTGCGTGCGTGCTAAAAGAGTTCTTTGTAATAGCATGGAATATTAATATTCAATGGAACTAGCCATTTGAAATGATATACAGCTGATGGCAAAAGACAATTACTTGACAATTACGGTGAAGGAAAACTGGACGAGAATCCTACTACGTTGCTGAGGAGCATATAAAATTTGTGAAAATTCTAGGACGAAGGGTGGGTGTATCAAATAGCTGAATTTTGAGAACAATGCCTTGATGGAAGTGCACGAGCGTAAATTGAGGGTTATGCTGCGTTCGATAATTTTTGTATTTGGAGATAATTGTGGAATATATATATATATACATAAGTAATTCCTGGAATTCCTTATAAAAAAGAATGTAATCTTCTTAAAACTGGTGTGAACGAGTCTAGCAATCTAATGAGATGGTAGTAAACTTGTGGCCACAGCTACCTCCTTCCTAACCCTAAATGTAAGTGTACACACTAGAACAAGCACTTCAAATCAGACAGCTTATCCCGTAAATAAAACACGTATCTGACCCCACATGGCATTACTAACCAATCCCCCACCTGCTAGTGACAGTACCTGACAACCTCTCCCTTCCTTGCTTGTTTTTAATCATTATTAATCAGTGAGAACCACGAGGTCATCTGCCCCTAGTGAGAAGGTGAAAACATATGGCATGGTGACATGGAATTTCACCAAAAATAAAATTTGAATCATAGCAATAACAAAATGGGATGGAATTTTCACCTAAACATGCTGTGTTGTCCAGAAAGGGGTCTTAAATGTCTAGCCAAAATCAAAGTGAGCAAGGTTGGCTTTGGCAGTCCCTAATACTGGGGATAATCTGAAGAAAGTTTATATGGTGAGGCAGTGAATGTTCTCCAATGCTCCTGAAAACAGCTATCTTGATTGGGTGCCACAGGTCCTCTCATCCTATCCATGCTAATTCATCTTTGTTTGAACACTTTGCAAAAAGTCTAAATGAGAGAAGAACCCGCCATGGTGCCGAGAGTACTAATTCATGCCTCACTAGCATTAGGAGAGCATGGGTTTGAATCTCTACTCAACCATCCTGAAAATGTTTTTTGTGGTTTCCCATTTGCACCACCAGGCAAATGCCGGGATGGTTCCTTTCAATAGGTCCACTGCCAATTTACTTCTAAAATCTCTTCTCTGACCAATCCTGAGAAGTAATAATAATAATGTTATTGGCTTTACGTCCCTCTTTACTACTCTGGCTTTTAGAGACGCTGGATTGCCGGAATTTTGCCCCAAAGGAGATCTTTAACATGCCAGTAAAGCTACTGACACGGCTCCCTCTCATTTGCGCACCCTCAAATGTCAGCTGACTGCCAGAATTCGATCCTGCAGCCTTGGGAACAGCTGGCGAGAACGCTACTGCTGTGTCACGCAGCCAGCGCATCCTGAAAAGCTATTGGCTGCATTAATAAAATTATAAAGGAAAGAAGATTCCACTCCAATAAAGGTATAATTGACTCAGTGAAAAATGTTTATAGGTGGGACTCAAGTCCTTTGTAGACGGTTTTGCACAACAAGAAGTTGATGTGGATCTGTATGCCTACAGCAACTTACCATCCACTCTTTTTATAATTGGGTTGTAATAGCTTTTTTTAAATCGACGGTCGACCTTGAAGGGACAGTATCCTGCCAGAATGAAAATGTGGAAGGAAATAACTATCTTTCAAGCTGGATAGTTGCAAAAGAAAGCCTCCCTTCTGGTCACAAGGAGGAATGGCCTACATGAAAGGCTCTGAATAGACTTTGAATAGCAGTGAGTAGAATCAAGCTGAATCTGTAGAATAGGGGTTTTTCCACTGATTCATCCTTATGTGATTGTGGAGAACAGCAGACAGTTCAACATCTTTGCCAGTGTACCCTGTGTCCATCAAGCCTTTTATTTTGTCACGCACAGTGGGGTAGTCGCACATCAATAATCTTTAGGTAATGCTAAATGAATTAATGTTTTTTGTAATAGTAAAATTTGTTGAATCCAGACCAATAATTAATAGGTAGCGCAGCCTTAGCCATATATACATCCCTGGTGGAGCACTCACACTTCAATAATCTTTATACAGACCAGACCTATGCGAGCATTTTGTATTCCACATGTTAGGTAGATTTCATTAGAAAGCTAACTATTGCAATGGGTACCATGTTTCGACTTCCGGAAAATTTCGACATATCTTCCCGTTTCACATCCCCTAGACCCCAAAACCACCGTTAGTTCAAAAGTTTATATATAATTTATGTATGTATATCAGGAGTATTTAAAGTGTTCAGCCGTGATAGGCCTAATTGGGTCTTTAAAACATTGTAAAATATTAGTCGTTCTTCTCTTCTGCGAACCTTGAGCCAGGTTTTCTATTAATTCTGAATGAAAGTAGAACGCTGCTTATACACTTACACCTGACATGAATGTGACTTTTACATACCTTGTGACCTTGTTTCATCTTCTGGGCGATATTACATTTTTTAATTAGGAACCCTGGTCACTATTGCACCTCATGTATGTGCTAAAGTACGTAAATGTGTGTTTTTATTTATTGCTCTTTTGAAAACGGCTGCCATGTTCCAACAGCGCTTGCATCTTGTCCAACTGTCAACAGGCGCTCTCTAGCAGTACACACCGAGGCACACATATTGTTGCCAACATGTGGGATACTAAATTACTGTTGTAAAAAGAAAATCACCGGGATGCGTTATAGGCTGTAACCATTGTCAAAAACCACTGATCTGGACGCGTTAGGCTGTAACCATTGGATTGGACAAAGCGAAGGTTAGAATGGTTGGGTGTAGGTGTGGCCTTGGTCCCGCACAGCTAGTGGGGCATGGTAGGAACGAAACCATTGATCTGGGCGCGTTAGGCTGTAACCATTGTCGAAAACCATTGGATTGGACAAAACGAAGGTTAGAATGGTTGGGTGTAATTGTGGCCGCGCGCAGCTATCAGGGCACGGTTGACTCAAAACCATTGATCTGGGTGCGTTAGGCTGTAGCTATTGGATTGGACAAAACGAACGTTAGAATGGTCAGGTGTAGGTGCGGCCTTGACGTCCGGGTATCCTCTTGTTGCAGGTTATAGATAGGTTAGGTTTTATCCTCGTAACTTCCACATCACGATGGCACACGAATGATGCGCACTAGAGAATGAACTGGACGCTTCTTTGTTTTATATAGTACCGTAAGGGCGAGGTTGGCAGTACTGTTTTGATGATACTAGTGCTTAGAGACAGACCAGCGGGGCTAACAAAGCGACTCAAATACTCACGACCGCAACTGATGATTCATTTGGACTAATGGCGGCCACCGTTGTAATTTTGGCTATATGTCGTGATCCTATTTGGGATGGCTGGGTGGACGAGGAAACATTTATTAAAACATAATTCGCTGATTTATTTCTCATCGTTTGATAAGTTATTTTGGCAAATTCATGTGCTGTAGAGAAAGATATCGCTCATTCTACTTTCATTCAGTGCTACCATTTGTTAGAATACGTGCAAGAAGAGATTGCCGCAGAACGCTGCGCAGATCTTCAGCAATGTTCGGGTGGGCTCGGTAGTGGCAGAACACGCCCCTCCCACTTCGCTCAGTAACTCGCTGGCAGCCGTTGTGAACGGATCGTCTGCCTAGGCTTGGGTGAAATGTGACCTGGGTTCAAGTGATATCTCAGCGCGTGTGTGTAATGCCTTACACAGTAGTTATAACCTGAGCCAGGACACAGTAACCTATTGTTGAAAATGAAGGAAACAATTGTAATTAAGGCCTAAACTCGAGTATCCATAATAAAAAAAAATCGATAGTAGTCCGCGTCTTTTGAAAGGGGTTGAACGCCGACTCGTATCACCTTCACTGTCATCCGTGATATTGGTGCTGACGTTACTAGAGCCCGAACCAGCCGGGAAGGCGGTGCGAAGAACACAACGCTACCATTACGTCATGCCTCACTTCCATCCCACCAATCACAGTCAGTCTGTCTTGAGAATCTGAGCTAGTGACAGGAGAGCTAAGCGTAAAGCAGCGTGAAGGAGACAAGCTCGTTGAGGTAAGCGACGGTGTTGTCATACCGCAGGAACTCATGGCAGCAGCCTGCCGTGTGGGAACTCGGACATGGTGGACCAGTTGCAACAGTGGAAATGTATCTCTTTCTCTCTCTGCGCATATCCCACAGAGCCGTCCGCCTTCCGGGCTGACGCGAGCTCTAACACTCTCTGTCACTGTCGCTATCGTCCCCCAGATTAATGGTTACGAGGTTGGATACTTCATCCATTATGTGATCGCTATCAATGTACTTCTTCTCAATGCCTCTTGTGTAACTACACCGACTCGACCATTCTTCTGCTCCAGTTGACGCAATTATTTCCATAAGCAATGTTCTTGCATCATCAAGTTTGAAAGTAACATTCTTTTCTGCTACATAATTTTTAGCCCGAGCCCAAATCATTTCGATAGGGATCAAGTCAGGGTGGTAGACCCAATATCGTGTGTCCTTGGTTGAAGCCCTGCGCGGATAGCGGATACGCTGCGGATAATGTTTCGAGTAAATTTGCGGATAATCTTTAGAATACAAACTTACGTTAATATTATATATTTGATTTGCCAATCTACAGCTTCATGCTTAAAAGAGGAATACTCCTATAGCCTATTGCGTACGAAATATTCAGGCACGTATTGCATTTATACAAGAGAAGATCATTTTACTCATATGCTTTCAACTACATTTTATTAAGTACCGTATGTTTGTAGTAGATGGTCTTGACATATCATCATCATCAATTCTCACTGCCATTATTACTATACGTACGAGATATAATGCTGTCAATAAGCTTGTTAGTTCATAGTGGTGACGTCATTAACAATCCTCATGTCAGCTACTTCGCCATCTAAGCTATCCTGGAAGATCGGGATCCAGGTTTATCTGTAGATTTATTTCCAACTTGTCACTGAAGCACGTTCGCTGTGATATTGCATCATCAACTATGACATCAACTATGCGAACGTGGATGGGTCCAGAAGCAGAAGGACGATGACTGACTTCGAATTTCCGGCCAAATGTCAATCCCTTTCTCCAAGTGTAAAGGGAAGTTCACGTAGTGAATGTTACCGTGAACGTGAGTATGAACATCATTACACCAACATGGATAAACTATCTATTAAAATAAAACAAGGTGAATATTCAACAGCGCGTGAAACAATGCTCAAGTCAACGATATGGCAGACATTTGGTTACGTTTTTAATAGAAACGAAAAGGTGAACGATATAGTGATGTTTTATCTGTAAAAAAGTGTATTCATACTCAGGACACAAATCGGGCACATCAAACTTACTGAGGCATAAGTGCGAAAGTAGCCAAAAATGTAGAGCCATTTTTTTTTGTCTAAAGCGGAGGTCAAGGAACCAGAAGTGTCATCCAACTTGAAGTCCCTTGGAATGCCAACTTTAAGTTCCTTGCAATGAAGCAAATTGTCAGGAACGACTTTCTCCTCAAATGTCTAAATGTGTTGGTTTAACACGTTATGCTTGATCTAAAAAATTAAACATAATATTGAAATATCAGTGAACTTGGATGAAAGTCATGCGGATGTGGGGCGGATGCGAATAAAAGTCATGCGCCTCTTCCAGCACCTCAGGCGGTGTTATTAGCGGGGCAACCCGCGCCCGCCACCACCGCCAGGAAGGGGACACCAGAGACGGCCGGGGCCACCAGGACGGCCCCAATGCAGCGGAAGGTCAACCGCAGCAGCCCAGAGGACCGTCGCCCGCAGCGCCCCCAGGAGGGGAAGCCAGGACGCCGCGAGGCCACCAGCCGTAGCCAGGAACAGCCGCTACAATCAGGTAGTATGAAGCCCCGCTCAGGCCAGCTTTTACAGTGTTTCCGCTGTCTGAGATGGGGCCACTCCCAGGGATCTTGCGGCTATAATAATAATGGGTAGACATACATAGGCTACATACATTTGAGAAACGCCGGATGCGTAATGATCGATGCTCTCTGATTCAGGTCTATCAATAGTATCGATTCTGTACGTATCATTGTTTAAATGTTGGACCGTTTATTTACATTCGTTCGGAATGTTTATTTCTATTCTTTGATCTCTAGTGTTGATGCAGTGGCAATCATCCGTAGAATTTGTTAAAACGTAATATATCACGTTCATGACTGGTGACTGCTGTAGTGTGTGCCGATGGAAATCTGCGTAATGTATGCGTTGCATATTTCAAAAAAACAAGCCTTTTTTTTACCAGCGACGTTATTATACTTGCGTACCGTGAATAGCGACGATTTCTGGTTCTAATTATGTTTCAAAGCAGTGACAACTATTTGGAGTGTTATTTAACAATGTTAAACTTGTAGGTTATGTGGCCTAGGACAAGCGAAGCTACGTATCTAGGCAAGAAATATTTGGATTTTCTGGCAACTAGTTTCGACGAAAATGTTACTTTAAGTGACCAAGGATATACATGTTGATGTAATATTTTAGTTTTTATTACCCATATAGCCTACTTTTCAGTGGTAGGTTTACAATTCAGTGCTTAGTGATAAATACATATGTGTTTTCACTTAAAAAGAAATTGTCCTCAATTATGGAACATCAAAGACTAGTGTTGTGGAGATATTCCGGCTTGTTATTTCTTTATGTTTGCCAAATTATGGATTCGTAAAGCAGAACATAACCTTATGACTAACTTTGTTGGTGAGTACTGAATTTTTAGATATTAAATATAGCTCCTTCACAGGAATTTGCTCTTTCATTTATTTTTACTATGTTTCCCTAGACTCTACCTTCTAATCCAAGAATAATTCCGACATCTTCAGCTGTAGGCTAACATAAATTAGGTGCTTGTGACTATACTCGGATTTACAAAAGGTGAATGGTGACGGCTGGCATCTGCTTGTCGGGTGAAGTGAGAAGTGGAGACGAGAGATGTAATGGTCTCCATGGCAACAGCGAGCAGTGTTGCAATGTATGCAGACACATAAAAAAGAAGACATGGTTTGATGCAGTGTTCTTCTTTGCCTTGACTCGTCGCTGTCATTAGACCGCCAGGCAGGGGGTCTAACTTCCCCAGTATTTGTCTCTTCCTGCAGGCACCTTGGAATGTTATGAGTCATGACTGTCTCAGTGGCAACGCAGCATTTCCCCATGTGCTGGCTTTGACATACTTCAGCGTTCATTATTGGTAATACAGAGTATAGTGATGAATTGCTATTTCTGCCCATACATTCATGTAAGTTTTCCTCGTAGTAGCTTCATACATGGATCTTGTCTTGTGCATTTCTAATGTTTTGTGTCGTAGCTTATACTACCAATATCATGAGAAACATTCATTTTTAAATGATTGTCTGAGAGGGCTCATGTAGGTTTTTCCCTACCTGTACTTAAACATTTTTTCGCCCTCAGGAGTGTTGGTCGTTTCTGAAAAGTGATAGATCCAAGGTAATGCAGCTATACTCTGTGAGCTGCCTGAATAGGATTGACATTTAGCCGCAAATTCCACGTCGGTCATTACCCCTCTGCCTCTTCACCAATCCATGTTCGCATAGTTGTCATAATTCTATGCGTTGCAATATTACAGCTCGCGTGCTTGAGTGCCTGGTCAGCTGTATCTCTGGCTTGTACGGTTTGGCAACCTCGTTCTCAGACCACATGGCGAGGCGAGAACTGTCAATCCCATTATGGTAGCTCACCGAGTATGGATGAAGTTGGCAGTGTCGGAAAAACATTGAAACAAACGGCCGACCAATGAAAGTTTGATGCTTTTCAGTCCGCCAACAAGAGATGGGTTATTCCCCACCATTCATGTTGATACCTTCCAGATTATCTACAGTTTCTATCTGCCTAGCTTATAATCGGGCCATTCTACAAGAGATGGGTTATTCCTCACCATTCATGTTGATACCTTCCAGATTATCTACAGTTTCTATCTGCCTAGCTTATAATTGGGCCATTCTACAAGAGATGGGTTATTCCCCACCATTCATGTTGATACCTTCCAGATTATCTACAGTTTCTACCCGCCTAGCTTATAATCGGGCAATTCTACAAGAGATGGGTTATTCCCTAGCATTCATGTTGATACCTTCCAGATTATCTACAGTTTCTATCTGCCTAGCTTATAATCGGGCCATTCTACAAGAGATGGGTTATTCCTCACCATTCATGTTGATACCTTCCAGATTATCCACAGTTTCTATCTGCCTAGCTTATAATCGGGCCATTCTACAAGAGATGGGTTATTCCCTACCATTCATGTTGATACCTTCCAGATTATCTACAGTTTCTATCTGCCTAGCTTATAATCGGGCCATTCTACAAGAGATGGGTTATTCCCCACCATTCATGTTGTTACCTTCCAGATTATCTACAGTTTCTATCTGCCTAGCTTATAATCGGGCCATTCTACAAGAGATGGGTTATTCCCGACCATTCATGTTGATACCTTCCAGATTATCTACAGTTTCTATCTGCCTAGCTTATAATCGGGCCATTCTACAAGAGATGGGTTATTCCCTAGCATTCATGTTGATACCTTCCAGATTATCTATAGTTTCTATCTGCCTAGCTTATAATCGGGCCATTCTACAAGAGATGGGTTATTCCCTAGCATTCATGTTGATACCTTCCAGATTATCTACAGTTTCTATCTGCCTAGCTTATAATCGGGCCATTCTACAAGAGATGGGTTATTCCCCACCATTCATGTTGATACCTTCCAGATTATCCACAGTTTCTATCTGCCTAGCTTATAATCGGGCCATTCTACAAGAGATGGGTTATTCCCTACCATTCATGTTGATACCTTCCAGATTATCTACAGTTTCTATCTGCCTAGCTTATAATCGGGCCATTCTACAAGAGATGGGTTATTCCCCACCATTCATGTTGATACCTTCCAGATTATCTATAGTTTCTATCTGCCTAGCTTATAATCGGGCCATTCTACAAGAGATGGGTTATTCCCCACCATTCATGTTGATACCTTCCAGATTATCTACAGTTTCTATCTGCCTAGTTTATAATCGGGCCATTCAACAAGAGATGGGTTATTCCCCACCATTCATGTTGATACCTTCCAGATTATCTACAGTTTCTATCTGCCTAGCTTATAATCGGGCCATTCTACAAGAGATGGGTTATTCCCCACCATTCATGTTGATACCTTCCAGATTATCTATAGTTTCTATTTGCCTAGCTTATAATCGGGCCATTCTACAAGAGATGGGTTATTCCCCACCATTCATGTTGATACCTTCCAGATTATCCACAGTTTCTATCTGCCTAGCTTATAATCGGGCCATTCTACAAGAGATGGGTTATTCCCTACCATTCATGTTGATACCTTCCAGATTATCTATAGTTTTTATCTGCCTAGCTTATAATCGGGCCATTCTACAAGAAATGGATTATTCCCCACCATTCATGTTGATACCTTCCAGATTATCTATAGTTTCTATCTGCCTAGCTTATAATCGGGCCATTCTACAAGGGATGGGTTATTCCCCACCATTCATGTTGATACCTTCCAGATTATCCACAGTTTCTATCTGCCTAGCTTATAATCGGGCCATTCTACAAGAGATGGGTTATTCCCCACCATTCATGTTGATACCTTCCAGATTATCTACAGTTTCTATCTGCCTAGCTTATAATAGGGCCATTCTACAAGAGATGGGTTATTCCCTACCATTCATGTTGATACCTTCCAGATTATCTACAGTTTCTATCTGCCTAGCTTATAATCGGGCCATTCTACAAGAGCTGGGTTATTCCCCACCATTCATGTTGATACCTTCCAGATTATCTACAGTTTCTATCTGCCTAGCTTATAATCGGGCCATTCTACAAGAGATGGGTTATTCCCTACCATTCATGTTGATACCTTCCAGATTACCCAAAAATACCCGGACTTTCATTTTGCTTTTTCTTAAGTTTTGAAGGATCAATTTCAATCTAAGGCATCAAATACCGGTACATTTCCTGTTTGTCCAACACTTCATCAACACATCAAAAAGTGTTCTACAAAGCTCAAAAAACTGAAAATACCCTCATTGTGGATATTAAAATGACGACTGGGTATATTCCCAGGTAAATACCCAATTTATATTTACCTGTATTGCAAATATGTTAGTCCGTCGATCAATACATCAAGTTACATATAATTCAACAGTGGTACATGTTCCGTGGGTCTCTCCTCAGGTATGACTTCGCTGGTTTTTCTACACGATCGGGTACGCCTTCCCTGGTTTCTTGGGTTCTCACTTTAATTCTTGGCCTTTCTTACGGTTCTATTTAAGATTTTGGCTCCTCTTGTTTCACTTATGGACCATCAGCTTCTTCGCTTGAGCTAACTTGGCCACGTTTCTTGGGATCCATTTTTCGTCCGTTTCGACCGCATATTAACACAACTTGACGCTCCAGGCTTCCATGTCAAGAAAAGTTCAAACTCCTTCAAGCCACATTGATATCATGAAAAATGAACAGTGACTGGAGGGTAGATTATTGGCTGAGGAATAACCCACCCACCAAGGGAAGATGATTAAGAAAAGGAAGTGGGTTTCGGACTGGAGAAAAAGGATAGAGAAATAGGATGAGAGCTCCACAAAAGTTATAAATTTAGCTTTAAATACACTCAGAGGCGGTTGCCACTGAAAATTCGTTCTCGGATACCTAAAGTGGGTAAGGGCTTGGTCCAAGCTGACGGGAAACACAGCTAGAACTTGGGCGGTTTGCTGGAGAGTGGCCTTAGTATATTCCCTCTCAAGCAGGCATAAGACTACTATGGGGAAGGGTGTTGGTCTGGCATGACTGAAAGTGACAGGTTTATTGTATGTCCTTTCAAAGAAGTTCGTTCTTTCAAAGTAATTCGAAGAATGACAATAATTTGCATCAATTTGGATATTTACAGTTTTCGAAGATATAAGCTTCCTGAATAGTAACCAAGTGCTTCCAAAAAGGATGGTGATAAAGGAATTATCCTTTTGAAAATAAATTTGGTAAATGAACCAGTAGTTGCATTTGGAAATGGCTAAGCTTTTAACCAGCCAGTAGCCGACTAAACGTTTAGGCAACGAGAAACACTTATCTTTTTGAAAACTGACCATAAGATTTTGGAGAGGATCTCCACAAGCAGGTAGCTGGCGTAGTGAGCTGTACTTGCCTAACTGGCCAGTTAGAATTAGCTTTTAAAGCTAAGAGAACTTTAACTAGATTACCACTAAGAATTTTTGCTCAAATGCAACGAGTGGTGAAAGCCCTATCAATAGGTTTAATGGCATTGAGTAGGGAGAGTCAAGGAAGACCGGATCTTGCCTAACTGTTGTGTTTTCGAAATTATAAATCCAGAAACAAATATTTAATTTATTTAGAAAGGCAAAAGAAGTTTATAACTTTAACAAACATATATTCAATCTAGTTAACAAATTTGGGGTCACAGACCTCAGATAGCATTAAACATTTGCGCCAGGCAATTAACAATTTATGAGGTTTTAAACTTTATATGTACTAAAATCTTTGTAAGATTAAAAAAAACAAATGAAATGCTTAAAGTTTAAACATCAAATTGAGTACAAGGAGTGTACTTTAAGGAATTTACAAGTAATTATTTTAGAAAAAGTTACAACTTCGAAAATAACAAAAAAGGAAGCAAGTAAATGAAAAAGAAGTCCCTACAACTTCCTATATTTAAGCAGAATTACTATATAACAATTATACAAAAGAGAGCAGGTCACTTACGGTGAAACCTGAAGAAAGAGGTCAAAAGGAAGGTTCTAGACTTCCTATGTTTAAATAGGAATCACGAGCCAAATGGGGCAGATTCCATTTCGTGAGACCTAGAAATAACTCACTCAAGAGTTGAAAGTATTGTTTTCCCTGATTACGGGGAAGAAACAATGTAAGTTTGAACCGTGTATAAAACACGTAGTTATACAGTAATTAATTAATGATAAACAAGCAAAATGGAAGGGCACTTCGAAGAGTGACACCTTATGGAGAAGTTACAATTTTATTAATATGGTTTGTTAGTAGAAGGTTGAGGAAAGATAATGGGGATTTCGGATCAATGTTCATGGCCTGATTTAATGTAAACGGACGATCGCGATGCGGTAGAAAAGTGGGACAAGCACTAGTTATCACTATAGTCTTTTAAATAGATGAAAAGTTCGCTGTAGAGGCACGAAAGTTTATGTAAAGAAAGTTATTGCAATGATGAAAATAACTGGTTGCACTAGGTAGGCGAGAGTCTATTTCTTGAGAAAGTTGGGAATTACAATTAAATGCGCCATAGAACATTCCAACGGTGGACGAAAGTTTTCTATTGCAGTAATTTATAAGGAAGATTCCTCATTTTAAACAGTATTTTCACAAGTGAGTGAAAAATACCTGACGGCAAGACTCGCAGATAGAGTACAGGATCTGGAAGGTTCCAGAACGATCTTAATAGAAAAATGGGCCAAAGATAATCCAGCGGAGGAACTTGCTTTGTAATTTATAGACAGCGGGTAATAGATAATATCCCACGTGGTGAGAAGATTTCTCATTTAGCAAGCATAAGAAATGCTGCTTTTCACCAAAATTGGCTTGATTAGACAAAAGCCCAACATGGAAAATCCCGCGAAGAATGATTACCGCCCCACAAGTAATCTCACGCTGTCTATAAAATAATCAATAAAAGCATGTAGATAAAATTGATGAAGATGAGGTAAACCTTAAGTCTGTACTTATCTTGGTTGCATGTTGAAGGTGAAGTTCTCCTTTACAATATTTAATATGCCAACATGGCGTAGAAAGTAGAGTTTGCCTCTTGGTTTGAGGAGATTGGCTCGAGTTGAGCCTTAACTGAGTCGACGGCCGGCGCACAAGTGAGACCCACTCAGCAGAGCACGGAGGGTCCAAGGAAGGGAAAGAGTGGGGGTAGGAGACAAAAGGAGAACATATAAACATAGCCAACATTACAACAAAAAATTGATCTTCTCTTGCTGAGCCGGTCTTCAAAGAGTTGATAACAGATGATACTAGCACAGCATGGTGAGAAAAAAAGTAGACGTAGTTCTCTTGCTCACGGAGAAAATACCTGGCGATGGTAACAAGATCTGGTGGCCAGATGGATAAGTAAATCCTCTTGCACCAGGAAGAATTGAGGAGCTTCAGAGATTCGCTGCGAGATGACGCTTTTGGGTCATAGAAGATATATATCTAGAACAGACTCATAAATGATATAAGCGAAGTGATCACCACAGAGAAAATAGAAGATCACTGTTGGTGTTTGACAAAGAGGAAGGAATGAACATGCAAAGAGCATTAAAAATTAGATTCTCACGTACCGTGTATTCATAGAATACACCAACTGGCTTACTTCATATAGTGCCAATATTCCATGTGAACTTACGCACCTTTCCACGAACTCATGGGCCGGAGAGACTTTTTAGAGATCTTTTAACGATGTGTACATGCATTTTATTCCATGTTGTTGACCTGTTTTTACCAAGTTTTATGCATGTTTTTAATGTTGTTACGGTGTCTTGGGTGTTATGAGATTGTTTCTTTAGATTCGATAAATTGTGGCTGAGGAAGGGCTATTTAATGGCCCGAAACATGTACCACTGTTGAATTATATGCAACTTGATGTATTGATCGACGGACTAACATATTTGCAATAAATCATCAAAGTCAATACGGACCAAAAATGGAGGAAGTAAATCCCACAATTATATTTACCTTCCCACTGGGTATTTACCCTGCCCACATCGCTAGGTATGTCCTTCAGACTTCTTTTTCCCTCATTTCAACAGACACTGATGGAGTTAAACACAGACTGCAAAACAAGCTTGTCTGCAAACTTATGCACAATAATAAAATTATCATTCCCCCTGTCATCTGCATCAATGTTTTCAGGCCTGAAATTAGAGAATGTTGCCAGTTTCTACTCAGTGGCTGTAGGCCTAATTTTACGCTCGCCCATTGTGTCAGAATCATTCGAATTACATTCGATAGTATCAGAAGAGCAAATCACACTGCCTTCCCCTTCAGTATGTTCCATTTCAGGACATGAAATAGGCCTATAATTAACAGGCGTGTTGCTTTCTGAAACATCAAAAGCAACACACTTTCCCACCTTATAATAAACAGCCAAACCTGTTGACCTTCTTTTCCAGGGACATTTTCCAGGACATCTTCTACTCCTAGGCATTCTTGATAATTCAATTACAGAAAATATATACACGAAAGTTCACAAAAGAAAGATTCTGAAACAGCTCAATCCAAACACAACCGCCAATTTCACTGTTTACTAACAAACCGGGTAGAGTGCTGTCCAAAATACGTCTGCAATATAAATAAGGGTTACATACTCAACTTATAAATATCATACGTTCAATCTATTACTACCAGTAGCACTATAAAAAAGTAATATTATGAAATAAATTGAAACCATGGTTATAAGTAGTTATGTGCACGAGTGACTCTTGGACTCGCGAGAATCGAATCTAAACGAGTAACCCGTGCGAAGGACTCGAGTCTCTACGGTGACGTCACGATCCGTACTTACGATATAGGACACAATGCGGCCAAATTCCCAACACTCGTTAAACTTGCAAACGACTTTTGCACTAGTGATTTACAAGAGAAATTGCTTGCAAAATGCACTCTATGCTTCATATTATAACGACTGAGTAATGAGAAAGAAATAAATATAATAAAAATCAAATTTAAAGAAACCTCCTCACCGGGAATCGAACCCCAGCCCGCAGGGTGAAAGTTAGCAGCGTTAACCACTCAGCCAGAGATTTCGATAAGGTTACATGCGTTATCAACAGTGTTACATACTACTGCTTAGAAAATGATCACGTTGAGGGAAATTACTCTTTAGTGTAGCCTATTGCGTTCCTTCTTTCTGTCATCAGTCCACTTCTTGCCGATTTCCAATTTTGAATATTCTATTGTATCACTGTGCATTAATGGGAAACGAATACAATACTTGGCCTAGACGTATCGACATTAATATACATCATGTTGTTTCCATATATGGCTCTCAGATACCGCTGACAGCGTCCTCGGCCTCGATTCCGGACTCGAGTTTTACGGTTCCAGACTCGATTCTTCGCGAGTCCACTCGCAGCCCATCACTAGTTAAAAGTTATAAGTATTTATTTCACTAATAATGGATCATGTACTATAACAACTGAGAATCAAGATGCAAAGTATCACCTCTGCAAGTCGATTATTCAATTTCATTTAAAATCCCAATAAGAAAGACGACAGAAACACATAATTTCTTAGCAGTAACTGGAGGGGGCGTGTCGAGTAGCGCATGGAACAATGAAATGCCACCGCAGTGCCAATGAGAGGAGGTGCTGAGGGCTTTAAGAATGGCAGCACTTAAAAAGAAAAACACTTTTTAATAGAGGACATATCCGGGTATTTTTAGTGCCATAAACCCAACTTTGATATTTTCCTCGAAATTCATGGAATTTCAGTATAGTGTCCCTTTAAATACAAGATCCCTGACACAAGATGGTCACAATGGCAACGTACTGACTCCAGCCTACTTTCTCGTTGGCGATCGGCTCACCGCGATACCCACTGGACCAGAACCACCTAGGAATGACCTAGTACGAACCTTCAGACTATGCCAACAAATAGCTAACTACTTCTGGAAACTGAGTAAAGAATACTTGCTGCTGTTACGGAATTTCCACTAAGTTCGTCAGCCCCGAGACAGTGGTACAAAAATTAGTGTGGGTGACCTAGTTCTACCACAAGAGGACACATGTGGAATAGGGCACGTGTCGAAAAACTTTGTGACGGGAGAACTAGAACCGTTATGCTGCGCACCCCGGACAGAAACCATCTTACACGGCCAATCCAGCTGGTCATCCACCTCAATTCAACTACGGCAGTCATATTGCTCACTCCAGCTGAGTGAGACATAACGAGATATGACGAGACATTGATGCCACGGCAGTGTGCCCAACATGTAAGATATAAAATACACCATCACTATGAAATTTGGACGCGTTTGGCTGCAACCATTGTCAAAATCACCGATCTGGACGCATTAGGCTGTCACCATTGTTAAAACGATTGATCTGGACGCGTTAGGCTGTAACCATTGTCAAAACCATTGATCTGGATAAGTTAGGCTGTAACCATTGTCAAAAACCATTGGATTGGGCAAAACGAAGGTTAGGTTAGGTCTGGTGTAGGTGCGGCCAAAGGCCGCCGTAAGCTAGTGGGGCAAGGTTTACAAAAAACCATTGATCTGGGCGGGTTAGGCTGTAACCATTGTCAAAAACATTGGATTGGACAAAATAAAGGTTTGGTTTGGCTAGTTAGGGGCAGATGACCTCGTAGTTCCGCCCCTTATAACAACAATAACTACTACTACTACTACTAGGTTAGGCTAGGCGTAATCTTCACACAAAAAAATTATGAATTGAGATTGGCGTTCTTTTGTTTTAGAAAACTGCCTAAATTAGTACCGTATGCGTGGGGTTGGCACTACTGTTCCAACGTCGAAACTGGATGCCAGAGCTGGAATTTTTGCTATATGTCATGTTATAATTTGGGAGGGTTGGTGGGTTATAGACAGCTGAGGAGTGAACTACATCATTCCCAGATATATTTTGAATCATTAGAAAAGGTATTTATTGCAAATTTCACAAGTTATTTCTTTCCCCCACCCCCCTGGGTTCATGTCTCCTGAAATTTAGTTATTTAGTATCAGTCAAGACATGCACATCACTTCATTGTAGTAATACCCAAAATATAACTATGGATAGCTATATAAGACTTGTGTTTCTGAGCTTTACGAACATTTGAAAACACCAAATATGCCTCTTTCAGAAGTGGTTGAGCAATGACAATTGCAGTCATAGAATGAACAAGAAATAACGACTCAAGTCACATATTTACGTAATTTAGCACACATATTCAGTGCAGTTGTGATGATGGACAGTAATTTCAATTGGTAATGACTCCCATAACCCTCAATTACTGACGTGCGGTCCACGGGACGGCTCCCCTCCTACCATACCACCCCTTGCATGGGTCAGAGGCCCTGGAAACCTGTTTCTTTGTCTAGCTTCCTAACTTTCTGTCCGGTGAGTGTTGCTGAGGTGTTAGTAGCTGCCAGTGTTGTCTGGAGTTAGTTATTGTTGTTGCACGCCCCCCGGGACCTCACGTCCGTAATTGTGTGACTGTAAGTGTGTTGTGCTAATATCTGTTTATGAAGAACAGACGTTCTTATTGAATTAAAATATGGGTGACGAACCCGGACCATCAAAGATTTGACTATCTGACCCGTGTTTTGAGGACAAGGTGTCTCGTAAGTTATGAAACACCGTATCTCGGAAGATGAGTTGGAATATCATTTTCGGAATATGAAGACTGACTACACCCACAGTGATCTTGACACTGATTCAAATATATCAGACTAGTGGTGCTGAAATGGAGGAAGACCTGCCCGAGGACGGAGATAAGTCTTCAAGCTATTATTACGGAAGAGATCGTTTCAAATGGTCTTCAACCAAGCCAACAAGAAATGTTAGAGTTCCAGCTCATAACAAAGTAAAAATACCATCACTTCGTTCCAATCATAGGCACATGGATAAACCACTGATGAGAAGTTGCCAAGGGAATCCCGGAAGACCTGTTTCCTCTGTCCAGCAAAGAAAAAAAAAACGAAAAACATATTACCTGTGTCATGTGTGCAAACATCCGGTCTGCTTAGAATGCACCAAAAGAGTACAGTACCGTATGTTTGAACTGCATCACAAAGGGATAGCTTGATATAAAGCGGTGCAGGATTTTTTTATTTGTACTGGTTAAAATTTTAAGTGTTTTTTTATGTTGTCCATTATGTGAACTATACGTCCATCATTCAATTTCATGTGTATGTGTCATAGACTACAAAGACTGTCAACATTTTTGATACCTCTATTTTTGCTCAATCCAAAGTGCCATATTAAGAATAATATTATTTTTTTGCATAGATTTTGATTTTATTTGTTTATGTTGTATGTGTTTCAATTCAATGAGGGGTGGTTATTACAATAATTGATTAATGGAAATAACCATTATGGCTGTAGCATTTTCTAATCCATAAATACGTAAGTGGTCCATGGGACCTCATGTCAGTAACTATGCTGTAAAGATTTACGTCAGAACTTAAGGGATAATATCAAATAAGACCACCGGCTGCAAGAAATGTACGTATTAATTATTTTCATTAGTAGTCGACCATTACGGACTTTTGGCTACAATACATTCTAAGAACCTTACAGATACTTATCAGGGCTTCGCAGCACGATGTACAGTACATCAATTCTTCAGAACAATTATTTGAAGGGCGTAAAAACACACACTCACCAACAAACAAATCATCCACAACTTAACTTAAAGATGGCTGCATCTCTTTTCATAGTATCGTATCTCGTAAACAGTCAAGACCAAAGATTCACATGTCAAAGATATGCCCTTCAAGATTCTATCTGGGCACTAGCCCGATCACACGTTCCGACCAATGGGAAGAGCGTATGAATCGCCCGCTCTGGGACGTCTAGCTTTTCAATACACGCATACCGTATAGCAGAAAAAGAATTGGACCTAAACCTGTTCCTTGGGGAATTTCAATTTTTACTTCAGCACTTCTACTTGGAGTATCTTTGATTCGTACCTTTTGTATTCTGTTAAAAAGAAAGATTTTTATTTGTTCTTGAGGAGTACCACGAATACCTTCCTTTTCAAGTTTTTTCAAGTCTTTGGTAACAACAAAATATTTATTTTGATACCGTACTCAATTCACATATTGGCATTACTGCGTATTGTAATTTGTTTATCAATACATTCTTTACTCATTGCAGTATGGCGGATCCAGGCCTGGCCGGGCCCTGGGCGATATGATAAGGTGGGGCCCATATAGTTAGCAAGTAAAAAAAACGAATCAAATGGAGAATAGTTTTGAAATAATGTTATTATTTTTTGGTTAGGGGAGGAAATGCATTTACGAACATAGTGCCGGGCTCCTGAGTAGCAGACTACCGACTAAAACTACCCCCGTTACTTCTGACCACTAGCCTGGAACCGTTTATCACATTACTTCAGGCTAGAGTCATTTTACATTTGCCCGTAGGGCACTCCTCCTTAGTGAATTATCTTCCCTTCCCGCTCCCATGTTCTTTTATTGGATTTTTTCCAGGGTCTAAGATCCAAATAGCAAAGGTGCCTAATTGGTCTCTAAGCCTGAGAGGTGACTTCATATCTTGGTACTGTTCACTAATCAACAGCAGATCAGTTTGTTTCTCGGCAGCTGGTGGGCTGTTCTACTCCTTTTTATATTAGCTTGTAGAAATCGGATCATTTTCGATTCAGGTTCGTCGCTTTCTCCAGGGCCTCTCCGAACACCTTACATTGGCCCGATCCAGCCTCATGACACAAATCCTGCTGCGAAAAGCCACTCTCCACGCATAGGACAGACGTCTTTGGGTTGATGCAATCCTTGGCCGTGTGATCATTCTGTCCACAGTTGAAGCAAGAATTGCTTCTGTCAGGGCCCTCACAAATTTTGGCAATATGACCATAACTAAGGCATCGGTAGCATCTAAGGACTGAAATTCTACGCCTCACTCTACAACTGACCCATCCTACTTGAACCAAGCCTTCCCTTAGAATATCTTTTGAAGCTTTTTCTGGTTGAGTTATAACAGCCATTCTCTGCTTCCGACTGTTAGTCTGCGTTACCATACTCCTCAGACCATCCGGGGGTTCTTTAATAATGTCCTTAATGGAATAATAATAATAATAATAATAAAGAATACCGTAGTTACAATATCTTGAATACACTACCTACAGTACATTTTTTCATAATATGAGAGAAACCTTTAAGTCCCCTTGAAGAAAATTATGTAAACTATGAAATATTAAAATATTGGGACTTTTTTCCGGCTGAAGTCTTCTGTTAATTCACTGAAATCTAAGCTTGCTAAACGATCAAGGGAGGTCATAGCTGCACTGAAAGAGAATATAAATTTATTATTAATTCGAAAAAACGTTTGAAAAGTATAATTTATTAATTTATTAATGAATTAATTATTTTAAAATCCATGGCGCGGGGCCCCCCGGACCGCGGGGCCCTGGGCGGTCGCCCTCCTCGCCCTCCCCTAGATCCGCCCCTGCGTCCCAGCTGATTGTCCCATATCAATTGAACTATACAAACATAAAACTTTAACAATGGGTTTATTGACATTACTTAGACACCCAGGAATGGCAAACTTAGCTATGAAAGGAAGAGTCGAGGATAAGAACTGTAAGGGTAGATCAAGGTTAGAATATGTTAAACAGATTCCCTCGGAAATACGGTGTGGTAGCTATGTAAAGATGAAACGATTAGGTCAGGACAGGGTAGCATGGAGTGTTGCATCAAAGCAGTCAATAGGCTAAGACTGAAGACACAAACATCATCAATTCTTAATTTAGATTTTAGACTGTAATATCTTGTTCAATGTACAATTAAGGAGACTATAACCACACACAAAGAAATGTTTTTTTAATAGAATTAGTGCATTTTATTTTGAGCACCTTACTTTTTGGCGAGAATGAACAAACAGGAGTATTTCAAATGTTGTGGAGACATGGGACAAAAATAAGGTAAAAGTAGGCCTATTTAGTCTAACGGCGGAATGACATTGTATGCTCAGTGCCCAGCGCAGATTATCAGTGACACTGAGTTTTCAATACCAGAATATAAAGGTGTCCTTGACAGAGGTATGATTAATACTGAACGAAAGTAGAACGCGGCTTATACACTTGCATCAGGCATGAATGTGCCTTTTACATATCTTGGGTCCTTGTTTCATCTTCTGGACGATATTACGTATTGCCTGAATTATTTCCTCATCGTTTGATAGGGTATTTGAGCTAATTCATGTACTGTAGGCCTGCTAAAGAGAATGTTATCGCACGTTCTACGTTCATTCAGTGCTACTGAGGTACAGTATGTACCTAAAAATTAATTGCTATCCCTATGTCCCACTAGTAATGCAATTGTTAACCATCAACAGTCTCTGACTATGTTCGCAAAGAGAGTGACCTTAAACAATACACTCTATCTATGGTTCGTGTACCGAGTACACAATAATACAGTGTGGTCAAGCCATGTTGAGGTAATAGTTATATCAGGTAAGGGATTCAAACCCTTGCTTTCTTGTAAAGAAAATTTGAACTTAAGTCAAACACCATAACCACTCGGTCAAACTGACAGTTACTAATTTAATTATTTTTGTGAACTTGAGTGTTTATAAAACTTTTTCCAGTATACATTGACTAAACCACTTGTTTGTTTGGAAATATAGATTTTGTTTTGTTTGACCATAACATTGCAGTTATGAGTCTTGTGAACTGGGTGTTTAATATAGGGTTAAAGGCATTTTTAAATAATTTTAGAAAAGCTCTTAGGTATCGTGTCATGGGTTTTAGTAATGCATTACTGTTCGTTGACTAACATTTACCGTTACACAACATTATTTTGGTGAGCTCTACATGTTGTTGTTTGAGTCGTCAGTCTTTTGACTGGTTTGATGCAGATCTCCATGCCTCCCTGCCCTGAGCGAAACGTCTCATCTCTATATAACTACCACACCATACATTCAAGGCTATCTGTTTAACATATTATAACCTTGGATCCCCCCTACAAGCTCTTGGGTTCAATTCCTAGATTTAACACAAACTTTTAAAAGTGGTATGGCAACTAAAACTAGTCTACTCAGTCTCGAGTGGTCCAAATAATTAGAGAAGGTTTGATTCACACCTCAACCATAGAGCACCATGTTCTTTTTTTTTTAAATAATGATAGCCATTTGTTCAATTTCACATTTCACACATTGCAATTTGTCAATTTTCCATTTGCATTTTTTTAAATGACAGTTTGATGTTTTTCAATTTCATGATATGGAAACATGGATTTTTCCATTTTCATATTTACACATTTGTCAATTTCCCATTTGCATATATTTTCTTAAAAGTCCGTTTAAGGTTTTTAAATTTTGTCTATATGGAAACATGGATTTTCCATTTTGCTGTTTACAAATATTTTATATATTTATTTTGTGTGTATGTTGAAAAACGATATTTCCAAAACACGATTTTTTATTTTTCATTTTATGATTTTGTAAATGATCTTAATGTGAGTGCTTGACCATGGCAATAATACAGTCTATCTATGTGTTAGCGGAACCATAGAGGCTTATTACTACTGCAAGTAAGTATGTTTTACAAAAAACGACTATCTACCACTGCATTTGAAAAACAAAACGATTGAAAAAAATCTATTTTCCATTCATATATAAGTGCTAATTCTCCCTCTCCCCACCCTACCTCACCGTATTTTCTCTGGTCAAACAACCAATGCTACCCACACACACACACAAGCTTTCTATATATCTCTCTCTCTATATATATATGTTTTCTCTTGTCCACGAGATAAAAAGTATGGTTGCTGGATTGTATCCTGCACTGTTTATGCGACATACCTTTGCCAGTTCATAAAACCGTTAGGTATTTCTCTACACATAGCGATTTTACCACTGCTCTACCTACGCCTTTTGCTTGTTTGGCTTTCTTACAGTCTAGTATGTGATAGGAAGCATTAACTGTATGTCAAAACCAGTCCACGTTTGTATTTGTAATCTAAGTAATAGAGACAAGTGTAATCAGTTTTAAACATTATCTCTGCTTTTATTTGTATGTTTATGACATGCATATTAACCTAAAATCAAACCCTAGTCTACCTTAGTGAAAGGCTAACAGTTTAACCACTGCGTCACCATACCCTTTCTTCTTAGTTTGATTCGTTCTAGGCCTTAGAGCTAGAAATCGAGTTAAGATCTCCAGTGAAAGAGGCACATGTGCTCACCACTATAGCACGTAATGTTTAGCTGGTAACATTAGACAACTGAAAATGATTGTATTTCTGTTAGCCAAGCATTTCTGTCATTTACCTACTGTGTGAGCTCTGCCAGCAAGACAGTTTAGTTTAGAACAAGTGTGTGTGAGTGTGTGTATAGATTATTAGCCTCAGGTATTTAAAGCTTGTTGTGTGTAGCGACCATCTTGTCCCAGTAACCACTGAGCAAGTTTTAACAGTCAACCCATAATAACTGCATAGGATAGTTGTGTGTGGTTCATGTACTTGTGTGTGTGCATTAGCATCATGCACTAGCTTTACCTTACCCTCTATAGGTAGAGCGTTATCCCTTTCCTTTCTGACATTACCAATGACCACATTCACCCACAAGTTTTACACTTACACCATTGACTTGTTTTTGATTAAGTTTGGTTCGGTTTGGTTGGGTTTGATTCAGCTTGGTTCAGTTTAGTTCAATGTAGTCACCATTTTGGATTTTAGCTATCCTCTTTAACCAATCAATTAAAGATTGTCTACTCTTATTTCTTGAATCGATAAATCAGATTTTGTATACACCATTTGTCATTTATTATCCCATACCTACAACCTATACTCTCTCTGTACTGCAGTTTGATCTGAAAACGAGTTCCAATGGTGAAAGATTTGTCAGTCACCATACATGTAGCCTACAATAATTCTTTCACTACCTAGCTATGTTTCATCACTCACTGTAAACATTTCACATGTCCATATCCGATTATAAGTTTATAAAATCTCAGGTCGATGACCTTGATGTATTGGGTATTTTTGGGTAAATTCATTAGCCATGGGAAAGGGTTGACCATTCTAAGTCCTATGACACCTCACATGTTGATATCCGATTATTAGTTTATAAAATCTCAGGTCAATGACCTTGCTGTTTTGAATTTTTGAGATAAATTCATTGGTCATGGGAAAGGGTTAACCATTCGTAGTCCTATGACACCTCACTTGACCCTCTCTACTGATAAGTTTATAAAATCATAGGTCAATGACCTTGCTGTTTTGGGTATTTTGGGTAAATTCGTTGGTCATGGAAAAGGGTTGGCCATCCTGAGTCTTGTGACACCTCACTTGCCCCTCTCTGATTATTAGTTGATAAAATCTTAGGTTAATGACCTTGATGTTTTTTTGGGTAAATTCAGTAGTCATGGAGAGGGGTTGGCCATTTTAAGTCCTATGACACCTCACTTGACCCTCTGTGATTATTAGTTAGCGAGATATTAACGAAAGTGCAGTTAGGCCCTTTTGACAAAAAATGAATAATACATTCAAAAACAGGGCGTCACCCCAAGTCCAACGACCCCTCATACAAGTCCCTAGCTTTCTTAGTTCATAAGATATTAAAAAGCCGATGACCTATTAGTTTTTGGATCTTTGGTTAATTTGTAAAAAAACGTATCTATAAATCATTATTCAAAAAGCCCACCCTCTTACAAAAAAACAATTGCGCATTTGTAAAACAAAAAACAAAAATGATAAATCATAGCGGCATTCAGTTGTATGCATGCACATTTTTGTGGAACGAGTTTAATTTCATATTGGCATACAAACTCTCACATGTTGCACATGGAAAGCGACTTTTACCTAAAAATTATTATTACACCCCCTAGTAGGGGTAGATTTTATTTTTGAGTGGAAATAAGTTATCCATAGGAAAGGGGTTGTCTGCCGGAGTAATTTGACTACTTGTACATGTCTCTAGCCTTATTCCCACTACTGTCAAAACAGGTTGTGACTTGTTAGCTCTTATCGTGCACGTGCACATGTGAACACTTGTGTGTTAGGTCATATTACACATGAACTTTCATTTTCTCACGTATGAATCAAAACAGGATGTGACTTGTTTCACAAGGAGAATGCTAATAATGACATCTCACACGTGTTCACATGTATTTCGTCACTTTCCTTTCATAGCGTTATCCCATTATAGTAGTGGTGAACAACGTCAATTCAACACACACAAATGTAGTTAGGCCCTTTGACATAATTTAAATAAATTCATGGGCTAGTCCGTAGGAACCAGGCCAAAGGGACCCTTCCAAAGGGATCAGTCCAAAGGGGCAAGGACTTGTCCACAAGGACTCGTCCACAAGGACCTGTCCACAAGGACTCGTCCACAAGGACCTGTCCACAAGGACTCGTCCACAATGACCCGGCAACAATGACCCCGCCAACAATGACCCGTCAACAATAACCCATCCATAGGGATCCACCCCCCCCCCCCCACCCTCTTCAAAAGCCATAAGTGAGCATGCTAATTCATAGTGGCTTTCCACCGAACATATGCACTTTATGTGGAACAACATTTCATTCCATATTAGCATTCAAACTCTGACATGTTGCAATTGGTAACAGAGATTCTCTAAAAAATTCAATTTCACTCTCTAGTAGGGGTAGGTTTTATTTTTGGGGTTGAAATATGTTGTCCAATGGAAAGGGGGTGTCAGCCCGAATTCAATGACACCTCATTCGTCAAAATCCGACAACGGGTTCGGGAGTTATCGGGCTGCCGCCATCTTGTGAGGTGGGGAGGTGGATTTAGAACTCTCACAAAACCACTACTAGAAGATAATTCGTTTATACGTGAGGACAAGGACTTTTATCAGAATCCGTCACCTGAATAGGCATATCAAGATCAAATTACTGGAGAAATATGCAGCAATAAAGAACAAACTCTGGGTCGTTTCGTCATCTAAAACTCAAGTCGCATAAAATGTAAGTGTTTATAAACTGATCATTTTCATACCAATGTTACATTAATAATGTATGTTGTTGGGACTGGGACATCTTGATCATCAGCTCCATCTACTTGTCTTCAATTTGTAATCCGTGCTTTTAAGGTGACTGTTGGAATGTGTGTGTGACCGTAATTATTAGGGACGGAAATGGGGTAAGTGCTCCGGAACTTGAAACAAGGCAGGCTACTATCTCGGCATTTGCCTGGAGAGAGTGTGGAAAGCCGCTGTCAGCGCCGGGATTTGAACCTCTGAACTCCTGACTTACTACAGCTTCCCATCGCGGTCGTAGTGAGCAATATAACGCGCTTGGCTACACCGCAGGATCGCTAAAGCATGATTATGTAGCCTATCGCTATTGCTCAATTTTGTATTTCCATCCTCTGCACGTCTTTTATTGTGTTTTGTGAGGCTTCTTTTAAGCTCAGCTGATACTTAGGTGCGGTAGCGTAGTTAATCTAAAATATTTTGTGTGTGTGTTTATGAAGTATATTTCGCATTATAAACCACTGCAATATATTGTTTATACCTTTCTCTTTATAATGCGCATATTGCCATTATTGTGATTGAATACCACGAGCGGAAAAGAGAAGCGAAATATGACTGTGTTTCCCGTAAGAATGCATTGTAAATATCAGCTGGCATACGCCTGCTACATCCGAGCTGCGTCACAGTTTATCAGCCAATGGGAGCGAGAGGCACCGGAGTGTCCTACCTTATAGTCTACTTACCTTGCTGGATACAGTAGTGAATTGCAGAAAATACAAGACAGTACCTCCGCATCGTGTTACAAGGAACCCACTTCAAATGAAATACAACAATTCTCCCTCATTGAACCAACATTGAATGAAAGGGCTAAAAGTATTTATCCTCACAAATTTATAAATACTCTTACCGGCTAACTTGTATCATTGTCATGCTAAAGAAGTTCCTTGTTACAGTTTTTAATCTGTGTATCCTAGACAATTGAATATTGTAAATTAATTCACACGGGGCACGAACATGTCTAAGCAGAACTTTGGTTGCAAGATATATCTTGAAATGAAGATATACGGTAAGAGCTGGGAGTACAGAATCTAAATGACAAACTGGAGCAAAACAGATTGAGATGGTTTGGACATGTCAAACGGATGAATGAAGTAAGGCTACCAAGACGAGCACTGGAACGTCGGTTGACAGGGAAGAGAGGACTAGGAAAACCAAGAAAGCGTTGGATGGACTCGGTGAAGAATAGCATTAGTAAGCCGAACCTTGATTGGAACACCGTATCGGAAGAGGAATGGTGGAAAGACAGAACAAAGTGTAGAGGAAGCACATTTGCCCCCACCCAGTGTCAGCTGGAAAAGGGGAAATGAAGAAGATGATGATAAGATTTATTCACGTCTGTTTAGAGTATTTCAAATATCCCTACACCGAACTAAAAATTATTATTTCGCCGCGAGTTACATCAAAGACACGGTGACGATATTTCTATCAACGCACCCGTAAAACCACGACACATTCGGTACCGGTAGGCTACATTATTATTACCGGTATTAAAGGAAAATGTTAAGATTATAGAGGTATTTTTAACACAATCGAGAAAATATCAGTTAATATGTTTTATCATTATGGCCAGGTAACAAATTACAAGACTTAATAAATACATATTTCATCAATAACCAAAAGTAAACTTACCGGTACGCGTATTCCTTATCCCTCCTGGACTACAACATGGTCCGTATTTGAAGGCATGAGATTGGCGGATATTTTGACCAAATGAATGGTATGAAATATATGATCGTTCAAAACTACAATCGTTAATCACGCAGGATAGTACCCTGGTTGTAGTATCCTATAGGTTTCCAACTTCACCAGAAAACAGCCGTTGCCTTCTTAGATTTAACTGCTGCATATGATACAGTTTGGAGAGAAGGTCTACTGTATAAATTCCTAAAAGTGATTCCCTGTAAATCTATGGCCCAGCTTATTGACAATATGATTAACAACAGACATTTCCAGGTTGTCTTGGGATCAAAAATCAGCAAACGAAAGAAGCTAACTAATGGCCTCCCACAGGGTTCAGTACTGGCTCCTCTCCTCTTCAATCTGTACTTATCGGATCTACCAGAAACAAACTCAAAAAAGTTTTGTTATACTGATGACATAGCATTGGCCACTAGACACCAAAATATGGAAGATTTGGAAAATGTACTTGAAGATGATTTGTCTAAACTTGGAAGATATTTCCACAAATGGAGGCTCCAACCCAGTGCTACAAAAACTGAGGTATCTTGTTTCCACCTGAGCAACATATTGGCTATTACCCAACTCAATGTAAAATTCGAGGGGAAGATTTTGAAATATAACAAGTTCCCAAAGTACTTAGGAGTAATACTTGACCGAACACTCTCTTACAAGCAACACCTCCAGAGCACAGCAGCTAAAATTAGAAGCCGCAACAATATATTGCTAAAGCTATGTGGAACATCTTGGGGAGTTTCTGCCACTACTACAAGATGCTCTGCCTTAGGTCTAGCCTTCTATGTGGCTGAATACCGCGCCCCAGTTTGGCTCAATAGCCCACATGTCAAACTCGTTGACACCCAGTTGAACAACACCATGAGACTAATCACTGGTTGTATAAGAACTAAACCAGCATATTGGCTTCCAGCCCTCAGCAATATTCTACCACCCCACCTTCGTAGAGAAGTTGCCTTGCTACGGGAGTACTACAAGATCATGGATCACCCTACACTACCAATTCATGAAGACATCCCCTCTCTTCAAATGAACAGGCTCAAATCCAGGAAGCCACCCATTTGTCATGCCCAGAGGCTTGTAAGAAACCATTTTGATTCCAGCATGCAATGGATTACTGAATGGACACTAAAAGCTTGTCCTGAGTCGAGCTCCTTCCTGGACCCTACAAGAACATCCACTCCAGGTTCCGATCTGCCTAGGAGGGCTCGGGCAACTCTCAATAGGATTCGGACAAACCACGGAGTATGCAATGGAACTTTGTTCAAATGGGGAAAAATTTTGTCTCCTCAGTGTGATTGTGGTGCTCCAAATCAAATCATCCAACACATTGCAACTGACTGTCCTCTGAGGGCATATGGAGGGGACTGGATCGACTTCCTGTTGGCGACACCTGACGTGGTCCAATAGATAGACTCATTAGACCTGAGACTGTAATAATAGTGTAAACAGTAAAAATAATATACAGTATATTTTAAAGTGATTTTCTTTGTAACTTTCTCTGAAATTTTGTATTGCCAAACGATAAATAATAAAATAAATAATAAAGTATCCTATATTCTTTGGTAGCAGGTCACGAGCAGGAGGTTTGTTGTTTACAGCACACAGGAGTGTTACACAATGTAGGGAGGAATTGTGGTGTGAAAAGTAATTTAAAAATGTTGAAGAATGTGTTAATTAAAACTGTAGTTCTTGAAATGACAGTGCATGTTTTAAGATTTTTTCTTTATTGAGAACAATTTAACAAAGCCCCTGGTGGACAATTATAACCTATAATAATACTTTAATAGTATTTCGCACAATGTGCATTGAATGTGGCTTGTGGCCATGTGTTTTTGATACTCGTGGTGACCTTTATTGTTTAATTCTGGTGCAATATTCTCAATTCAATATCATTTTTAGCTAGATTATGTATCAGAGTAGGTTGGTTCACTGTGAGAGCCCAACTGAACCTATATGAATGAGACTGGCTTAATTAGGCTACATGTCTGCCTTTACATATCCCTGATTTATTGGAATGGGTCTATACCAGTACGTAGAGTGTACGTAAACTGTTGATCTAATTGTATTTCATTTCATTTTTTAGGGCATGACCCACTTCAAGAAGGCAGCAGATTATATACCACAGTTGTCCAGTAGTGGGATCAGAAAGCCTACAGGCTGGAATTGTCTGAACTCTTGTCCGAGCTGTGGAATCAGACAAGGTAACTTATTGATGAAATTTTAATCTATTAATTTTTCACTAATTTTTTGTATATACGTAAGCTAGATCTGGATTGATCTGGGAATGATGTTGTTCACTCATTGGCTGTCTATAACCAACCCAAATTATAACACGACATATATCAGTAAAAAATTCAAGCTGTGTCGGCCATTTTCAGCGTTAGAACAGTATTGCCAACCCCACGCATACGGTACTGATATTGGCGGTTTCGTAAAACAAAAAAACGCCAATCTCAACACATTCAATCCAATGGTTTTGGGGTCAACAGTGCTCCGGTAACCTCGCGCGGCCGAAGGCCGCACCCACACCCGACCATTCTAAACTTCGTTTCCTCCCATCCAATGGTTTTTGACAATGGTTACAGCCTAATGCGGGCAGATCAATGGTTACAACCTAACGCGTCTAGATCAATGGTTTTGTCAATGGTTAAAACCTAACTCGTCCAGATCAATGGTGCCCCGCTAGCTTCCCGCGGCCAAAGGCTGCACCTACACCCGATCATTCTAACCTTCGTTTTGTCCAATCCAATGGTTTTTGACAATGGTTACAGCCTAACGCCTACAGATTCTCCTAGTACTGGTGTATTTTATATGTTGGGCACACTGCCGTGACAGCAATTTTTCGTCATGCCTCGCCCAGCTGGAGTGAGCCAACATGGCCGTCATAGTTCAAATTAAAAAAGAAAGAAACACACATAATTACGTAATTTAGCATATATTTCCAGTATATTGGTCATAATGAACTAGAATTTCAATAGGTATTGTCCCCTGGAACCCCTGAAAAGATATGAAAATCATATATTATCATTTATCATCTAAGTGAAACTGTAAAAGTCAGGTTCCTGTTTCATGCACTGGTAATCTAAGGCATTTCATATGCTGAGTGTGAATTGTGTAAAGAAAGCTGTGATAGATATCACATACTAACTTGCCCTGAATGACTTGAATCGTTACGGTACGGTATTAAATTTCTGTACTCGTCTGTAATTGTATCTATGTCCATAGTGCGCATTTCTCTTGTTATTATGGAACAGGCTTAATAAGTTAACTTCCATTCTATGTACCGGCTTAGCCCCGTTCAATAAACCAGGGCTATGTAAAGGCAGAAGAGACAGACATGTAATTAAGCCTCGTCTACCCCCCACTGTGCATGACAAAATCCAGGGGAGTTTATATTGGTTAGGGTCGCGCTACATAACAATTGTTGGTCTGGATGAAAATATTGGGCTAGGCAGAAACCATTGATTTGCATGAAAATTATTGATGCGTTTTGATTAGGGACCCTGATTTATGGTAATATAAGAGGCTTCAAAGCGGTGAAATGAATTGTCCATAGTGGTGAAATAACAAAAGCGAGGTGTGAGTGTGCTTAATATCCATGTGTACGGTGCACGGATTTGGTTAAATAATGAACACTACACAAACATTTGGAGGAGTAAGAAACAATTTAATCTAGTTTTTTTTCTTTTTCAATAGAACTTAAACTCAAATGAATTTGTGTTCAATACCTAACCTAACATTTACTTCCCCGTGACTACCATAGACCTTTTCTCACTAACTCGTGAAACGTATGATGCCCCCAAAATTATGCAGAGCATTGTTTCCATGTTTTCAGGACTTCGACCAATCAAGTCTGAGAAGGGACTTCGTTATCCCACATCTTATGAAAATTCCTATTTTAAGGTTTATTTTCTATGAAGGGACTATTTCAATTGATTTTATAGTAAATATTTTTAAAAATTATCTTATTACCATCATTTCATTCGTATTTAGCATTTTAGGGTGAAAATAATATACAGGGACTTCGTTTTATTTGTGACGGGGATTTTCGCTCGCCCTCGTTGCGAGCCTGTCTCCCGCCAAGCACTTTGCCGTAATGCGGCTCTCTCCCGGCACTGAGTCATTGAGTAGAGGAATATGTACTTACCTGGTTCACAGCTGGTGTTGAAAATGTGCCAGCGATGTGTATCAGTGAATGGCGAACATTTCACCGACCAGGGCTGGTCCTTCATCCAGCCCACCTGATAAGATCAAGATAGTGGTGAAGAGGGAGACGGTGACATGCTATTTCTCTCACCCACCAGCTAATTGGGTGGCTACTGCATCTGCTGGCCCTTCCGCTCCCACGACCATCAAGCGAAGCAGGCAGAAGCCAAACCCCTCACTGTGGAGGAACTTCCCTATACTAAGAAGAAATCACCCACGGAGAAGAGAGAAACGACGTGTCTGAGACGGACACTCGGTCTTGGGACAGGGAGAAGGTCCCTCGACACGTCTCTCGCTCTTCTCCGAGAGTGAGACAGGTTAAGTCAGACGAGGATCGCGTGCCATATAAGAAAGCTCTCCCTCCTTCATCTTCGGATGGAGATGTACGTACAAATCTCCACCTAGAGATGGGGATGGGTGGCAAACGGTCAAGCGGAAGTCCACACTATGGCACTATTGCAATGGAACTGGGTAGCTCGTGTAATGAATTAAGAGTGGCTGTAGGTCCCTATATAATCCGGACATCTAGCGAGGTGCCTCCGTGGAAAGTCCCGCGTCCGAAATTCGGTTAGATCCACATCGTGGTCCTAAGGTGAATGCGGATGCCTCCGTCTATCGGAGTCATTTCCTCAGCATAGTTCACCAATTTCTAGATGCTGGCATTCTCTACACGGATGGTTCGAAGGTAAATGAGAAAGTGGGTTGTGCTTACGTAATTGATGGTGCAAATACAAAGATCTCTTGGCCTGAGGCCTGTAGTGTGTTTACTGCGGATCTCGTTGCCATGAAGCTCTGCAGTTTGCACTACAGGATGCACGAATCTACTTTCTCTTACGTGCCAACATGTTTCCCACAACAGCTAGTGCACAGAATCCACGACCTACTAGCCGTGTTGTGCCGCGCGCTGACACTCGAATCGCCTTTTTGTGGCTTCCAAGCCACGTGGGAATTGCGGGAAATAAGCTAGCAAACCAAGCTGCAAAACAGGTGGTATAACTACCACCTCAACCAATGGAGGTACCCGCTAGAGATGTTCACTCTTAAGTTACGCCTACAAGAGAGTCAGTGGCTTGCCGACCCAATGCGTGGTAAACTGAGATCGATCAAGGTAACTACTCGCGTGTTGCAGAGCTCCTTCCAGTCACGGAGGGTTTCCCTCATTTTGTGTAGGCTAAGTATAGCTCATGCAAGATCCACCCACTCGTATCTAACGAGAAGGGAAGACCCCCCCGTTTGTACTCATGGAGGCGTATTCACATTTGAATCTTGCTGACTTACGAAGAAACCTTGGTTTGCTGATGACACTCGAACCTATATTAGCTGATGTCGTGGTGGCTGCTGATCTAATAATCCGCTTTATAAGTGAGAGTACGTGAATATTTACTCGAGAGACATTGTCCTTTTTTGAAAATTTATTTTTTGTTTTCTGTATGGGGGGGGGGGGAGGGTATCGAACCCTCAACCTTCAACGGCGCTATGGGGGTATTTTCGTATATCCGATGTAGCATACGACTTCATAGTAATTTTATGAACAAAATACCGTACAATTCCGGGTCATACATAGCAAATTCAAATTTTCCGCTGAGCTCCTAGGAGGGATATCGAACCCTCAACCTTGAAGGACGCTACGGGTGGAGGTTGGTTCCATTCCCATCTCAGCTATCCTAGAAGTGATTTTCCGTGGTTTCCCCACTTCTACTCCATGGAAATGTCGGAATGATTCCTAACTCCTAAGCCTTAGTTACAAATACACTCCCACCGCGAAACTTTATAAGAATAGCATATGCTATTCAACAAACACTACACTCTAGGTACTCCCCAAAGTGGAATTTCTATAAACTGTCATCCCAATCTGTTGTTTCTGCATTGAGATGTACTGTATTATAGCAGAGATAAACGAGTAGAGCACTAACAATATTCTGTTTATTGCAGTGTAGGGCAGCTGGATTGGCTCAGCTGCAGCTGTGATTGAATACGGCTTTGCTATTTTTACAGGTCAGGATTGACTCACTCTTGGGAGATTTGATAGTCTACTGATAATTATACCTTATCGTTAAAAGCCCTAAGGTCATCTTATTACTATTTACGGTGATGATATGTCGGTATGCTCACGTCTCTAAAAGATCCGTATCCCAACACTCTTCCTAAATGGTGGCATATCGTTCACAATGTTCCTACCCAGCTCACTGGAAGGGTATCCTGATGATGATGAGCATGTGTTTTATATGCCCCTCAATAATTTTATTGCTTTTATATGGTATTTACAAATTTTGTTCTCTTTGCTGGTATTTTATGTGAATGGATGCGATCTATGATAGTTCTTCTGTTGAGCTCTTCGGAACATCAAGATAACTGAAGAGATTATTTTTAAGAATAAACATTGTAATTTAGTCTTCTATTAGCTGTAATGTCAACCAGTCTTTATCATCTCTGTAAATATTTTAGTAAAGTACACATTATGCAATTATTACCTCATAACTTATTTAAATTTAATATTTCTCCCTCTTTTTATAATGTTATAATCTTAAATTTACTGTAACTTGCAGGTTGGTTGTAATGTGGAGAGAACCATGTTTTCTCCGGCGGTGGCATACACCTGCATAGAAACCGGTTACATGCCATATCCATTATACAGGAGATGTCTCATTAGCAATGCTGTCTTTTTTAAGAAAATTTTATTTGGAGTGTTTTCTGACATGAAATTAAACTATTCTATGGTCTTGAGCCATCATTCAGGGAGGTTTCTTATCCCGTGACGATACCAGTCTCTGAGTTCTGATGCGAAGAATTCTGAGGAACCCACTTCCACAGCTTCAATGTTTTCGCCATTTTTCCCATGCAATAAATAGACCATGGATCGCAAAATATGGTAATCTGAGGCACAAGATCAGGGCTGTATGCTGATGTGGTAGAAGTTCAACTCCTCCCAAGAAAATATTCTGTTAATGGCCATAAAGGATTACGGCATTTAGGTCAAGGATTTTACTAGTGTACAAACCATGGACGGTAGAAAATTAAAATATTGGACTCATATAGGTCACTAACTTGGGACCTGCAGCTTTGGCTTCTGTTACTCTACCTCTGAGCTTATGATGTTGGTTCTTTAGGTGCTCTGCGACATCGTGGTCATGTATCCCCGTATACTTGCGTGTGTGTACAAGTTGTCTGCTAACCTGTGTCACTGTCATATCTGTAGTAGTGTGTGTACTGTAGTAGTAAACAAGGTAGGATGTGGATAGGATCAGCCGTGGCCTTATGTTAGGTACCATCCTGGTATTTTCCTGGAGTAGAATTGGAAAACCATTTCCGGGAAGGCTGAGGTAGGAATCGAATCCGCCCCTTCTCAGTTTTGCCTCACGAGGCTGAGTGTACCAGCCCTCTGACCAGAATTAAATTTCTTGGCGGAGCCGGGAATCGAACCCGGGCCTCCACAGTGACTGAGCTTATAGTAATAATAATAATATCGTATGGCCTCGGGTGCCGGGTGCAAGCTTTGTTAATTGACACCCAGAGGGCAGCTTCCATGTCGAATTTCGTCGTTCCTTTGAACGCTATGAAAGTCAAGGAGGCTAGATATCAAAGCTCCTTGACACTACAGCGCTTTCTAGTAGAGAATGGAGGAACTTTGTGTTGGTGTAAAATCCCGAGATTAATTTTGCCATTGAACACAGCCTACTGAATTCAAATGGGTTCTTTAACATGCCAACAACGTATGAAATCCATGTCGTGATTTTTGTCGCCTTTCAAAAATCACTTACCACGGTCAGGGGCGAACCAGCAAGCTTGGGGTTGGTAGTCCGACACGTTAACCACTCGCCCACCGTGGCAATCACTGAGCTTATGTGGAGACACCTTTAATTCTCACGTCAAGGGTGCAGTTGTGTCATTGGGCTATGCATTATGCTTACGGTAGGTTCAGAGGAGTTGGATGTCGCAGGTCGTTTGTTCAACTCCATGTGGTTGCACTGAGGCGGGAAATCTACAGTATTGACCTTGTTAGGTTGTTTTGGGAATATTCTTATCGTTACTAGGCTAGTAAGGAATATATTTCTCAGCCTTGCTTATTACAACAAACCTCTATGCATGTACCTTGCATAGAAATTTATACTCGGCCTCGGTTGCAATAAGATTTTGCAACGAAGAAGGAAATCTGGCAACCTGGCAAATGTTATTCCCTTCTTAAAGAGTATACAGTTTCCTCCTGAGAACAGTCTGCAAGGCACCAGGCCTGTTTCAAGACCAAGGTCAATTGTGTTGACAGTCAACCCTTGTAAATAAGGGGTTACGATACTGAACGGAGCGACGTGGTTTAAGCTACAATGTGCCCATTCCCCTTATGGGGAAAGCACAAGGATTTGCCAAGGATTAAGAATTTGTGGGCATATAAAATAAGGATAATCATAACTCAGCAATTTTTCTAGATTTGTGCCATGTCTTGTGTGGGGTTTTGTCTAAGACACCAAGCTGACTCATCAGCAGGCACTTGGTGCCCCCCCCCCACCGGATTAGCGAACTACATGCTACCTCCCTTTTTATGAAGCATACCTGCGCCTCTTTACTGCGAGAACTAAAAGGGAAAGCCCACACAAGGCCCGGCACAAACCTAGAGAAATTGCTGAGTTTTACATTGAAGCTTATTTGCAGATCCACCAAAATAGTTTTATTCATTACTCTTTATTGATAACCTTCTGCCACACTGTGCCTGCCTCTCACCCGGAAGGTCCGGGTTCGATTCCGTCAGGGATTTCAAAAACTTGCGTGATGGCTGGAACGGGGTGCACTCAGCCTCGTGAGGACAATTGAGCACTGTCTGGCAGAGACCTGGTCACGAAAACCAGGATTAACAGCCAAGGGGACCCGGTGCGTTGACCATGCGTCACCCCGATATCTGCAGGCCAAATGGCTGGGCAGTACTTACTTACATACTTACTTAATTCCTGCCGCTCCTTCCGGAGCATAGGGCCTTGGCGAAATTTCTCCACGCATTACGTTTCCTGGCCATTCTCTTCACTTGACTCCAGTTCTTGTCCACCTCTGCAATTTCATTTTCGATCGTCCTCTTCCAGGTCTTCTTAGGTCGACCTCGCTTCCTGGCGCCTTGAGGATTCCAGTCTAGCGCCGCCCTCTCAATAGCTCCGTCCGGCTTCCTTAGTGTGTGATCAATCCAGCGCCATTTCCTCTCCTTGATCTGGATGCTAATCGGTTGTTGATTGGTGATGGTCCAAAGATCTTCATTTGAGATTATGTCCGGCCACCTCGCATTCATGATGCGACGCAGACATCTGTTAATGAACACCTGTAGCTGGTTGTTGATCGGTTTTATGACTTTCCATGTTTCACAGCCGTAGAGGAGAATCGACTTTACGTTGCTATTGAAAAGGCGGAGCTTGGTCTTCCTGGATATGTTTCTATTTCTCCAGATGGGGTAGAGCTGGACAAAGACACCATTTGCCTTCCTGATACGGCTTCGAACATCTTCCTCTGCTCCCCCATCATTTGTGACTACTTCCAAGGTAGAGGAAGGACTCAACTCGCTCAATGTCCTTTCCGTTGACTGTCAAACTAGTCCTGATGTCAGAATTTATCCTCATCTCTTTGGTCTTGTTGGTGTTGATCATCAGTCCTGCACGTTCTGCATCTCTCTGCAACCTCCCCAGCTTATCTTGTATGTCTCAGTACCGTTGTGCCATAATACAAATGTCGTCTGTGAAATCCAGATCTTCAAGCCTGTCATTTATACCCTATTGAATACCCCTCTTCCGTCCTCCCATTACCTTCTTCATCACATTATCCAGGACTAACAGGAACAGAGTGGGGGAAAGGACACACCCCTGTCTCACACCGGAACTGACCTTTATCTTTTCTGTTAATTTGCCTTCGTGAAGAACCAGGCACTCATACCCTTCGTACATCTCTTCCATGATTCTGATGATCTTTGTTGGAATTTTATATTCCTCGAGGCCCTTCCACATGATTCTTTGATTTACGGAGTCGAAGGCTTTCTCGAAGTAAACAAATGTGAGGTAAAGGGTATTCCGCCACTCCACACCCTGCTCCAGGATGATTCAGAGGGTGTTGATGAGATCCACACAGCTGCGATGTTGTCGAAATCCAGCCTGTTCCTTCCGAAGCCTTTTTCTACGCAGTCTTTTATACGATTCAGGATGACTCTCGCCAGCACTTTGCTTGGAATGGACAGCAAGGTGATACCCCTCCTGTTGTTACAGTTTGTGGTGTTCCCTTTCTTCGGCAACTTGACTATCAACCCCTTCCTCCAGTCGGTTGGTATTTTCTCCTCCTTCCAGATCTTCTCCAACAGCGGGTGCAGCAGATCGATCGTAATATCCAGGTCTGCTTTCAGTACTTCCGCTGGGATATTATCCAGACCTGGTGCCTTCCCGCATTTCATCTGCTTCAACGGCTGTCCGTATTTCGCCCCGAGTTGGGGAGTCGAGGCTGATGTTTGGGTCACTTTCTGCTTCCTCTTCATCTTCTCCTCGCTGCTTACTTTCTGGTCCTCTATCTCTATTAAGAACCTCCGCAAAATGTTCTCTCCATCTTGTCAGCTGCTGTTCACGGCTGGGCAGTGGTCGCTTGGTAAGTCTAGGCCCTTCACGGGCTGTAGTGCCAGGGGTTGTAATTATTATTGTTATTATTTAGCCACACTCTTTATGTAGAAATATAGTGTTGAATTTTGCCAATTCCATACCTGTTGGCTTTAACTAAGTACCTGAACAAAATTTCAAGTATTGAATGTACACCCAGGGATATTTTTCTCTATCAGAACTTGACAGACAGCCATGTCCATATCAAAGTAAATGTATTGTATAGCCTTTGTTCAGGTTCAATGATATTATGTAACTGGACAGGATGAAATGAAGCCTGCTTCCAGTCGACCAACTGGGTCAGGGAATGTAATTAATGAAGCCCCCATCTAGCGGCGAGGATATGAACTGTGCCGGTTTCCGAAGCCTGTCACACTCCCCTGGGGCAATAATTAAATGAATGATAGTGGAGTGTGTTGCTGGAATGAAATTGTGATAGGGAAAACCGGAGTAAAACCTGTCCGCCTCCGCATTGTCCAGCGCAAATCTCACCAGGATTTGAACCACGGACCCAGCGGTGAGAGGCTGGCGTGCTGCCGCCATAGCCACAGAGGCTCAACTGGACAGGATATTGTTTCATTTTAGGTTACATGTGGTCATTCAACCCTGTATATTGTCTGTTAACCTGTGTTACGGTGTCTGTAGTAGTGCATGTATTTCACTCAAATATGATGTCATATCTCAGAAGTTGCCATGTCACAGAAAATGAAATTAAGCATTTAATATCCGACTCAAGCCGACAAATTATTATTTTAGAAAATGCAGTTTATTTAGGCAAAACACAAAATAGATTTGACGATCTTACAGTTCTAAAAACAAATTTAAAAATTTACTTGCATAAACCATATTTAATGAGAGTTGTGCAACTAGGATTGGGAAGAAGGCAGCCATGGCTGTAAGTTTGTAATCATCCTGGCGTAGAAGTGGGAAGCTGCAGAATGGCTGAGGTGGGAATTGAGCTCGCCTCTTCTCAGTCCTGTCTCGTGAAGCTGAGTAAACCCTGTTCCAGTAATAAATATATGAAAGTCAGGAATCAAACTGCTAAGAATGCTGACCACTACACCACAATATGTTGGCGTGTCTAGTTTCAGGAATACCGTACAGGGCAACATAAAGGATTTCACATATTTAACTGACAACCTGAAAGGTGTGCTTGGTAATCAGAAACAGGTAGTACATTGTTTTCTGCGCTAAGTTGTTGCATTGATACGCTTATCACGGTTTTGGTAGTATCTCAAAAATTGAAATTTAGCATGAAAAGTTTATGGCGCGAATTTTTGTTGACATCATAGCCCAAACATGAAATAGTGCATGAAGATGCAATAATGCATCTTGTTTTCACTTTCATCCTAATGCAGGTCGAAACTGTAAAAAAAGTCTATATTGGAACGCAAGAAAGCTGATGGATGGCGCAGTGGTCAAGCTGTATGCCTCTCACCAAGGCGGACCGGGTTCGATTCCCGGTCAATGCATGTGAGATTTTCGATGTGAAATGCCATGTCCTGTGGTTCGTATTCCACGTAAAACGGAGGTCCCGTGGCTTATGATAGCGAGATTAACGGTCACGTTAAACTACAAGCTTCCTTTTTACAGCAATGTGATTGCGACAGCCGAGCACGCTCTTAAATGTTCAACTATTTTTTAATAACCCTGTGTAAAAGAGATATTTATGACAATGTAATTAATAATTTATTTAATCACTTCAATCGTGACATAAGCATAACTTAATTTTCCAATTGAGCATTCAAACTTGCTTTTTCCAGCTCCAAAATCTATTCTTAGCTGATGTTCCTCTTCATCCCTTGCCCTTTTCCTTATTCTGTCTTCCCACTCTTCTTCCGCCATCTTTCTCTTCCATTCACGGTCTCTCTTATTTTCTTCAGTTTCTTCTGCATTCCTCTTTCTTTTTCTGCCCTCTCTTGCCGGGTAACTTTAATCTGAAGTTCCACTAGCCTTCTTTTTTGCCTCTAATAACGGCTGAACTTCTTTGGTGTCCTGGGTTGGACGGCGTTGCCTCTTCAATCGCCTTGGTGTTACAATTGGAACTGTAAATAAGAAAGAAAAATGTAAATACACAATACAGTACTTCGCTAAAAAGTCTGTTATGTGGTTTGATAGCATTGTAATGTTATTTAATGTTAATTTTAACCACAGTCGATGCATAATCAAAAGCACTAGACATACTACATACGGGAACACCCATCAAGCATTGCACATGGTTAAGGGGCTAAAATTCAATCTCGGGACACTTGGTATCGAAATATTCCATAATAATGGAATAGATCACGAAAGAACTCAACAGGCACTAGACTGGTGGCAATACCTGCTTCGTGTGGTCTATCGCACTTGAACACTGTAGTTCAAAATTGGACCAAGGCGAACACATGGGTGCCAACTTCACTTCACTACACTTAAAACACAAATTGGATATCACCTGTAGCAAGGTTTGGCGACTGTCTGGACAAAAAATACAGATGAAGTTAAATGGGTGTCTGGACGAAATCATTGGTCGCTACCTGGTTAGATGACTGTCTGGACGAAAATTAATGACTGCACTACAAGCAAGGGAGTCTGGGGCACATGTCCCGGGTTAAGTTTGTTTTGTATGTAGAACAGTATTCACCACTGTTATGAATGCTGATCGCAAAAATTCCAGTTTCGAACTAAGCGGCAAAACTAGCGCCAACCAATATTACATATACAACGTAGTACTGTGAGTGCAGGGTTGGCAATACTTTCCTTGTGCATAATTAACGGTGAAAATGGTGGATTCAGCTGGATTTACATCTATATAAGTCGTGATCCTATTTGGGATGGCACGTGGTTTATAGACGGCGGATGAGTAAACAGCTATTACTACTTCATCTCCAGATTTTTTCCTGGCCATTACTGCCGGTATTTTGGGAAATGTTTGTACTTTAGAAAAGTTATGAAGGAGTGATACGTTATTCATCGTTGCCAAGAGTTCATCCATTTCAAAACGTGGGTACAAGCAATGATACAGAGCATGTAATTGAACAGATGCAAATACTGTACCAGGCATATTTTCAGGAGAACAACTAGGATGGGCAGGTACTTCTTCGGTGACAGACTGGATCTGCTATTGGGTGACACTCGAAGCACCGAGTGAAGTCTCAGTCGGGCTACGTGGTGCTACATGCAGAGGACGTCTCAAATTCCCCGGAGAAAATGAAAATGAGCCAGAACAGTCAATTTCTTGGCTCATAATCTGAAATCATGAGGGGATAACATATATGAGACATCTATAGTAGTTTGGGCATCAATGGACAAGTTTTGGAACTTTCGCACAGATGTCATGCCGTGGGCATCTGCTGATGAAGAGTTCTGAATATCATGTATTTCGAGCAATTAATTTACTACTTACACCAAGTATTCCGCACGATTATCGGGGTATTGATGATGATTGTTGTTTAAAGGAGCAGAACAGCAAGGTCATCGGTCCCTCATACAGTTAAAACACTCATTTTGGTTATATATAAAAATATATGAAGGGTAGAGAGGAAAAAAAATTAGGGTGCACCATCAGTGAAAAAAGAGATGTTGCCTCCAGCAGGTAATTGGTATGCGGGAGTATTATTTTAATATTACCAAACATAAACAATTAACTTCTGAGAAACATGCCGTTGATACTTGAGTGTTTGTTTGAAACACTGATCAGGGTCTCCTTAAACAACAACCACCACCACCACCACCAGAAGTGAGTTTTTTAACATTGGTATAGGAACGTATAGCATGAAGTGTCATTAGTTCTGAATCACAAGAAATACCGTAAGCAACCTTTGAGTCGCACAACGGACCTATTTGTAAATTGAAATTTGCTGGCCCTAATACACTCTGTCCTATAAAGCACATGGCACAATCAACAGCCATCACATCGTTTGCTAATATAAGATCCGAGTGTATTCTGCAGACCATGGTTTCTATGTAGATCAGCAAGATCCACACACTTGATTAAAATGGTGAATGTGGCTCATCAAGTGTGAAGGGGTGGATCTTGCATAAAATGGCAAGACGCACTTTAACGCTCTCAGCTCACTGCGTTTCAGATCAGCTAGCCACCGACTATCCCAAAATGCCCGTACTAGGTTGCATTAATGAGAGCAAATATCTTGAGCTGGTAGTCCATTGGTTGAGGTGGTAGTGATACCGCCTCTTTTGCAGCTTGATCCGCTAGCTCGTTTCCCGCAGTTCCCATGTGGTTTGGCAACAACAAGAAGGTGGTGGATTAATTGTGCATGACGTATCACTTTTTCTTTCGCTTTCATTTTCACAATATATAATTTTCGTACCTTATTTCTCCTTATGGGGGGACATTATCAACATAGTTACTCCTAACCTTGATCACTTCTGCACCAGATATATGTGCTAAATCATGTAAATATGTGTTTTTATTTATTGTTTATCTAACAACCGGAGCAATGATCGTCAGCGTATTTAGTATGTGAAACTGCCACAGAGAGCGCTTGCAACGAGGCGCACACATTGATGTGAGTAGGCCTAGTTGCCAACATGTCCGAAACAAAATACATCAGACGACACACGTAACGTTGTAATTATATGAGAAAAGAAATAATTGGGCTCGTGTGTACTATTTGTTAATAATGCTTGTCACTTTACCGCAATTCCCTGTAGCGAGGTATGGCGTCTACTGTCTGGACGAAAGATACTGATGAACTAAACTGGATGTCTGGACTAAACCATTGATCGCTACTTGGTTAGACGGCTGTCAGAACGAAACCATTGGTCGCCACTTGGTTAGACTGTCTGGACGAAAACTACTGACTGCACTACAAGCAAGGGGGTCTGAGGCGTAAGCCCCAGGTTAGGTTTGTTTTGTATGTAGGGCAGTATTTGTTTGGATGAAAATTATTATTGAAAGAACACTATTAAAGTGGGAAAAAACCAAGAACAAAAGACACACATTGGTTGTGGGGAAAATAGTAATGAGGCAGCTTGCACAATTCATTGCGAACTGGTTCAAACTCGGCACACTGTCAAGTGAACTCAACGCTGTTTTGTTTCATGGTACCGTGCTTATACAAAGTAGTACCGTAAGTACGGGGTTGGCAATGCTGTACTAGTGCATTATAAATGGCGGACACAGCTGGCATTTCATGTATGTAAGTCTTTATCTTATTTTGGAAGGTGGGTGGAATATAGACAGCGGAGGAGTCAACATTATTACTAGGCCTACATCATCACCAGATTTTTCCCTGACCGTTACTACAGGTATTTTGGTTAATTTTTTTACTATAAAAGAGTCATGCTGCACAACCCACTGCACTAAGAGGCGTTGAAGCGATCGACTGCAATGAACTCGAAAGTCTGTAGCCTACATATTAGTGGAGTCGTGGAAACCGTAGATCTTATGACGAGCTTCGCAGTACAGGTCTGTGCCAAAAATGACTCGTATCAGCATCAACGATGATGTAGGCACCTTCACCTTCAACCATACGCAGGGGCGGCTCCTGAGGTGGTGCCCGTGTGCCATTGCACCACCAGTGTAATGAAGAGAGAATATGTGACTTTTCCCTCTCAAGAACAGTTTATATTACATTTACATTTTGAGGAAATTGTATACATATTCTGCATTTATTTGAACGAGCGCGCAAACTGACATGCGTTCTGGTGGCGCTTTATTGAATTACTGAGCCAGAGCCAACCGGCACTACCTACGAACATCAGACCGCATCAGACACTGTACTGCAATAAGGACAAGTTTGGCTTGAGTTTGTTTGTGTTGTGTTGAGACGCATATTACCCTGAGGTAGAGCCAAAGGCCTCGTGACGCGGAGCTTCAATTCTATCCACGAGATAGCAGCACGTCACAGGTACAAGCACACATTACATACACGTTAGAACTGCTGAACTGCTTTATCTTTCAACCACTAGAGTACAGCATATGGCAGCACACCTCCAGTGGTACCAGCTTGACGATATATCACTGTGTCTTGACTATTAAATAAATTCAAACCACAAAATAGTTTTAGTTCTTTATTGTTTGACATTCAGCAACTTTTTAGGCTCATATTGATGACGGGGATTATTTTTTCTCTCTTTGTAATGTAAAAATTCGGAATTTTTCAACGAGTTTTACTGTGTTTCGTTAATTTAATTTGGCGGCACAGTTTCACGTCCCAAGCGTAAACACAAATTCTCAAGTTTGACTGCAAATGTGTATGAATAGTGTCCGTCGTTAAATAGCTTTTGTGTTCATTTATATTAGATGCTAGGGATATCCTTTCCAATCAATCCGTATGTACGATAAGTAAGGTTGTCTTAGAGGTAGGTCATCGTGTTCATTTCATCTCACCTATTTATTTTGAGACAGCAACTGAAATTGCGACAAAGAGGCTGTGGTCACTTGTGTGTTAGCAATAGCCATGCTTATTTTTAGCCTATTTTCAATTTTGAAAAAATAGGCTTATTATTAAAAGAAAAGCGCACAATGTGCAAATACATGTTTGTACATAAATGATCAATTATGCTAATGCCAGTCCTATTATTGAGGTTGTCCTCATTTTGCAGTTTTGTGCGTGGTACCTTTCACAATGATCGTTGCACAGGTCACACACACAGTCTTCATTCGGTTGGTGGAAATTCTTGGTTTTGCAAAATCTATAGTGAAATCCATGGGTGGCGTAACGTGTTATTACGTGTCGTAGCTCGTAATTAGCTTGTTTCCAGTCTCCTGTCATTATGGCATCTGTGGAGTAAAAGTCGGACCAAATGGCATTTCGTTTCTCATTTAAGGTTCGGCGTGCATTCTCATAGGCTTTGGTGTTTGGTAGGTAAAACTGTATTTTGATGTCGTCGATGAAGTAGTCCTCCTTAGTTAATACATATGTCAACCTTGAAGGTGCAGACTTTCCTATGCCTAAAATCCTCTTAAGATATCGGGCCTTGACTTTTTCTATTATCATCAGGTCGCTGAGTGTGAGTTTTTCCCAGGTAATGCTAATCCCATAGGTTGCTATTGGTGATATGGCTGTTCTGAACAGTAGCATTGCTGTACCCAATGATATTTGTTGAGGTTGTTCGATGTGGTAGATGGCTTTTATTGCTGCGGCCGCTCTTTCTTTAACGTGGATATTGTAGGATGTTAGAGTAGTTTGGAGGGTGACTCCGAGGTACTTGAATTTCGGCACTACTTCTAGTGGTTTGTTGTGAAGAGTCATTGTGTTTTTAAGTGAATGCCTTCCTCCTTTCCTGAAGGTCATCTGTTTGGTTTTGCTGTGGTTAATTTGTAGGCCATTTCTTTCTGTCCATGATGTGAGCCTGTTGAGGACCTCTTGGAGCTCTTCTATGTTTTCTGAACCTATTGCCATGTCGTCCGCATAAAGTAAAAGTGATGCTGATGTATCTATGATTACTTCTGTGATATCTGCTGTCATGATGTTGAATAATATTGGGCTGATTGGATCTCCTTGTAGGATTCCGTTTGTTTGGGTTATGTTTTTGGATAGGGCTATGCTATCTGATATTTGGACATAGTTATATCTGATGATATTCGAGATTATGATTACTAACGGATGTGTAGCCCCTAGTAGGTGATTGAGTTTCCGGACGAGCGTCGTTCTGTCAATTAGGTCAAAAGCCTTACGGTAGTCTACGAAGACCACAAAGTATATCTTTCCTGGGTGCCTCATTGTATCCTGGGCTTGTTCAATTAGATATTTCACGGCATGTAATGTGCTTCTCCCCTTTCGGAAGCCGAATTGACTCTCCGGTATCTGGAAATCTATTTCTTCTGTAAGCCTGTTTGTTAAAATTTTCATGAATACTTTGAAGGATGTATTTTCGAGAGCTATACCTCGGTATGAATCAGGGTCATCAGTTTCTCCTTTCTTGAACATCACTTTGATTGTTGACGACCTCCATTGCTCTGGAATTTCCCCAGTGAGTATGCATGTGTTGAATAGTTCTACCCAGTAGTCTAGCATGACAGGCAGAGAGTCTTTTAGGTGTTCATTGCAAATGCTGTCAGGACCGGGGGCTTTTCCATTTTTTGCTGTTGTTATTGTATCAATAATTTCCTGTCTTGTTATGGGGGTGTAATTTACTGTCATTGTTACTGGAGTTAATTCAAACGCTGTTGACTGGTATTGATGATTGAGAATGCTTCTGAAATGGTTTTCCCATGTTTCCATGGAGATATTGCTCGTTACTGGTGATTTTGGTTTCCTAATCATTAGGAATGGGTCATTTTGAGCGTTTGCAGCGCGTCTCTTGGCATCTTCTTCAATATAATCCCTTCTCCTCTTTTTGATTAGTGATTTATATTTCCTTCTTTGTTCGGCGTATTGTACCAGGTGATTCGGTTCCGATGTGTCCTTCGCTCGATGTAGTGCTAGCAGGGTCTTTTTCCGTTCATTATAACAGTCTTTATTGAACCATGGTTGTGATATCCTTATTTTCGTTTGAGTTTGACATGATTGAAGGGTTCTTGTACATATTTCCACTGCTTCAGTTAATTCATGCCGTTGAATTAATTGTTTTGCTTTATCTATTTCTTCGCTGATATGCCCTAGTTTCTCTATATCTAGTTTCCTGGATATTTTATTCCTTGGCGGTATGGGTAGTTGGTCTTGGCAGAAGATTTCAAATGTAGTCGAGATTGGTAGATGTTTCCTAATTGGGGCCATGGCTGAAGTCCATAGTGCTTTTTGACTGAGTTTTTTAATGTCTGTTCCTCTGTAGAAGACTAGATCTATGGCGCTGGTTCCATTCGGGGCAATGTATGTCTTCATATTGGGGCTATTAATAAGGACATAGCCTGCTTCTTCCAGTGTCTCCTTAATCAGTTCCGTTTTAATGGTTGGTTTGTCTATTCTTGCGTTTATGTCCCCTGCGAAGATTACTCTATCATCTAATTTTGTTTGCGATAAGACCTCTGTTATTCTTTCGATTATGTCCTCTATTGACATTTGCGGTTGAGCATACATGCCTATGATTGATAGTAGGGTGGTTTTTACTATAATTGTGTTTTCTTTTTTTATTATTTCCTTTATTGTTCCTAAATTCGGTTTGAAAAAGATGGAGACCCCTCCTGCTGGTCTTCCTTCTGTCTGGCGGGCGAATGAATGAGTCCCGTAGTATCCTTGAATGTTGAAATGCTCTGTTAAAAATGTTTCAGTCAGTATGATGACGCTATAACCGCTTAGTGTCTCTGTTGGGAAAAGAGGTAGGGCATTCTTTATGCCTTCGATGTTCCATAGGAGCACATGTGTATATTTATTGTAGTTCTTCTCCTTCATCACGGTGTGACCTCCGAAAACGAAATCGTCTTACGACTGTTCTGTTTGGCCAGTATTCCGGCCGTTCTGTATTTTCAAGGAATTGGAAAGGACAACCTATTTTGAAGGCCTTGCTGTTACCTCGCGTGTGAAGTTCTTCACAATAGACGTTGTCGTTGATTCCATTTCTCTCTAGGTACCTTTTAACCATCTCTTCTGTGGCATTTCCTTTCAAATTGCCTAGGTAAAGCCATGCCATTTTGTCTGCAGCTTGTAGATCGTCCTCTTGTATCCTTGTTCCCCTGATGGATTGTTTATTTCTTTTATTTGTTACATTTGTCCATTCTGATTCTCTTCTATAGTTATGATTATTATCCCTTCCATCTGGATTGTTATGGACCTCTTCATTACCTCTGCGTGTAGGCATTGCGTTTCTGTTCAGTGTCTGATTTATTTTCTCTTCTATAATTATATTTATTTTGTTCGTTACGAAGTCCATCATATATCTCACGTTTTCTTTTATATCCGCCAGATCCTTATTTTCATTGTGCATGGTTTTGTTTTGCTGTGTGAGTGGGGTTATCGATTCGGATGAGTGTGAACTTTGTATTCCGCCGTCAGATGGGTGTAGTTGCTTGCTACTGCTGCTTTCAGGTTCTGGGTTGTGCCCATCAGATAGCGCTAGTTGTACCGAGGTCGAGCTGTCTTCTCCCTCTGATATTTCATCTCTTTGGTATTCCATAACCTCGCTTCCAGGATCGGTCTTTTCGTTGTTCATGTCATTCACTACATTAGTTATTACATCAAAGCAGTTTCTCAGTTCGCTTACCGCTTTTAGAATGTCTTCCTTCTTCTCATTCTTAAGGTAGCGACTCGTTTCTGCTATATTAACTATCGTTTTGAGAGCATTCTCAATCCGCGTTTTCATCTCGTCCGCCATTTTCTCTAGCCTATAGGCTTATGAGATCACCTTTTCTCCGTGTGTGTGTGCGTGTGTGTGTGTGTGAGGTGTGTGTGTGTGTCCCCTAATAAAATCTAAACGGCTAGAGCGATTTCAATGAAACTCGGTAAGTTCATAGCACTATTCCCGGTGACCTCGACCGTGCCCTTCAAATTTTGTTACTTCTCACCAATCCAACATGGCGGCTGTGCGAAATATTTCACTAGCATTCAATATCTCCGAAACTATTACCGATATCGCCCTGAAATTGTGTACAGTGATAAAGGGCTCTACTAGAAGTTCACCTATGAGACTTTCAAAAACCTGGTGACTACAAAACCAACATGGCGGTCAAGCGAAGTTGAGACTTTTAAATAGACTTTTCTCGCGATTTAACTATCCAAACATAATGAAACTTGGTACAGCAAATGTTTATACACAATGTAATGCACTGGAGTCTAATTTAGTTCAATTGTTTATATAACCTCAAAATGGCGGCTGTGCGAAATATTTCACTGACATTCTATATCTCCGAAACTATTACAGATATCACCCTGCAATTTTGTACGGTGATGAAGGGTACTGATACAAGTTTACCTATGTATATTCCATAAACCTGTAAAGTACAAAACGACCATGGCGAGCAAGCGAATTTGAAATATTTTAATATACTTTTCTCGTGATTTAACTCTCTGAGCGCAGTGAAATGTGGTACAGTAAATGATTTTGCAGATTGTAATGCACTGCCATCTAATTTAATTCTTTTTTTATATAACCTCAAGATGGCGGCTGTGCGAAATTTTAAAATTAAGTGTTTATTTCTTGTGTCATAATCATGCGATCGAAGTGAAAGTTTGAATAATGGACCTAGGCAATAATTGTCCTTGAATGGTACATAACTCTATGGCCTATACATATAATAATCCTAAATGGCGAGCTTCCGAAATATTTAGACGGTTCTCAATATCTATGAATCTTTTACAGCAACCAAACTGATTTTTTTTATGTTCATAGAGACTTTCAGTAACCTGGGGAGCACAAATCCAACATGGCGGCGACGCGAGTATAAATATTTAAATGGACGTTTCTCGCGAATTAACTATCCGAGTGCCGTGAAACGTTGCACATTAAATGCTTATGCAAATGTTGATCCACTGGCATCTAACTTATTTGAATTGTTTGCATAATCACAAGATGGCTGCTGTGCGTAAGTTTAAAATCTCGTTTTTACTTCTTGTGTTCTAATCATGCGATTGAAGTTTGAATACCACCCGTACACAATAATCTTAATGTAATAGTACAAAAATAAAAATCCAACCTGGCGACCATCTGAAATATTTAGACGGTTCTCAATATCTACGAATCTGTTACAGCAATTAAACTGAAATTTTGTATGTTGATAGAGGCAGTTAACATGAGCAGGATATATGAAAATAGGCTGTATAATTCTTCACGGAACTACTTGTTTCCTATATAGACATGTTACATAAACTTGCATAGCATCATGCGGCATTGACCATATAAACACCGTTTTAATCTAATAAGTGTGCTTTTTGAATCGATACATGCAAGCTAGGTTCCTTAATAAAATTTGATTTGTTTCATGTTTGAAGTTCGCATAGCTCGAGCGCAACGTACGAAGCCGTAGGAATCTCAATGAGCTCTGTGTCACCTTTCGGAAGAGTAACAATGAATAAAATAAGTGAGTTGTTACAATCTCCATTTAGCGATAGGACCGCTCTTATTAATTCAAATGAAGGTGTCGATCGAGGTTTTGGAACAAATATTTTTGATGAGTAGGCCTAGCATATGTTGTTTTCTTCAAAATATTTTTCTGAGAGGTTCGTTCAATTATAATTCTTAAAAGTGGTTTTTATTTAAAATGCATATGGATCAAAATATGTGTATGATATAATATCGTATGGCCTCGGTGCCAGGTGCAAGCGTTGTTGTTTGACACCCAAAGGGCAGCTTGCTTGTCGAATTTTTGTTGTTCCTTGGAGGGCCATGAAAGTCAAGGAGGTTAGATATCTAAGCTCCTTGACACTTTAGCGCTTTCTAGTAGAGAAAGGAGGAACTTTTGTTTTGGCGAAAAATCCCGAGACTAAAATATTTGTAGTAGTTATGCAATTTCTCAATTCACTTCAGCTGACACTTCAATTAAAAACGTCTTCTACAATAGCACAGTTAAATAATGTTAAACATATAACTTATTGCATAAAATATGCACTATCTGTACCTGCAACTTTGAATGATTTTATTGCAAATTTTGAATATGCTTGCACCACCAAGTGAAAAATCACCAGCCGCCACTGACCATACGTACAGAATTTCTGCATCTATAAATTGGTGAACTAGAATGGATATTAATCCAAGGTATTTTCTGCGTTGGGGTGATTTATCATCAGGGATTTGCATGCCCTACCTTGGCATCCTGAGAGATTTTGAGACTCGCCCATCAAGGGCGCTACGGATGACTTTTCGCATATTCGATGTAAGAAAAGTTTTCATACAATTTATATAAACGCAATACCATACCATTCTGGGTCATTCATTGCAAATTCGAATTTATGACTTAGTACCTGGGAGGGGAATTGAACCCTCTTCCCTCAAGGACATTAGGTGTGAGTGCAAAACTAATAGTATATTCGTGATCAGCAACCTCGATTTACCCATAAGTGATGTAAAAAAATCGGTACCACCTATCCGTACCACTTAAACTCCATAAGTGCCAAATGGTCTGGTGAAGGTGCGGCCGTGGCCACGCACAGCTAGCGGTTCACGGTTGACACAAAACCATTGAACTGGGTGAGTTAGGCTGTAACCGTTGTCAAAAACATTGGATTGGACAAAACGAAGGTTAGAATGGTCGGGTGTGGGTGCGGCCTTGACTTCCCTCTTGTTGCAGGTTACAAATAGGTTATGTTTTATTGTCATAACTTCCGCTTCACGATGGCATTTCGGGCACGGTGTTGCAATAGCTTCAGCAACTTCTCAGGGTGATCATTGAACCGGTGGTTGAAGTCACTGATTGTTACAATCCAAGGTGAATAAATGATTCAATTCGGCACACTATCAAATGAACTGAGTGCTGCTCAAGAATATGCGCACTAGAGAATGAACCAAGCGCTTCTTCTTTCTTATATAGTGCCGTAAGGGCGAGGTTGGCAGAGTAGCGGACCAAACGAAGAGACCCGAATACTCACTACCGCAACTGACATGGTGGCCACTCAAATCGGTCAAAATTTTTTCAGGAATTTTCCAGGAGTAATTCTCATTTTTCCAGATTTAAAAATAAGTGCGAATGCGGGGTGGGGGGCTTAATCAGTTACCTACTTCAAGACCAAAATAAAGCAGTTGTGTTTGGTTAACTTATACAGATGTTGACAAAAATTAGTAACGATTGCGTTATTGATACGCAAGCCTACAAACAAATGATTTAATTGTTGTTTTAAAAAAGCCTTTGTGACTCAAATATCCGCTTAAAAAAGTTAGTTATTGTTGTTTTAAGGGGCGAAACTACGAGGTCATCTGCCCATCTTTAAAAAGAAAAGAGAAAAGAATGCTGCCTGCAATTTTATTGCGGTGAAGTTGTCTATACTCAATATGTTTTACAAAAATACTATCGCGTGCTCTCCCACACTGAAACAGGTAGCCTGAAGAAATTTCTTTCGTTAACGATCGAGTGCTCACCCAAAACTGCAGCGGGAGTATGATTTAAGATGGAAAGATTTTTATAATTAATTAACAGTGACTATTTTCCAGAAGTTTTCAAATTTTTAGTCATTTTCCAGGAGTTTTCCAGACCTAATAAATTTCCAGGAGTTTCCCAGGATTTCCAGTTTTTCCAGGAATAGTGGCCACCATGAACTGATGATGATTGATTTGGACTAATGGCAGCCACAGCTGTAATTTTGGCTATTGGGTTGTGTTGCTATTTGGGATGGCTGGGTGGGTCACAGACGACGGAGGAGTAAACATCTATTACTACATTTTGTCCAGATATTTTCCTGACCATTACTAAAGGTATTTTGGTTAGTTTTTCTACTTTAGAAAAGTTATGACGAAGTCAGACGTCAGGCACTGCTACCATTATTATATTGAATTGAGAATACTGCACCAGAATTAAACAATTAAGCTCACGAGTATCAAAAACTGATAATATACACACATACACATGACCAAAAGGACAACGGCAGGTTCCGTTTGAAAGAGAAGTAAGGTAACTGGACCGGTTTTCGTCACTGAGACAATAGTCATCACTCTCGTATATAGTACAAGCCCCACAGTAGTCGCATATGATGTGTAACATCTGACATGTTATTCGAATAATTCCATATTACTTACTCGCATTTTTTAAAGAATGAACTCATAGTGCTACCTTGTGTCAGCAAACATGAAAGGATTCTCCAATGCATCTGCAGTAGTAACATATACCTGCAACTGTATGTGGGAGCAATCCACTGCCTACTTGTTGCGAGCTGCGCTTTATACCGGCCAGTTAGTGAACCCATGCCAGCGGTGTTATTGAAAATGGCCTCTTACTGCCGATATAGCTTACTGCCAAATATAGGCGCGATTAAAAATGAGGTGTGCAGTAGGTATATTAAAGGCGTTTCTCCCAGTGATACGTTTAGACCATCCAAATAGCTTAATATGATAATAGTGGAAACTCCCACGAGAAACTGGCGACACCGATTAAGCGTGCCATCTAGCAGTTCGCGCAGACAACCACGAACTCAATTTCAATCAGCTGACAAGTTTATCTGCACATGTTAGAAGTGTAACTTTTGGGCTATGTATGGGTGTTTTCATTACAAAATACAAAGTGATTAAGTGATTAAGCTATTTGGACCAATGAAGGTTCAATTATTGTTAGTAGTCGGTGTTAATGTACTGAATTCCAACGTTGTTTGGAGTGTTGGTTGATGCGATATAGCACTCGAGGTATCGAGTGCTTACATTAAATAAGAATACAGCAAAAGTATGAAGATTTAATAAATCGTAATTGTTTTCAGCAAATATGATTTAATGAATATTTTCACACCAAATAACGACAATTTAAAGATGATTTATTGAAGCAATTTCTTTAATGGGGTCTCCAAACCTTGAGGTAAACCGTATGTGATTTACATTCCACACAGTCACATGGCTTACAGTACGTCGTTGTACCGATCTACGCCACGTGCGCGCTCATTGTTTCCGTCCCATGCACTTCCGTCCCATCCACTTCCATCTCTTTTCCAAAATCCCTCCCACAAAAATGTCCAGCTACCGAGTGCCACAAAAATATCCAGATAGCGAGTGGAAAGATGTTACACATCAAGAAGGATGTCTTTCTCAACGCACAAAGTCTTACCTTCGTTGCCGATAAGGAGCAACTTTGCGTGCGATGTAATAGGTGATTCCCATCTCCTGTGAGTTAGGCTGTCTTGCATGTGCTAAGCAGACACGCAAGTTAATTATGTGCATACGTGTTATGTTAGGACATTTTTAAATGTTACAAGAGTGTGATATAGTTGGTAATTGTTTCTGTAACATATGTGATTTGCTATTTCGTGCTCACGTTCCTAGTTTGGTTAGAAATGCTGGTGACGAACACTTTACCAATGCTTGTCATTGGTGACGAAAACTGGCACACTGTCATTTCTCCTTGTAAGACCTAACTAACCGTGGCAATATACTGAAGCACCCTGCATTAATTAAATTGTCGTTTGATCATCGTGTCCAAACGTCGTCATAGCTGACGATCTTTAGAGCACACGCGTGACGAACACAAGTGTATGATAATGTTAACATTTCAGAACCAATAAACATTTACAGTGTGCTGTTATTATGTACATCTGTCTTTTTGACGGCCGTAGGTCTGGGCTGGCTGGCTGCGTGGCTCAGCGGTAACGTTCTCGCTTGCTGTTGCAGGATCGAATCCTGGCGCAGTCATCTGGAATGTGTGGGTGCGCAAATGCAAGGGAGCCGAGTCAGCAGATTTACTTGCACATTAAAGATCCCCTTTGGGGCAAAATTCCGGCACCCGGTGCCTCTAAAAGCCGCAGTAGTTAAAAGGGACGTAAAACAAATAACATTATTGTTATCAGTAGGTCTAGGCCTAGAGATTTAGGTGTGCTAAAGAGGATTCTTTCTAAATTGAGATAAAAAATATATTCTAAGAACAAATCTTTGCTTTCAAGCAATATGTCGAAACGCACATTTCTCAATTAGCCTACGATATTCAGCAAATGGAAGCTTATTAAGGTCGTTGAGGACGGCATGAGCATTACAACGGCCGCGGAGAGGAATGGTGCCCCGAGAAACGCCCTCTCGGACAAAATTGAAGGAAAAACTACAGAGGAAGATGGGACCAAGTTCCTTTAAAAAAGAGGTAATCAATGGGTAATCTCACTAGGAAAAGCGGGGTTGCCGGTAACAAAGGATGATTTGCAAATTATCGTCCAGTGCCTCACTAAAGAATTGAAGAGCGGCTCTCCTTTCAGGGATGGGTGGCCAGGGAGGAAATTGTGTGAATCTTTCCTAAAAAGAAAACCAAGCCTGTCTTTACAAAACCATCAAAATTTGACAGTAAACCGTGCTGCAATTACAGAACATCAAATTAAAACCTACAGTTATTTGGTGGAAAACGACTTACAGTCTATCTTGTCTGACCCTCGGCGATTGTTCAACGCAGACGTTATGTTATGCCATGGTCTGGTCTCACTTTTTATGTGACTACGCCTCCCATCCCCCGGCAAAAGTAAAAAAAAAAATCACGGCATAACAGCCCGGAAAATGACCACTCGCTCTTGAACACCGGTCGGGGAAGCCTACATCATTACACGTTCTTGTGGTTATAATGTTCGAATTTCAATTATTATTAATATTATTATTATTGTTGTGAAGCCTCCGTGGCTTAGGCGGCAGCACGTCGGCCTCTCACCGCTGGGTCCGTGGTTCAAATCCAAGCCACTCCATGTGAGATCTGTGCTGGACAAAGCGGAGGCAGACAGGTTTTTCTCCGGGTACTCCGGTTTTCCCTGTCAAAATTTCATTCCAGCAACACTCTCCACTATCATTTCATTTCATCTGTCATTCATTTAATCATTGCCCCAGAGGAGTGCGTCAGGCCTCGGCAGCCGGCACAGTTCATATCCTCGCCGCTATATGGGGGCTTCATTCATTCCATTCCTGACCCGGTTGGAGACTGGAAGCAGGCTGTGGATTTTCATTTCATTATTGTACTTTAAGAAATACTAAAATAACTTATAATAGTTGTGTTTGGAGCAGAATTACGATCTTTTCATGCCCGTATATCTACCCGCCATTGCCGATGCCGATTTTTCGTCTTTTCCTTTTTAAATAATTACTGGTTTTGCATTATTCGTAAATGTTAGCTTCCATGTCAATAAATCGGTACCTTACACAACAATATTGACAGAAATGCATTATAAACAGCAGATAAGGACAACGAACAATGTGACGACAATTGGTGCAAACGGGTGACGAATATTGGAAAAATCTAATTACATCGTGACGATTACTAGCGCAAAAAAAAAAAAAAAAAAAATACATAATTTTTCCTAAAACTAATAGGCTACTTTCGGCATTGAGAGTTTCCTAGTGTTTGAGTATAGTTTGAGATTAGGTACACTGGTCTTGTTGATTTAAATTACCAAAAGACTAAATCAGTCTTAACATGACGACTATTGGTACATTTACCTTACCTCACTGTAGAATACGCCACGTTTCCCCATCTGTAGGTGCGGTCTCCTTTATTCTTTGGGGGCGGTTCGGCCACAAACCTCACTTGGAACGTACTGACCCTAGCATGCCAAGCCTCCACGGAAACCTTCTTCTCTCTTGGGACATCCTCTCTCTTAGCCAGACAAGCTACAACAGCAAACAATTAGGCTACTTAAAACAGAAACACACTTAAAATGTTTATGTCATGAATATTATGTCTCTCTTTTCTTAGATGAGCTACATTCAAACCTTGGCCTATACTGTGTAACCCAGTACAACTATGTCAACTATAAAACAGAAACACACTTAACAATTTTATGTTATGAATATTATGTCTCTCTTATCTTAGATGAGCTACGTTCAAACCTTGGCCTACAGTATACTGTGTAACCCAGTACAACTATGTCAACAAACTGCAAGTTGCCACTTGTACATAGCCTAAGCTATACCATTCCATTTATTAGAGTTACCCCTTGTGATTTCTTACCTCTCACGTTGACTAGTGTTTGAATGAACTTTAAACTCTCAACTTCGAAACAAACTTTTTCGCTTCAATCTATTGTACAGTACTAGACCTGGCATCGTATAACAGTCTGTCAAGAGTCAAAGTGGTTGTCCTGTGCCAATGCCAAAAATTTATTCTAATAAAAATTAGCTAATGATAGGGATTTGAGACCCTTATATGAAATGTGGAAATAAATATATATCCTTGTTTTATTATATTACGCTATATACATACCTACACATTTAAACGAAAATATTAGCCTAGGCCTATGTCTTAAATCGCCAGGGGGCTTACTACTAAGCCTGAACATTGCCTGCCTACTAATTATGCAATTACAGTATATAATGCTTAACATCCCCTTGTAACTCGCTTAATATCATAACATGTTCTCAGAAAACTACACATTCATTGCACATTTTGCAAAATACTGTTATAGGTTATAATCGCTAACCTGGGGGCTAATAGTGTTAAATTGCTCTCACTAAACAACTCTTCAAATTATCTTAAAACATACAGTCATTCCAAGAACTACAGTTTTAATTAACACATTTTTCAACTTTTTAAATTATGTTTTTTACACCTGAACGCAAATGGGACGAATGCTCCTGGATTACAACCGAGACGTTACAGCGATGACGACTTCTCCGAACTATATAAGCGGATTAACCCTCCAGTACTAACATGACAAATCCTTCCATGAGTGCTAACATCGGTCTGTGAGTCCGAAATTATAAACATGCATATTTCTTATGTCCTAAAGCAGGTAAATTATTTAATAAAGAGAAACCACAATACAGAAAACGATTACTGGTCACATTCCTACCTGTATTGCCAATAGGTTTCACTAATGAACATAAATTAATGTTCAGGCTTAGTAGTAAGCCCCCTGGCGATTTAAGACATAGGCCTATGCTAATATTGTCGTTTAAATGTGTAGGTTTGTTTGCAATGGCAAACTACCTCACTCCTCTTCTTGCCTAGAACGCCTCAAAATAGCGCTGCCTTGGGTTTTTGTGGGTATCTACTCACATAACGTAACGGCGGTACTTTTTGAGGATCCAACCAGCCTTCGGGCTGACTACCTAACAGACAATCTTTCAACTACTGCTTTCGCTCTGTTATCAACAGAATATGGGCCACCGGGCTGTTTACCACCATATATATCAAGGTTTGACGTATAGAAAATTTTTGCACATACTAACGCACAGATTTTAATCCCATATTTACTAGCTTTGCTTGGGATATACTGGCGGAAGCCACATCTTCCCTTGAAAGCCTCAAGTTTTTCGTCTACCCGGTCGTATATTCAGATTACGATTTGCCACAAAAACGTCAAATACATCCTGAATTGCAGCCAATTTATCTGCTTCTTGTCGGTGCAATCTCGTTTCTTTTTTGTCAACTCTGATATGCCTCAACAGAAACCTAAATCTCTCCAGTGACATAGTGAGCCGAAACATTTCAAATGATGTACCGTTAGTTTTCCATAAGTCAATTGCGTCCAAATGGTTTGTCTTACGTACACCAGAAAGGTACAAGAGACCTAATGAAGCCTTCATTTCCACTAAGTCAATAGGTCTTGCAGTTCGATATTCTTGGTCATAAGATTTCCCGGTTATAGAAAGATTTGTACAATCGACCAGAATGTTTAGAATTCCAGCATCAAAAAGGCAGTTCCATATATCTACAATAGAAAACAAATTTCTTGCCGGTCCATTCACCACAGGAAAATGAGTTACGAGAATCACTGAGCGAGTGCTCACATTTTGAGGAGGAACATGCATTTTCCATTTCGTGACACCGTCTTTTCCAATGAAGTGAGGAACAATACTTTGTCGTTTTTGTTGTGTAGACGTCCCATCTTGCTCATCCTGAATCTCCCCCACGTCCTGTTCCCACTCCGAATCTTCTTCGCGACATTCAAGATGATCTTCCACAAAATCTTCTGCAGCCATGTCATTCTCTTCAGATTCCAGTAGTAATTTCATCACGCACTCTTGTTCACGTTCGTAATTCTTTTTATTTGATTTCCTGCACAAAGTAACACGAGTACTAACTTCGGTCTGAGAGACCAAAATAGAGGAATTTTTGCTATGAACTTGAGCCAGGCACATAACATTCACGCAACAATAACACTGTGTCCCAATAGTACAATTTCAGCCGTAGTGAACTAGATAGTCGACTACTTTACCGGATGTGACGTCAGAAGTCGTGATCCAATACTGCTTAGCACATAGCAATTAAGTATGTAGTAGCTAGTGAACGAAAGTGCTTGCTAGATTGGCCGACTTGTCTACTTGTACACGGAAATTATAGCTTATCGGAATTGTAGGTTATGTAAATTGAAGGTTGTCTTTGACTTTAATCCAGTTTATGCTTGGTCTATATTCTTTGCCAAATTCAACGCTTCAAACCACAACCCACGCGGGAAGCATAATATCTTGTTCTGTTGTGATAATTATTTTCTCGCAAATATGTTGTTTGGTTCTGTGGTGATCATGACTGAGGATTGCAACGACAGCTCGGTTCATGGTCTTCAGCGCACAATAAGGGCCTCGTCTCAAATTGTCAATTTGCCGCTGCCTTATTATCATGATTGCCCTTCTTCTCTTCCTCCTGAACTGTATTCTCTTAATCAGCCAAACACAAACCATAATTAGGGCTCGGCTAAAAAGTGATCTTCTTGGCGTATCATTGAACGAATCTTTCAGGTATTGTTTATTTAAAACAGCTGATGAAAGCGCAAAGAGCTTACAAGGAGCAGCAGATCACCGTCATCTTGAGTGTTGGTTTGGTTGGTTCCAGCATGTAAGTCCAGTGCGTTTCAGAACACAAGTCTATGAAGGAGGCTGTGATCAAGCAGCCATGTCCCAAATCTCCGTAGTGCATAGCACATAGTAGCTAGTAGTGATGGACAGAAAAATGCCCAACTGCTTGGAGAAAACAGTTGTCCGATGAAAAACGAACGAACTGCTTTTTAATGTTACAACAAACAGTTTTCCTTCAGTCTATTACGATAGGTTGGAACGAATCCACTGTTTGTCTTACACTGTTTGCTACTCACTGGCACTGCTGTAACCTTGAATGAATAGCTCCGCCGGAGCCATTTGGCTGAGGTCGTCATTATTCGACAGTAAACCACTCCCATCCCCTCTCTGTCAAACCAACTGTTTGTCCCGTATTATTAGCAGCCAGGATACAAGTGCTGTTGGGAAAAGCAGTTCTTAGCCAAACTGTTCTTCTTCAACGTTTTCGCTTATTGCTGTTTGCGACCTGTTGGCGGATGATTCATCGGTGATCTTAAATCTCCTCAAAGCTCTCGCATAGCAGCACGGGTGCCCGCCCGCAGGGGTTCGGGGGTTGGGGAGAGGTAGGGGGTGGATTACCGAGAATATTTAAATTCTTAATTTTCACACCAGTTTCTTACATTAATTGAAGGAAGGAAGATTGTAGTATAACGTGAACGTGAATCGTGTGATTATGAGCCACGGGCCTTTTTACGTAGAATCCGAACCACAGGACATGGCATTTCACTTCGAAAATCTCACATGCATTGACCGGGAATGCTTGTTGGCGAGAGGCCAACAGCTTGACCGCTGCGCCACAAGGCCCCTATTACAAAAATTGAAGTTACTGATAGTTAACTGATTTTAACTGATAATTCCACAATTTTATTTAACTTAGAGTAATTTGGAATTATTTGAATATATCTGAAGTTATTTTGAAAATCGGCGAACTAGATTAACATTTAACATTACCATTTTATTGAACTGCTTGAATTTATTTTTTGTCGATACATGGTGATACCACTAAAGAAATGAACATTATGACGATGTTTCACAAAGAAAAGCGAACTTCTAAGGACAAAAACTCTGAACTAAAAGAAAACAACTATTCTTCCCATTCATGCCATACATATAATATACCCAACGGTTTCAGAGCAGCCAAATAACGAATATCACGAAGCAAGTAAGAAATGAAACGAAAATTGCGGGGGGAGGTATGTCCTAGTGACAGATAGGGCATTAAATGAAAAATATGACTCTCCCCCCTGGAAAAAAGCCTGTGGGCGCCCATGCATAGTAGGTCGCGTGGTGTCTGAGAGACACCTTTAGCATTCTGAGAAATGTATTTAATTCCAAGTTTCATGTGAGAATTTAAATTAATTCCTGGCTGCGACAACGCGGTCATGTAGCCCCGTGTACTTTTTTGTATACTTTAATCTGTGTTGAGAGGGGCAGATGACCTCGTAGTTCCGCCCCTTAAAACAACAATACCTAATTTGATTGCATTGACTTTGCCTAAGAGTGGAGTCTCACTCATCTTCCAGTTCTACCCGTGTAGCCTTCATACAAGTATTTTGTCAGCCATCAGCTTGTGTTGCCTGTCAGTGTCTAATAATAATAATAATAATAATAATAATAATAATAATAATAATAATAATAATGTTATTATTTACGTCCCTTTTAACTATTCTGGCTTTTAGAGGCGCCGGGGTGCAGGAATTTTGCCCCAAAGGGGATCTTTAACGTGCCAGTAAATCTACTGACAAGGCTCCCTCACATTTGTGCACCCTCAAACGCCAACTGGTTGCGCCAGGATTCGATCCTGCTACCTGGGGCTTAGCAAGCGAGAACGTTACCGCTGAGCCACGCAACTAGCCTCAGTGTTTACTGTCTAGATATTACGCAACGAATCAAGTTACAGTGAAAGGTGGAGAAATATCTTTCCTATCTCACAGCTCTTGTGCGTGTGACTCACTCGTCTATCACCGAGTCCCGTTATGAAGTGTCAACGAATGACCTGCTGTCTTCAAACTGTTTGCGAAAACATTACTGCGTTGGTAAATCAGCTTCTGCCGTAGCCAACTGTCTTGTGAACGAATTTTATAACCTGTTGTTTTCAAACTATTTGGGAGAACTGTTGTTTTCAACAAACGAACAGTTCGATGGCGTTTTCCTAAAACAGCAGAAATGACCATCACTAGTAGCTAGTCAATAGCAGACAACTTGAGTATTGGGACACAGCCTAAGTAAACTGACCGATTTGAAGGTACCAATGAGCAAAGCGTAAGCGAAGCATGCGCGCTAAAGTTATAGCAGAATAATTTGGCGGTCGGTCTCGGATGTTAGTACTGGAGGGTTAAATAATGCTCCTGGATTACAACCGAGGCGTTACAGCGATGATGACTTAGAACTATCAATATTCTCATACAGTTTAATATCCGCCAATCAGATGCCTTAAAACAGTGGCCGTGTTGTAGTCCAGGAGGTTTAAGAAATACGCGTCTAGATCTTGGTAGGCTGCGAAAAAATACAAATGACTTCTTTATTTGCTACCTCCCCATTCCTTCTTCGCAACTACATGCACTAGTACAAAGAAGCATAGCATTTTGCCTTCATGTATCTGTTAAGAAGATATAAGATGATCCTTCCGAATATATGTGGTCATTGCAATCTATTACCGTAGGCCTACCGGTACTACATCATTTCCACAATTATTGTCATTCATCCTAACAAACGGTATTTCGGATAATTTCAACAGTTTAGCAGATTGTATCGCGTGTTTTACTATCGTGGAGTGGTACATAAGATATACTGAACTATTTTCTTACTAATTTCACCTCTGAGTTTTGCTGATGACTTCGTTATCTTAGCCACCACACCACAGGATTTGAATGAATTTTTAAATGGTGTGGATTCTGTCTTGAGGAAAGAATTCACGATGAAAATTAATAAATGTATAACGAAGATACTGGATTCCAGCCTACAGAAATCTGAAACCCCTATGGACGCCAAATTGACAGGTGAAAAGCTAAGGGATGTAGGAGACTTCTGTTACGATACTTAGGATGCAAAATGACCAGTGATGGACGAAAAGAAGAAGATATAAAAAGTAGGTTGGTTTAGACATGGAAAACATTTCTACTGACATCGAATATAGGCTCCATTTAGATATTAGGAAGCCCTTGTCAGGAGCGTGGCGCACAACTTGGACTGTTGGAGCAGCAGAGAAGAGGAGAATTGTGGTGTTACAGGAGAATGATGAAGACCGGATGGCTAGATAGGGTGAAGAGGTATTAAGACGATTGGGAGAGGAGAGATTTTTGAGACGACTGCTTATGAAGAGAAGAAATAGGTTGGTAGGATACATACAAAGACACCCAGGAATATCAAACCTAACTATGGAAGGAAGAGTCGAAGATAAGAACTGTAGGGGTAGATCAAGGGTAGAATATGGCAAATATGTAGGGTGTTGTAGCTATGTAGAGATGAAACGATTGGCTCAGGGCAGGGAAGTATGGAGTGTTGCATCGAACCAGTCGAAAGACTGTCTAAAGAGAAAGAGGATTTTTAATCACTCTGTTTCGAACAGGGCGACTTGTAACACTAGGAGGCTGTTCAGTGCAGAATTAGTGCACTTCATAGAGAATATCTCACTTTTTGGCGAGAATGAACAATCTGAGGACTCTTTTATTGTTAGATGACACATCCAAGCAAGAGTATTTCAAATGTTGTGGAGATATGGGGCATAACTAAGTTAAACTAATTAGTGTTACGGCGGAAGGATATTGTAAGCTCAGTACCAAGCGCAGATAATCAGTGATACGCTGGCTACAATATTTAGCCGTCGAGAATATAAAGGTATCCTTGACAGAGGTATGTACCTAAGAACATCTTAATGATGATATTATACACAACTAATTCCCATTTTAGTTTTGTAAGTGTGTATTGATAAATACATCTTTCTCTCACGTCCGTTCAATGAGGAGGATGTAAGGGTTTTCATTTGAACTGGGCATTGTGTGGTATCTGGAGGCCTGTACTCCGCTAGTCCTGAGTCTCAAAGAAGCGTGTGCTACGATCAGTTCGGAACCTATTTCAGTCGCGCCGATAGGTGTATTACGTACTAACAATCAGACATCCCCGCCTCGACCAAACATTGTTCAGGTTTGTGAGTGTTAGGGAACAGCGGAACTGAATTTATTCGGCATTACTCTCTAAGTCATTTGACCAAGTAGGATGTACTGTTATTGATAGCCTACTGTGCACCTCACGGGATATATTAGGAATACCAATATTACATTTGGAGGACTGAGATCACCTCATTTGAAGTATGGGGCTATTTCGGTGAATAAGTCCGTATGTAAATGATGTTCAAGTAAACTTCTGTGTTCTAGTTTTCTAACGTAATGGACGAGCAAGCTGTGATCAAAAGTGAGCCGGAATGGTCGACACAAACAGATGACTTGGCCGACATTGTAAGTGTATTTTAATTCCACATATTGTGTAACATTGCAATCTTTGTGATGGCCAAGACAACATTTTTGTAGTTAGCATGGTAAATTATATTAAGTGGTAAGTTAATCAATATCTGTTAACTAGAGGGCATATTGTGTCTGTATTTTCATACTTGTGTATTAATTGCCATTGAGAAGCAGAAACAATGTCTTTTCTTTATGCAATAGAGATAGAACATAGCCGTTGTGTTGAATAATGACGTACATTGTTGCCACATCATAATATGTATGTTACTGCACTGACTCACTAGAAAGCGAGATTTATATCAAGATTATATTTGGAATCCCCTCTTGAATTGCTAGAGACTGGGGAGAGAGTATTACTTACTGCAATCATCGCTCGATGTCTAAAACAAAGGCATGCTGAGAAGGCTCAACTAATTTCTTTGATAATCAGGGTAGCCAACCTGTAAAGTAAAAATTCACCTAGATTTCCTTCATAAATCCCCGAGATTTGAATTTTGTTTCCATTTGTCCTCCTCTATAAACAGATCATATTACCTTGGTGGCCTCGCGTTCCCTCATCGGCCATGATGGTTGGCATGGTTTCCTGACATGTGGCATTAGTCACGTTCATCTGTCAGGCGAGTCTTGTTATGAGATAGCACATGACGTCACGTTACGACAGTCACCAAGCAGTTTCAGGTCAAACGAGTTACTTGGGGATGAGGTTGGTGGAGAGGAGGATCACCTAGGTTGGTTCCTAATGGTCAACCATTTTGGTTCTTGCCTACGGTCTGAGAGGGAATGTAGGTTGTCCTCACAAGGCTGAATATTAGGTTGGAGATAGACGGTTGACCATATTAGGATTTAGTGGTCACCGTTTTGGTTCTTGGCTATGATCTGAGAGAGTAAGTAGGTTGTCCTCACAAGGCTGAATATTAGGTTGGAGGTAGAGGGTCGACCATATTAGGGTTTAGTGGCTACCATTTTGGTTCTTGACTACGGTCTGAGAGGGAAAGTAGTTTGTCCTCACAAGGCTGAATATTAGGTTGGAGGTAGAGGGTCGACCATATTAGGGTTTAGTGGGCACCATTTTGGTTCTTGCCTACGGTCTGAGAGAGTAAGTAGGTTGTCCTCACAAGGCTGAATATTAGGTTGGAGGTAGAGGGTCGACCATATTAGGGTTTAGTGGCCACCATTTTGGTTCTTGGCTACGGTCTGAGAGATCAAGTAGTTTATCCTCACAAGGCTGAATATTAGGTTGGAGGTAGAGGGTCGACAATATTAGGGTTTAGTGGCCACGATTTTGGTTCCTGGCTACAGTCTGAGAGGGAAAGTAGGTTGTCCTCACAAGGCTGAATATTGGGTTTAGTGGCCATCATTTTGGTTCTTGGCTGCGGTCTGAGAGAGAAAGTAGGTTGTCTTCACAAGGCTGAATATTAGGTTGGAGGTATAGGGTCAACCATATTGGGGTTTAGTGGTCACCATTTTGGTTCTTGAATACGACCTGAGAAAGTAGGTTGTCCTCACAAGGCTGAATATCAGGTTGGAGGTAGAGGGTCGACCATATTAGGGTCTAGTGGCCACCATTTTGGTTCTTGACTACAGTCTGAGAGAGAAAGTAGGTTGACCTCACAAGGCTGAATATTCGGTTGGAGGTAGAGGGTCAACCATATTAGGGTTTAGTGGCCACCATTTTGGTTCTTAAATACGGCCTGAGAAAGTAGGTTGTCCTCACAAGGCTGAATAACACTGTAGGTTGGAGAAAGAGGGTCGACAATATTAGAGTTTAGTGGCCACCATTTTGGTTCTTGGCTATGGTCTGAGAGAGAAAGTAGGTTGTCCTCACAAGGCTAAATATCAGGTTGGAGGTAGAGGGTCGAACATATTAGGGGTTAGTGGCTACCATTTTGATTCTTGACTATGGTCTGAGAGAGAAAGTAGGTTGTCCTCACAAGGCTGAATATTAGGTTGGAGGTAGAGGGTCGACCATATTAGGGTTTAATGGCCACCATTTTGGTTCTTGCCTACGGTCTGAGAGAGAAAGTGGGTTGTCCTCACTAGGCTGAATATTTGGTTGGAGGTAGAAGGTCGACCATATTAGGGTTTAGTGGTCACCATTTTAGTTCTTGACTGCAGCCTGAGAAAGTAGATTGTCCTCACAAGGCTGAATATTAGGTTGGAGGAAGAGGGTCGACCATATTAGGGTTTAGTGGCCACCATTTTGGTTCTTGCCTACTGTCTGAGAGAGTAAGTAGATTGTCCTCATAAGGCTGAATATTAGGTTGGAGGTAGACGGTCGTCCATATTAGGATTTAGTGGCCACCATTTTGGTTCTTGCCTACGGTCTGAGAGAGTAAGTAGGTTGTCCTCACAAGGCTGAATACTAGGTTGGGGGTAGAGGGTCGACCATATTAGGGTTTAGTGGCCACCATTTTGGTTCTTGCCTACGGTCTGAGAGAGTAAGTAGGTTGTCCTCACAAGGCTGAATATTAGGTTGGAGGTAGAGGGTCGACCATATTAGGGTTTAGTGGCCACCATTTTGGTTCTTGCCTACGGTCTGAGAGAGTAAGTAGGTTGTCCTCACAAGGCTGAATATTAGGTTGGGGGTAGAGGGTCGAACATATTAGGGTTTAGTGACCACCATTTTGATTATTGACTATGGTCTGAGGGAGAAAGTAGGTTGTCCTCACAACGCTGAATATTAGGTTGGGGGTAGAGGGTCGACCATATTAGGGTTTAGTGACCACCATTTTGGTTCTTGACTACGGTCTGAGAGAGAAAGTAGGTTGTCCTCACAAGGCATTATATTCGGTTCGAGAAAGAGGGTCGACCATACTAGGGTTGACTATCGCTCTTAAGTTTTAACGTTCGTCGCCAGGAGCCGAGTGCGGTGGCAACTAGTAACCAAGTTCACAACTAGTTGCCGTTGACGGTAGAATTTGTTGGCATAAGTAGGTACTACTTGGAAATTGAATATCTGCAATCTTTACCTGAGTGACAGAAAATACACATTAATACAGCCATCACAATTAACAGCGGTTATCAGCCAGATTCTACACACACCCAAAGTACACGGGGCTACATAACAGCGTTGTCGCATCCCCTAAACTATGGAACCAAGCTACTATTTAGTTTATCGGCCCCCTACCAAATAGGAATATGTATCTGTAATGATTGATTATAATTTTCCTAATAATAATATTAACAGCTCCGTTCTTCAGTCATGACTTATTGGTCCTTGTATTCATTTTCTCAGCAAAATGGCGGCTGTTAATTACTGTTTTGAACTGGGGGCGATCTTATATAATTTCTTCTGTGATGCCAATTTATTGAAGTTCTTTTTCTATTTCACTAAGTCACTGGTTCTTTGCTTTCTTTGAGAGAGCGAGGTTGGGAATCATTTTGGTGAACCTGAGATTGTTCATTTTGAGAATGTTGCAGTAGAACTTACATTGCCTTTTCCTGAAGGTGTCGGTGATCTTTTCAGAATGCTGATACATCTCCCCACACTTCCGTTTCACCCAGATTCCTTTTGAGCAGACTGGACCAAGGATTTTCCTTTCTAGTTTCTCTATGTTCTTACTAAGAGATCTACCTTCAATGATCAATGTTTCTGAGCCACACAGTGCTTCAGCTTTGATTACTGTGGTATCATGTCTTAGATGTTGATTTATTAATTACATCTGTAGGTATAGGCCTTCTGTAATTTTGAAGTTCTCTCTTTGTTTGCGTCACGATTCAAACATGTAGTAAAGTACCTTCCAGTCATTTGCCTGGAGGGAGTGTGGAAAACCCTGGGAAACCATTCAGGATGGGTGCTGCTAGCATTTAGTTGATGATTTTTTGCCGAATTAAGTCTTCAGAGGTTTCGTGTCTAGATGACTAGCGGATTCGTCCATGCATTTGGAATCCTGTCTTAGCTGTTTTTTCGTGAATTCTTTCAAGGACCTGAACTGCCTCTTGTGTGTTGTTAGATAGAATAGCTAGATCATCCGCGAAGGCCAATCACTGCAGATGAATTTAATGTTTAGTCGTCAACCAATCGTTATTTCTCTTATTTTTCCTTGTCCTTGTAACTTAATCAAGGGCAGGATTGAACAATATCGGTGATTTTCGTCTCCTTGTCAAAGTCCTGTGCTAATATGAAAACGGTCAGAAAGCTGACTGAAATTTAACTATTGCAGTTATGGCTGTCAGTGTCTGTCGAATCAATTCTCTTGTTTTCCTGTCAACTTTGAATTCTTCTAGAATATTGAATAGTGTGTGTGGGTCTACTAAGACGACAGCTTTCCTGAAGTCTTCAAAGATAGCGTTGTTTGCGTGGCTTTATGGGTTCGCAAGGTGGTTTTGAGATTGAGAATTTGTTTTGCACAGGACCTGCCATTTGTGAATCATGCCTGTTATTCACCAACTAGGTGTTCAGTTTGGTTTTGAAGTCCCGTGAATAATGCTTTATAGAGATTTTTCACGCGAGTGATAGTGAGGATATTCCTCCGTAGGTATTGATATCTGTTCTCTCCCCCTTTTTATGTAGTGGGTGAAATAGGTCGCAATTCCAGTCTTCAGGAATTTTCTCCATAAATCTACAAGAATTACTTGAAATTTCTCAGCTAGGCTTTCACCTCTTAATCTCAACATTACATCTTCCTTTGGAGCTTAGCTATTTTTAAGTTCATGGATTATTTTCTCGATTTCTTCTAATGAAGGGAGTTCTGAATCCGGATTTGGAATCGGTTGCTCAAATCAGAATTGTTCTTCAGGAGTATCGCTGGTTAAAAGGTTTTGGAAGTTATCTGTGAGAAGTTTACAGTTTTCTTTATTATTCCCAGGGCTTCATCCGGACGTTTAAGACGTAAAATAGGTACTTAGCAATGTGATAGTTCGTCAGCAATGGTTTTGCTACAGTTTCATGTACTATTTTCCGTGTAATAGAAGACCACACGGAATGAACGGGGTAAGTCCATTTTATTCGGAAATAGGTTTATGACGCACTCTGGTGGCCAGCTATCGTAACTACAGATCAGTTGTAATTAACTTCAAATAATGCGGTAAGTCAGCGAGATACAGAGGTTTTTATTTTTAGTGGAAACGGAAAAACGTCCCATATCCTCTCACTTGACATGTACTCCCTTTACAAGAAATACATTTGGCTAAGTAACGATATCGCTTACTCTCTATTGGGGTGTTTGTAAGTATTTCCTTTAATTGTTGAACGTTTAAATTGGCTCTCATGAAAAATGTACATAATGTGGCTTTCCCCCCTCTTCCCGTGGAGTCTTCAAATTTGATCTATTTCTGTCGGTCTATTTTGCTGAAATGTGCGCTCTTCAGATCTGATGATTCCTGAGGCTTCTTTCTGGGCTTTGATGAATTCATGACAGTCATTTTTTGTATTTTATTGGAACTGCACTTTTTAAAGGTTTGAACAACAACGTCTATGCCCTTATCGCTTGTCTTGTCCAACCATCAGTCTGAACGTTTTCGAGGAAGAACCCCAATAATCCGGGAAGCTCCCAATAGTGTATCTTCTAATACCATCCAATCGGAAGGATTTTGGTTGGTGATATTTCCAAGGAAATTGTTTGAATTTTGTTTAAGACATTCCAGATCCATTCGTGGATATTTTAACTGTTCTGAGTTTGGGTCCATCAGGTTGAAACTTTACATTAATTATTGATAAGTGGTGATCAGTGTAAATAATTATTATATTTACTTAAAATTCATAATAATAATAATTATCAATTTTTTTTCTTCAGGAGGATCGCAGGTTAAAGGACCATGGAAGTAATCTGTGAGAATTTTACAATTTTCCCTATTATTTCCAGGGCGAAATCCGAAGGTTTAAGACATGTACTAGGTGCTTGGTAATGTGATACTTTGTCAGCAAATGTTTTGTATCAGTTTCCTCTTATTATTATTATTATTATTATCATCATTAGCTCATATTCTTTAATTTTTATATATAGTCATGCTTGTTCATTACTTCCAAGGATTTGAATGAGCAGCCACCCTCTGATTCGCCAGTGGGGAAGAAAATTGAAGAACCTGATGATGTATTTGAAGATGCATTTGTTAAAGAAGAACTTGATTGCCAGGTGACTGTACATTATTTCCCTCCTTGGATTATTCTCAGATCTCTTTTTTAAGTTATGTGGTTTGTTTTAGTCAGTTTCAATTTCAATTATGAAATTGAACAAGAGAAGAGTTAGGTATTTTGACTCTATTGTTTAATATTGTGGATTGAGTCAGATCGCTTCCTTGGGCTGTTTATTTACTATTTTGTCAAATGTCTATAATAGTTTTAAACTGGTTATTTGTTGTCCTTTTTGAAACAACCTTGAATTATTATGGCAAAACCTGCATCACCTGTAAGGTTAAGTCGTGCAGCTGATTTAGGTAAGAACTTCGAAGAATCTTGGACATATTAGTAAGTGTGTGCTAGTGTGGACTCTGTGTATTGAGGTTTTGAATTGTCTTTAACTTCATGACCACTCAATCACATGATGTGCAACTGTAGATAATCATATCAACATTTATATTTCTCAGTTAAGTTAGTGACTTTTGGAATTCGTGTTTGAGAAAAGTTCCAAAATGCAAGTGTGTTTCATAAATTCAAGTTTTTGTTTCTTTTCTTCTTGAATCAAACACCTATTTAATTTCTCATAAAATGAAAGACAACAGTATCGATTTTGTGGCTGAATTTATAACACTGTCGCTACATGAAAGTATTGGATTCTCAGAAATAAAGTATATTGTGTTGTGATGGCAACAAATACATCGTAAGTAATAGGTATGGTATTCTTTTATATTTTCGTCTTGTAAAACTTTAATAACCTTTATAACCTTTTTATAATCTTTATAACAGAAAACTATAAATAATGTGAATGTCGGCTAATGAGCACTTAACGCAGCGAAATTTCAGCTTCATAGTTGCTATTCTAAATTTGTCAAATTTCTTTAAATTATTCATTGAGTTGAGAACTAATCCGAGACATATAAAACAGGATGAATGTCTAGCGTGCTTGTGTATCTACAAAATATATTTCTTATGCCGCCTGAGGTACATTATTAACAAATTGTTGTTTCTCTGTAGGGAGCACATATCATGGATGATACTGCGGACAACAAGGAACTTACGATTAATGAGTTTGTGACTGAAGAGATAGTCGCACATGTTAAAACGGAAGCACTATCTTCATCAAGTGGCGGAGATGCGAGAGTTGTAAGTGCCTTATTATATTGAGACCAGCTTTATGGTTATTAAGTCACGTTATATGCTTAATCATATCTGATGTTCCTCCACCAAGTGTGGCTGAGGTTTTCAAAGGTATGGTGATACGTTTGTGAGGGGATCGTGTGCACTGATGAAATATTTAGGAATTAATTCGAAACCTGAATGTAATTCCAGTAATTTCTGGCTGATCATATACTTGCTCCATAGTGTATATGGAGGATATTGTTTTCTCTGTGATTTGTTTTCTGGATAGGTTGATATGATAGTTTTTGTTTTAAGGGCCAAACATTCACATTATCGATCTGGCGCTTCATTGGACTCCCTGTATTTGGAGTCTGGCTCATCTGGAAAAGGCCTTTTTTATTTTTAATATCTGGTTGATTGTTTGTTTGTTGCAAGTGATGATTTGCTTCTCCAGTTTTGTATATAATCATAATATTGAAGAGATTCTCTGAATCCAATTCCGCGACACAGAAATAGTTATAAAAACATCAGACTACCTCGCCAGAATACAGAGATAAATTTATTAATTTCCGCATAACTTCTATACGAAAATGGAGTACCAACATTTGAATGCAATATTGAGGCTGCTAGTAAAGAATGTTGAAATTCTTAGGAAGATATCCTTTGTCAGATAATCCAGGCCATTTTCTGTCCTTTAACTGGGCATGGTATGTCATGCAGTGAACTAATTACACAGAACAATACCAATAACTTCACAAATGAAACAAGGGAACAGTCTTTCACAAATGACTAGGGTTCTATTCATGTTTCTTGTTAATTCTTTAACATTCCTTCGAAATGTAATATCGCGCCTGGTGGTTGGGATTCCTCTTAAAAAATGGAGGTCCCGTGGCTCCTGGTCGCCACATGATTCGTCACGTAAAACTACAAGCTTTCTCTCTATTAAAAACAATTATTCCATGAAGTTTGTTTTGTATTTACAACTGATCTGAGTGAAATGGCCTCAGAGCCCTGTTTTGTATTTACAACTGTTCGGAGTGAAATGGCCTCAGAACCCTGTTTTGATTTGTTATGATACTGACTTTGTTATCGGTAGAAAGTCGATAGTGTAGATTGCTTCCTTATCCCCATGCACTGCTGGTAATCTGACGCAAAGGCAAAAACTTCAATCTCACCCTTCTTTGTGTTGTTTATTGCCTATATCCAGTGGTGAAATTATATAACTTGATGTGCTGCATTGCTTGTAGACCTCTTCATTCTGCGCATGAGCTAACAGACATGAAGATATATAAATTTCGTGTAATATAATTTGTACGATAGAAGGTGACCATAGAAAGACTGTCATTTAAAATCTGAGATGCTTTTTTACATTACTTTTTTCCCTGCTAACGTTTTGCATCTTGATAGAGCCACCTTTCATCAGATGCGTGATCTTCATGAAGATGACAATTTTGGGGTTTGGGTTGACTATATTAGCAACTGTTAGGTGGCTCTTCTGATTTACTTTATTCAAATATCCATTCTGGATTTCTGAACAAGTGGGAAGGATGTTGTTCTGTAGAAGCATGGATCGTGTGAATTTGTTGTAGTTGTGAGTGAAATAACCACGTGTGTTTGCTGTTGTGTTGTATGGAGCTATTACAGAAGGGTTCTGTTAAAATGAATTTGGTGGACATCATTCTTATCTATGACATTAGTAAGTAAAGTGGCAATAAACCAATAAGATGGGCAAACACTTGTTTTAGACATAACCCAACAGGCTGGTGAATGAAACAATAGTGTGTATAACAGACACTTCATTTGTTCTGTCTACAACATTTACGTTAAGGTTTGTGGATGTGATATTAAGGCATTCCTCATAAGGAGCCAAGTATTATGAGTTCATTAAGTTTCTCCCTACCTTGAGTATTCTTGAGATCAATATTGCTTTAATGTAAAATGCACCGCACACTGTGCAATATTTCATTACACAACATTCATCAACTTTGCTCGTTTATGACTGATATTAACAGTGAGTTACTGCACCCACACCACTAAGTCTCCACACACACTCAATGCTAGTGATATTAACGTTATATATTAACAGTAAGTTACTGCACCCACACCACTAAGTCTCCACACACACTCAATGCTAGTGATATTGATGTTATATATTAACAGTGAGTTACTGCACCCACACCATTGAGTCTCCACACACACTCAATGCTAGTGATATTAACTTTATATATTAACAGTGAGTTACTGCACCCACACCACTAAGTCTCCACACACACTCAATGCTAGTGATATTAACGTTATATATTAACAGTGAGTTACTGCACCCACACCACTGAGTCTCCACACACACTCAATGCTAGTGATATTAACTTTATATATTAACAGTGAGTTACTGCACCCACACCACTGAGTCTCCACACACACTCAATGCTAGTGATATTAACATTATATATTAACAGTGAGTTACTGCACCCACACCACTAAGTCTCCACACACACTCAATGCTAGTGATATTAACGTTATATATTAACAGTAAGTTACTGCACCCACACCACTGAGTCTCCACACACACTCAATGCTAGTGATATTAACGTTATATATTAACAGTGAGTTACTGCACCCACACCACTGAGTCTCCACACACACTCAATGCTAGTGATATTAACGTTACATATTAACAGTGAGTTACTGCACCCACACCACTAAGTCTCCACACACACTCAATGCTAGTGATATTAACGTTATATATTAACAGTGAGTTACTGCACCCACACCACTAAGTCTCCACACACACTCAATGCTAGTGATATTAACGTTATATATTAACAGTAAGTTACTGCACCCACACCACTGAGTCTCCACACACACTCAATGCTAGTGATAATAACTTTATATATTAACAGTGAGTTACTGCACCCACACCACTAAGTCTCCACACACACTCAATGCTAGTGATATTAACGTTATATATTAACAGTAAGTTACTGCACCCACACCACTGAGTCTCCACACACACTCAATGCTAGTGATATTAACATTATATATTAACAGTGAGTTACTGCACCCACACCACTAAGTCTCCACACACACTCAATGCTAGTGATATTAATGTTATATATTAACAGTAAGTTACTGCACCCACACCATTAAGTCTCCAAACACACTCAATGCTAGTGATATTAACGTTATATATTAACAGTGAGTTACTGCACCCACACCACTGAGTCTCCACACACACTCAATGCTAGTGATATTAACGTTATATATTAACAGTGAGTTACTGCACCCACACCACTGAGTCTCCACACACACACAATGCTAGTGATATGAACGTTATATATTAACAGTAAGTTACTGCACCCACACCACTAAGTCTCCACACACACTCAATGCTAGTGATATTAACGTTATATATTAACAGTAATTTACTGCACCCACACCACTAAGTCTCCACACACACTCAATGCTAGTGATATTAACGTTATATATTAACAGTGAGTTACTGCACCCACACCATTGAGTCTCCACACACACTCAATGCTAGTGATATTAACTTTATATATTAACAGTGAGTTACTGCACCCACACCACTAAGTCTCCACACACACTCAATGCTAGTGATATTAACGTTATATACTAACAGTGAGTTACTGCACCCACACCACTGAGTCTCCACACACACTCAATGCTAGTGATATTAACTTTATATATTAACAGTGAGTTACTGCACCCACACCACTGAGTCTCCACACACACTCAATGCTAGTGATATTAACGTTATATATTAACAGTGAGTTACTGCACCCACACCACTAAGTCTCCACACACACTCAATGCTAGTGATATTAACGTTATATATTAACAGTAAGATACTGCACCCACACCACTGAGTCTCCACACACACTCAATGCTAGTGATATTAATGTTATATATTAACAGTAAGTTACTGCACCCACACCACTAAGTCTCCACTCACACTCTATGCTAGTGATATTAACGTTATATATTAACAGTGAGTTACTGCACCCACACCACTGAGTCTCCACACACACTCAATGCTAGTGATATTAACGTTATATATTAACAGTGAGTTACTGCTCCCACACCACTAAATCTCCACACACACTCAATGCTAGTGATATTAACGTTATATATTAACAGTGAGTTACTGCACCCACACCACTAAGTCTCCACACACACTCAATGCTAGTGATATTAATGTTATATATTAACAGTAAGTTACTGCACCCACACCACTGAGTCTCCACACACACTCAATGCTAGTGATAATAACTTTATTTATTAACAGTGAGTTACTGCACCCACACCACTAAGTCTCCACACACACTCAATGCTAGTGATATTAACGTTATATATTAACAGTAAGTTACTGCCCCCACACCACTGAGTCTCCACACACACTCAATGCTAGTGATATTAACGTTATATATTAACAGTGTGTTACTGCACCCACACCACTAAGTCTCCACACACACTCAATGCTAGTGATATTAATGTTATATATTAACAGTAAGTTACTGCACCCACACCATTAAGTCTCCAAACACACTCAATGCTAGTGATATTAACGTTATATATTAACAGTGAGTTACTGCACCCACACCACTGAGTCTCCACACACACTCAATGCTAGTGATATTAACGTTATATATTAACAGTGAGTTACTGCACCCACACCACTGAGTCTCCACACACACTCAATGCTAGTGATATTAACTTTATATATTAACAGTGATTTACTGCACCCACACCACTGAGTCTCCACACACACTCAATGCTAGTGATATTAACGTTATATATTAACAGTGAGTTACTGCACCCACACCACTAAGTCTCCACACACACTCAATGCTAGTGATATTAACGTTATATATTAACAGTAAGTTACTGCACCCACACCACTGAGTCTCCACACACACTCAATGCTAGTGATATTAATGTTATATATTAACAGTAAGTTACTGCACCCACACCACTAAGTCTCCACACATACTCTATGCTAGTGATATTAACGTTATATATTAACAGTGAGTTACTGCACCCACACCACTGAGTCTCCACACACACTCAATGCTAGTGATATTAACGTTATATATTAACAGTGAGTTACTGCACCCACACCACTAAGTCTCCACACACTCAATGCTAGTGATATTAACGTTATATATTAACAGTAAGTTACTTCACCCACACCACTAAGTCTCCACACACACTCAATGCAAGTGATATTAACGTTATATGTTAACAGTGAGTTACTGCACCCACACCACTGAGTCTCCACACACACTCAATGCTAGTGACATTAACGTTATATATTAACAGTAAGTTACTGCACCCACACCACTGAGTCTCCACACACACTCAATGCTAATGATATTAACGTTATATATTAACAGTGAGTTACTGCACCCACACCTCTAAGTCGATATGCTAGTGATATTAACGTTATATATTAACAGTGAGTTACTGCACCCACACCACTGAGTCTCCACACACACTCAATGCTAGTGATATTAACGTTATATATTAACAGTGAGTTACTGCACCCACACCACTGAGTCTCCACACACTCAATGCTAGTGATATTTACGTTATATATTAACAGTAAGTTACTGCACCCACACCGCTAAATCTCCACACACACTCAATGCTAGTGATATTAACGTTATATATTATCAGTAAGTTACTGCACCTACACCACTAAGTCTCCACACACACTCAATGCTAGTGATATTAACGTTATATATTATCAGTAAGTTACTGCACCCACACCACTAAGTCTCCACACACACACTCAATGCTAGTGATATTAACGTTATATATTAACAGTAAGTTATTGCACCCACACCACTAAGTCTCCACACACACTCAATGCTAGTGATATTTACGTTATATATTAACAGTAAGTTACTGCACCCACACCACTGAGTCTCCACACACACTCAATGCTAGTGACAATCTGCTAGGCCCAGACTTGGCATATGTATAGGAACTGAAATGCTTTGTGATTTGAACTCTGAAGAACCATTTCAAGGTACCTTACCCAGTGGCGTATGCAGGTTTTCCTTCTGGGGGGTTCATTAATATATTACATTATACAAGGGGCAGATGACCTTGCTGTTCTGCCACACATTATTACAATGATATTTCGATTAATATACAGTACACAATAATTAAATACACATTTTCTTTGGATGAAAACTATTTCAGGCCTCATTATTTTTTCAGCACCATAAAAAGAATTTTTTTTTTTTTTAATATGTAAAACCGTAATTAAATATTTTAACTGAAATGATGTAGTGGTCTATACGTGACTGCTTATAATATTGATATTTTGTGAGAGTTTGGCTCCATGTTCTTACTGACATTAGGCTATTATAGACATTCAAAATCTGTCTTTCTTGTTGGTTTTAGCTGTATAATTATTAGGAGTAAATTCCAAAAACTCCTTGTGTAACTAATTATCTTTAATGAAATAGACACACACAATTAAAGCAACCCAAAGCGACGTGTAAATAGGTACTGATCGCACATTTCAACAGTAAACCTAATCCATGGCTGGCTCCAACTCTGAAGGAGTGGTCTCGTCGTGAGTAGAGTGCAAGACATTCACCAAGTGACGAACGTGATCTCTTTTAAAATATATACTGGAGTAAAGAAGACTCTATAGCGGTAGTGTAAGACAGGTGATAGACCGGACTATATAAAGATTCAAGTAAACAAATGTCCCTGGGGGGGGGGGGGGTATTTAAACACTAACCCCCCCACTACGCCCCTCGTGCGTACGCCACTGATACCCACTCATTTTCTGTCAGTAAACACATGGCTTGGCGCATTTAAGCTCTGTAATGTTTCGAATTAGTTTCTATTCTAAGGCAGGAACTATAAAGGTTGGATTCAATATATGAATTTCAAACCTGCATTGATGAATTGCTGAATGTCAATTAATACCAACGACGCCAGGAAATCCCTTCTTGAAAGCATTCTAAGTGACATGTGACTACGTTCTTAAAAGCATTTGAAATTGACTTACCGTATTAATACTCTAATATCTTCCTCGGCTTGTATCTACCTTGGAAACTATGTGCTACCGTTCGCCAGTTGACTTATAATGTTTGATATTAGCAGCAACATACTCCACAATAGGGGCATCTAATTTACGTACTTACATTAAATTCTTTTGAAAATTTTGTTTAATAGCAGTGTTTTGTGAGAAATATATTGTATAATATTCTGACCTTCATTCTCAAAAGATGTGCTGGTTCAAATATTAAGGTTATAGTCGCTTTTTACTTAATGATAGGTGGACGTGTTAGATCCTAACACCCATTACTGCCTTACAGTTAAAAAAGTAAAAATACATTCATTTGTCCTCAATCGTTAAAGCTATTATTTCCATTAAGGCACTTACTGTCGACGAAAGTATTATGTGCACTCGAGTTTGAGGGTTGTTTGTAAAGAAACCAATAGGCCTACATTGAATTCAATAACTTCTGAGCGAGGTGCGCCATGATGCGTGATGGGCTCCATCTCGGCAAGGCTGTACAGCTTTCGCCGTATCGGCTAGCTGCGGAACCACGCCTTATTTTCCCGTACAAACCGATGTAAAATAAGTGAATTAATGTACGTATTTCACAGTCATACTTCATAACCTTTTGATGTATAAGGATTACAACGCGACCAAGAACTGCATCTTTCATCCGCCCGGTGCCGTGAAAAAGTTACCTTTCAAAAATGATAACAACATTGTTTCTTGAATACCCAAAGTTTTGAAATTAATAAACCAGTTATAAAACATCCCAATGTGTATTGTGTTAAAATTTGGATTCCCTCTGATGAAGGGGTTTGGAGATAATAGTTTTTAAATGTGACGCATTGTTAAAACCCGCTTAAAAATGGGCACTTTTTGTGTTCCAACTGCGATAAAGAATATTAAAATATAAATTAAAATTCCACACCTACATCGACTAAGTTAACGTTAAATAGAACGACGAAAATGATGATGTTATTGGATTTTATGTAGGTCTATTGTTTACTTCCCCAACAACCTTCAAACTCGAGTGCAGATAATATTTTGGTCGACAGTAGTCAGCATTTTGTCTCGCACTGAGATTTACTTGTTATCTTGAGGAGATTGTGTATTATAAGTTTTAGAACTCGGGAAGACATAACCACATCTGTGTAATGCTTCACTTCAACTCAGCTGTGATTTACAATTACATAGTTTGCTATTTGTGTGAAAAGTATTAGAGATGGCAAATAAATAAAATAATTTATCAATTCACTTTATTCCTAGGACATGCAAGAAGAGACCCAGGATGGGGAAAGTGCTGCAAGTGGAAATCATCCACATGAGTAAGTGTACAACATATGAGGAGACATGTTATTTAACTTTTGTGTATGCTTAACTGAATGTTTTGGATATGAATAAGGTTTGTTTGCAATGTCAGAGAAATCTTGTATTTTATGTGTCGTTACTGCTTGTCTCATCAAAGTAGATACATTGTTGACAGTAACTTCCTCTTCACTAGCCCTCAAATTATCATTCGGAGTTCTCACTGCCTGGAAGTATTTAAAACAAATTAGTTAGCATCTTGATGGTTGTCTTGTGGAAAACTCACTCATCTGCTTGAAGAAAATACATATTCGCAGTGATAAGGTAATCAATGCGTTTTGTAGGCAACATGCACTACCTTAAACTTCCCCTTGTGTGTCTATGTGTCCTCAACCCGTTTTGATCTTTTGTAACCAAGGTTACTAAATCACTACAATGTTACTTCATGAGCCATCAACGATTTTCATTTACATAGGAAAAAATCACTTGAACTAGGCTCGAACTTTAATCCAAGACACAAGGATAAAAGGCCGGACTTACAACATGGTAAAGTAAGGGCTACGCCATTTCTTTAATGCAATAATCATCGACACCGAAGCACACATTTAAACTCGCATCAAAACCGAACAAACATTAACAGAGGCCCGAAACTGGTATAGCAATATTTCCAGCACCGGAAGATAATTGGAATAACGGTGTACATAATGTAAACATGTTGGAGCGAGGCATGCGGAGGTGTGTCGAGAATTGGATAAGTATGCACTTTGTGGTGTGGTTTATCTGGAAGGGTTACCAACTTTTATATATAATAACAAAATGCCACATAAAAGGAGGTATGACTGAATTTTGCGGAATTTGAAGCAAAAAATGTTTTTTGTTTGTTTTATTCATACAAACATAGTCCAATTCTTACTGCTTCCGGAAATTATTTTATTTTAGTCATTCCGGCTATTGTTAAGCTTGTAGAGGCCTCTTCGTATAAGCCTGCATGCATTTAAACGTTTGAGGTGCTTTGATAATAATAATAATAATAATATTGCAGAAGAGGGGAAATGACCACGAGACATGTTAAATGCCAGAAAATATCTCAGGAAGAGAAAGCAACGAGATGTGAAGGGGAAGCAAAAGGAAGAGGGCAGTAAATATTAACTTACCTCTTTCTCGCATAGCCCTTTTCGAATGTGTTGCTTTGTACAATATGCTCCTTGTGGTGCAATTCTTATCAAACTTTGTTGTAACTTGGTAGAATAGTTGCTGTGTACAAAATGCTCCTTGTGGTGCAATTCTTATCACACTTTGTTGTAACTTGGTAGAATAGTTGCTGTGTACAATATGCTCCATTTGGGGGCAATTCTTATCACACTTTGTTGTAACTTGGTAGAATAGTTGCTGTGTACAATATGCTCCTTTTGGGGCAATTCTTATCACACTTTGTTGTAACTTGGTAGAATAGTTGCTGTGTACAATATGCTCCTTTTGGGGCAATTCTTATCACACTTTGTTGTAACTTGGTAGAATAGTTGCTGTTTACAATATGCTCCTTGTGGTGCAATTCTTATCACACTTTGTTGCAACTTGGTAGAATAGTTGCTGTGTACAATATGCTCCTTGTGGGGCAATTCTTATCACACTTTGTTGTAACTTGGTAGAATAGTTGCTGTGTACAATATGCTCCTGGTGGTGCAATTCTTATCACACTTTGTTGTAACTTGGTAGAATAGTTGCTGTGTACAATATGCTCCTTTTGGGGCAATTCTTATCACACTTTGTTGCAACTTGGTAGAATAGTTGCTGTGTACAATATGCTCCTTGTGGTGCAATTCTTATCACACTTTGTTGTAACTTGGTAGAATAGTTGCTGTGTACAATATGCTCCTGGTGGTGCAATTCTTATCACACTTTGTCGTTACTTGGTAGAATAGTTGCTGTGTACAATTTGCTCCTTGTGGTGCAATTCTTATCACACTTTTTTGTAACTTGGTAGAATAGTTGCTGTGTACAATATGCTCCTTTTGGGGCAATTCTTATCACACTTTGTTGTAAGTTGGTAGAATAGTTGCTGTGTACAATATGCTCCTTTTGGGGCAATTCTTATCAAACTTTGTTGCAACTTGGTAGAATAGTTGCTGTGTACAATATGCTCCTTGTGGGGCAATTCTTATCACACTTTGTTGTAACTTGGTAGAATAGTTGCTGTGTATATTATGCTCCTCTTGAGGCAATTCTTATCACAGTTTGTTGTAACTTGGTAGAATAGTTGCTGTGTACAATATGCTCCTGGTGGAGCAATTCTTATCACACTTTGTTGTAACTTGGTAGAATAGTTGCTGTGTACAATATGCTCCTTTTGGGGCAATTCTTATCACACTTGGTTGTAACTTGGTAGAATAGTTGCTGTGTACAATATGCTCCTTGTGGGGCAATTCTTATCACACTTTGTTGTAACTTGGTAGAATAGTTGCTGTGTATATTATGCTCCTCTTGAGGCAATTCTTATCACAGTTTGTTGTAACTTGGTAGAATAGTTGCTGTGTACAATATGCTCCATTTGGGGGCAATTCTTATCACACTTTGTTGTAACTTGGTGCAATAGTTGCTGTGTACAATATGCTCCTTTTGGGGCAATTCTTATCACACTTTGTTGTAACTCGGTAGAATAGTTGCTGTGTACAATATGCTCCATTTGGGGGCAATTCTTATCACACTTTGTTGTAACTTGGTAGAATAGTTGCTGTGTACAATATGCTCCTTTTGGGGCAATTCTTATCACACTTTGTTGTAACTCGGTAGAATAGTTGCTGTGTACAATATGCTCCTTTTGGGGCAATTCTTATCACACTTTGTTGTAACTTGGTAGAATAGTTGCTGTGTACAATATGCTCCTTTTGGTGCAATTCTTTTCACACTTTGTTTCAACTTGGTAGAATAGTTGCTGTGTACAATATGCTCCTGGTGGTGCAATTCTTATCACACTTTGTTGTAACTTGGTAGAATAGTTGCCAAAGGTACAGTTAGGTAAATTTTCTTTGGGTTTTGAACTGCTTTGAGTTTTAATATAATTTTCATAATTATCAATTTTCAAAAATCTGTAAAATGAGAGTTTAAATATTTCTGGAAGGGACAGTTTCTATCTAACACCAAACTCCGGAGCAACTAATGTTTCTATACATTTTATCTACATGTAGAAAAAGAAAATCGGTGTCATCAAACCAAACCTTTAATGTAAGAGACTTTTTTATGGGACCACTTTTTTAATACAAAAATGTTCAATAACTCAAGTACTAATGAAGCTATATAAATATAAATTAGAGCAACTCCCTATGTAAGAGATTAAAATCTGGTAATGCTATGATGAAAACCTCACACCTCCCCTTAATGGAGACTTATCTGGCAATGTGGCAGACTTTGAGGTTATGCAGGAGGAGAATGAGGACGGGAACAGGATCACGTTGAAGAAGTAGAGAGGGTAGTAAATAAACTACAATGTTGCAAAGCGGCAGGAGTAGTTGAATTTCAGCCAGAAATTGTAAAGTATAGTGGGAGAGCAGGGCTGAAATGGTTGCATAGGGTTTAGGAAAAGTACCCTCTGACTAGAGAAAAGCAGTAAGCACACCAATTTATAAGCGAGATAACAGCAAAGAATGCAATAATTATAGCGGTATTTCTGTCCTGGGCAAAGTGTACTCGGGCATTGTATAAAGGAGAGTTCGATCATTGGCCAAGAGTAAGATGGATGAAAACCAGAGTGGCTTTAAACCACAACGGGGATGTCAAGATCAAAACTTTAGTATGCGCAAAGTTATTGAGAAATGCTATGTGAGGAATATAGAGTTGTGTTTGTGTAACGAGAGAAGGCGTACGATAGAGCACCCAGGGAGAAGGTGCCTAGCATCCTGAGGGATTATGGTATCGAGGCGAAGGCTGCTAAAGGCAATCAAAAGTATTTATGTTGATAATCGGGATACAGTGAGAGTTGATGGTAGGATGAGTTCTTGGTTTAAAGTTATTACAGGTGTGAGGCAAGGACTGAACCATAATTGTATTTTTTAAATGGACCCTTTCTTGAATGGCATAAACTGGCAGGGTGAATTTCAAGGTAAGTAGTCTGGCCTATTCGGATAACCTGGTTGTAATGACGGACTCCGTTGAAAACTTGCAAACCAATATGTTTCAACTTGAACAGAAATGTAGGGTGTATGATAAGAAGATCAGCATTTCCAAGACGAAGGTTTTGTTCATTGGAAGAAATGCAAGAAAGTAGAATGCCAGGTGGAAGGAACAAAATGGGAGCATGTTGAACATATATTAATTCTGAATGAGACCAGAACGTGGCTTTTACACTTGCATCAGACGTCATCGTGGCTTTTACATACTCTGTTTCATCTTCTGGGGGACATTACCTATTCAAATTAGTAACCATGGTCACTACTGCTCCTGAAATATGTGCTAAATTATGTAAATATATGTTTTTATTTATTGCTCTTTTAACAACAGCAGCCATGTTCCGACCGCGCTTGAAGCTTGTTCAACTGTCAACAAGGTGCACTCAACGGCACACACCGAGGTGCACACATTGTTGCCAACATGTGGGATACAATATACACCACACTAATTAAATATTATTGGTGCTTGACAAAAACTAGGGATGTATATATAGCTAACGCGGCCTGCAGTCTAAAACCATTGTCAAAACCCATTGGATTGGACAAAACGTAGGTTTTGGATTAGATTGGACCTAACAATATTGGTCTAGGCAACGACCATTGCTCTGGATAAAAATACTGTGCTAGGCAAAAACCATTGGTTTAGATGGAAATTATTGATGCGTTATGATATTCTTGATTGAGATTTGAGTTTGTTAACTCGCAACACGCACAATCTTTGTCTAACTTAAGACTGACACTTGGTGCACTTTCACTTGACGGCGCTGTTTGTGTTACGATACCGGATGTGACATAGTACCGAATGCGTGGGGTTGGCAATGCTGTGTTACGATACCGGATGTGACATAGTACCGAATGCGTGGGGTTGGCAATGCTGTGTTGGACGATAATTCACGCGCATAATGGCGGACAGAGGTGGACTTTTACCTATATTTACGTCGTGATCTAAATGGTGACTGTGGGCGGGTTATGGTCAGCGGAGAAGTAATCATTATTACTACATTTCCTGATTTATTTTCATCATTTGATAAGGCATTTTGGCTAACTTATGTACTATAGAAGATGTTATCGTTCCTTGGTATCTCGTTCAGTGCTACAGAACATGGGCCGTGTATTCTCTCAGGTTGGTAGCACTGTAGGCTATGGTGAAGAAAATAGGGTCGACATTTTCAAAGCATTCTTATAGTGTAGCAATGAAACTCTCCCCACATCGCTCAGTATTCCTTGCTGTATGGAAGTGAGAGCTGGTACATAAGCTAGAGTTAACTGATATGAGTGTAGCAAGAATGATTTCTGGGTCAAATAAATGGGAACAATGACGGTAATGAAGAGATAAAGGCTACCTTATGTTAGAAATGAACACGCTAGATGAAGCTGTTCGTATGAGCCGACTCAGATGGTGGTGTCATGTGTAGGGAATGAGGGAGGAGGGATTACCCAGAGGTTAATGAGTTTAGCTGTAGAGGGTAAGAGAAGCAGAGGCAGACCTAGGAGGTGAAGGTTAGGTTCAGTCTTTAATGATTTCAAAGTGAGAGGAGTAGAAGCAGAGGCTAACTGCTAATAGGGGATCATGGAGGTGACTTGTGTGTAATTAGAGGCTTGCAGACTAGACTGGATGCTCAAAGGCAAAACTCTCTCTAATGAAAATGTAAGTATGAAGGATGATTGGATAGGAAACATGTACATTGAATTCTGGCACAATTAAGAGCCCCTTGGCCATCACCAGCATCTCACTGGTTGCGAGGCTTATAACACTTTGCATCATTTGGATAGGTGGTGGTGGGTCCAATGTTTTAAGGTTTGTAAAATCGAGGTCACCTGCACCTATTGACATATAGTTAAGTTACAGAAGGAAGAGTTTCGACTCCTCAAAGAATTAGGGTAGTGAATAGATAGTGAATAGACAAAAATAGCATGAAAGACTAGGCTTTTAAGGTCTGAAGAGAACAAGAGTTCACCAAGGGAGTTATGATTATTGTTTAAAGGGGTGGAGCAGGGAGGTCATCTCTCCTATTGACCAAGGGAGATTGGCAGAAGAAGAGGCTGGCAAAATTAAGTAGACGTACTGCATAATTCAGAAGAGGCTCCTTATTTTCTTCATACTGTACCCCACAAGTTGATTGCCCTGGGGAGATCATTAGTGACATGCAGAGCCTATGAGACTGCACGATGATCGGCCTACATTTCCATAAGCAGCATATCAATACTGTGCCCCACAAGTTGATTGCCCTGGGGAGATCATTAGTGACATGCAGAGCCTATGAGACTACACGATGGTAGGCCTACATTTCCATTAGCAGCATATCAATACTCTGCCTCACAAGTTGATTGACCTGGTGAGATCATTAGTGACATGCAGAGCCTATGAGACTACACGATGATAGGCCTACATTTCCATTAGCAGCATATCAATACTGTGCCTCACAAATTGATTGCCCCGGGGAGATCATTAGTGACATGGAGAGCCTATGAGACTACACGATGATAGGCCTACATTTCCATTAGCAGCATATCAATACTGTGCCCCGCAAGTTGATTCCCCCGGGGAGATCATTAGTGGCATTCAGAGCCTATGAGACTGCACGATGATAGGCCTACATTTCCATTAGCAGCATATCAATACTGTGCCCCACAAGTTGATTGCCCCGGGGAGATCATTAGTGACATGCAGAGCCTATGAGACTACACGATGATAGGCCTACATTTCCATGAGCAGCATATCAATACTGTGCCCCACAAGTTGATTGCCCCGGGGAGATCATTAGTGACATGCAGAGCCTTTGAGACTACACGATGATAGGCCTACATTTCCATTAGCAGCATATCAATACTGTGCCCCACAAGTTGATTGCCCCGGGGAGATCATTAGTGACATGCAGAGCCTATGAGACTACACGATGATAGGCCTACATTTCCATTAGCAGTATATCAATACTGTGCCCCACAAGTTGATTGCCCTGGGGAGATCATTAGTGACATGCAGAGCCTATGAGACTACACGATGATAGGCCTACATTTCCATTAGCAGTATATCAATACTGTGCCCCACAAGTTGATTGACCTGGGGAGATCATTAGTGACATGCAGAGCCTATGAGACTGCATGATGATAGGCCTACATTTCCATTAGCAGCATATCAATACCGTGCCCCACAAGTTGATTGCCCTGGGGAGATCATTAGTGACATGCAGAGCCTATGAGACTACACGATGATAGCCCTACATTTCCATTAGCAGCATATCAATACTGTGCCCCACAAGTTGATTGCCCTGGGGAGATCTTTAGTGACATGCAGAGCCTATGAGACAGCACGATGATAGGCCTACATTTCCATTAGCAGCATATCAATAGGCCTACTGTGCCCCACAAATTGATTGCCCTGGGGAGATCATTAGTGACATGCAGAGCTTATGAGACTGCACGATGACAGGCCTACATTTCCATTAGCAGTATATCAATACTTGAATTAGGAAATATTTGTAAAAAGGCAAAGGAGTCAAGAGCTTCGTTGTCCCTTTGTCCAATTTTTAAAACCACGTTACCTTGCCACATAAAAGTTTTGGTAATGATTATAGATATGGTAACCTTGGTTGGTTCCTCAGTTTATGGGCTGCGACAGCGCGGTCTTGTAATCCTGTGTACGGTACTTTGGGTGTGTGTAATAACGGGTGATAATTGTGATTGCTGTGTTTGTCTGCAGTCCTTGCCTGAATTACAGATAACACACACTATCAATTTCAAGTTGTTATCAATTTTGCTACTTGATTCCACCACGTCCGTCTCCTGGCGGCGAACGTTAGACCTAATAGAGCGTTAATCAAATCTAACTTACAAATTTAACTTCACACAATTGTAGTTAGTGGAGGGTTCTTTTACGTGCCATAAATCTAGGACATTTAGTTCGCCTCGGAATGAAGGCATACCAAGGGATATTTAACACTCTTTAAAAATCCGGTGACTTCGACTGAGTTTGAACCCGCGATCTAGGCCATAGAAGCTCATCATGCTACCAACTACGCCACCGAAGCTATCTATACGCTACTTCATTCATCAAACGATCGCATTAATTTGACTTTAAATACTAACTACGGGCATTATTTCGTAGAACTCAACTCAAAAGTCGTGGCCTAAACCTAAACTATAAATTACAAGCAAGGTGAAATCTTAGTGTAATTTAACATAGTTGTTCTTTGAGCGACATCACTATGCTTTCATCATAATTGTAGTCTCCTAGTGGACGCATCTTTATATTAAATTAGATTTATTTCGAATTAATGACTGAGACACGTTTTAAACGACAGTAGGTAATATAAGCCGAAGCTGGGGCAGGGGCTAATGGGCAAGATGGCCGCCGCGAGAGTCCAATCCTATGTTATTCTTATGGAGGGGAGTGTCATAGTTGGGGCAGGGACTTGTGGGCAAAATGGCCGCCGCGGATGGTGGTCAGAGGCAATGCAGAGCGGTTAAGATAGCGAGAGAGTAGCTAAGTGCAAGTCGGTCAACCAAACACGATGGTCCCTTTTGACTGGTCCCTTTTGACTAATCCCTTTGGACTGACCCCTTTTTACTGATGCCTTTTGATTGGTTGCTTTCAACTGACTGCTTTCAACTGATCCCTTTCGATTGGTTGCTTTTGACTGATCCCTTTTGACTGGCCCCATTTGACTGGCCCCTTTGGACTGGTCTGTGCTCAAAAGACTTAACAGTATGGGGGGTGGTTCTTTCTTTTGAACCCGACAGTACATTGTTTTTTTTTTACCACGGTACTATAGGGCAAAGCTGTCTTTACAGTAAATGGATATTTTTTTAAATTGTATTTAATATTTAATTAATTATTTTTAGCACAGGGCTAAACATGGACACTGCACACAATCACTTACGAATATGGCATGCTAACCTAACCTAACCTAACTTCACCTAAATGAATCAAAATACAGTACAATAACTAACACTAGATACATAACCCGATGACAGTTCAAATACTAATACCATGAAATCGCAAACATATAATAATAATAATAATAATAATAATTCTCCACTTACAAATTCTTCTTTTCTGGTTGTTCTCTGGCAATCAAAACTATCAATACTTGTTTGTCAACATGTAAGCAAGCTTCCACTGCATCTCTTGTACGGTGTCCACTACGATTTTCATGAGGAAAGGACCGTCACAATATTTAATATTCTTCTGCTCCTTTCTGTTCTTCTTGCGTTTTCTTAAACGTCTCTTTGTTCATCAGCTTACATAAAATCTATTTATCCAGAACATATCATTGCCATATAACATTGTCAGTAGTCAAAGCCACCTGTCACCCACTGCTGGACCACCACAAAACACTAGACTCTCTGAGGGGCTCCATCAATAGGTGGCCATGGTAGGTAACCTCATTTACCCACATCTCACACCATGGCGCTAATATATACTTACAGAAACCCAAGGGTGGACTATGTAACCAAAAGTTTCGGTTACAGTGTACTTAACTGCTGTGTCACACTCGACTGTCTCGTTCATTCGCTTAGCCCACTTTGTTGACTGACTGTACCGTCGTACACGCATCATTGAACTTTGCTGAGGGGCGTGCTTACATATTTGGAGGGATAGTCTCGGTCTTTTCCAGGTGGATTTGAAATTGTAGACCTTACGAGACCTAGCATTAGCTTTTGGGACTTTCTCTCGGCATCTCGTGAGACCTTTCGGAGCTTCTTCTCACGAGTAACTCCTCGCGTTAGAACCACCTATGTATGTCGTCCACCGCGCTCTGTCAGGTGTTGAGGCAAACTGATAGACTTAAGGCTTTAGGGGACGGAAGTAAGACAAAATGGTGGATTTGCTACCATATAATATAATTATTTTGACTAAATTATTCGGAAGACTGACAGTATCTTAATATTTCATACAGAAGCTTTGCAGTTACTTCATGTAATGTTATATGGTTTATTGTTCATTCAGCAATGCGGCAGGGTCCATGTAAATCTGTTCGTAATATATTTTTGCTAACATTGTGGAGTGTGTGTACTTGATATGATGAGTAATTGATTGGTTTATATTACTTTATTGTGAAGGGGTGTGGCAGTACGGGCGTAGTCATGCTTTGCTGGTCCCATAGAGGGTGAGGACATCTATAACAATAATAAATAATGCCCCCAATTACCACCCCTTGGTTTCCTCTGCTTACCTGTGCCATACTTTGTCCCCCATTGCCCCACGGCAACGGGAAATTCTACGTAATGTTACCCTTCTCTTTTGTGAAATTTCCTTCATGCTCTAAACATCTCCCACGTTCTGATATCCAGCCGAGGGCTACTCGAGAGGCGGTTAACATCACAAAGGTGACAAATGGGATGTCTGGCTTTCTACTGGTTGAGACATGGATATTAGAAGTGTGATTATCCAGAGGAAGGTTTAAGAACATGAAATGGGAAATAGATAGGTCGAAGTTGGATTTGGGTTGGATTAGTGATGTATGCAGGCAGGAAGAATGGGACTTTTGGCCAGGAGACTAGAGGATATTTAGCTCTAAATCAAATAACGGTTATGGGGAATAAGTCTCATATTGACTGGGGAACTTGGCCAGTGGGTAGAACATTATGAGCATTATAGGCTTATTGTAGTTAAAATTAGAACGAAAACTACGTGCATTAGAGTAGAATAAGACTAGAAGGTTACCAATCAAACAGATAATAAATAAGTTATAAAAGTCTTCTAACAAATACAGAAAGTGTAATTCTGCAGATTGTAAATGTTGAAAAGTGAGATTGAAATGCTGTGTTAAGTAGCGGAAGAGATGAAAAGGTAGCGGCGAAATGTAGAATGCATGAAATATACGAATGATTGAGCAGGCTGGTAGAACTCTGCACCGATCACTAATAAGGCACAGCTAACACGTTTTCAACAAACACAACAGAACTATAAACACTGGAATGAGACCAGGAGGTATAGGACGTTTATAAATTGATTTCATTATGGTCAAGTAGAGATTCCAAAATCTGAATTGGGATTACAAAACGTTCTCTGTGCCCAACAAGAATTCTGACTACAATCTGGTGGTTATGAAGTAGATGAGAACTCCAATGCAAAGAACTCGAATTTTTGAAAAAGAAATTTGTAGATGGGAACATTGTCAGAGAGGAAAGAAAATACAGAGGAAGGTACAGACGTTGGTTCACTCAGAACGTACTGCAATATGAATGAAAGATGGATGAACAAGAGCGAATGACATGAAATAGAGAAAGCAGAATACAGCCCGAAAATTGAGGAAATGATGAAGTACGAGAAAGCTAAAGAGAATGGTTCGAAGAAATATGAGCAATGAGCAATATGGATAGCATAGTTGGCTGTCGACCCGGAGGTGTGGATTTGGTTGTTGGCCCTGCCAAGTATTTTAATTATGGTCTGAGGATTGGACTGGGTAAATTCAGCCTCATGAGGCCAAATTGAGAAGAGGTGGGCTCGGATTTCCTCACCAGCCGTCCTGAAATTGTTCTTTTTGGATTTCCGACTTTTATTCCAGGCAAACACGGGGATCGTTTTTAACTTCAGGCCACAGCCGCCTCCTTCCCAATCCTACACTTAATTCCAAATACTCATTTTAATACAGACATCAGAATAGACAGGTTATCAGAAATATTCGAACTTACAAAATGCAACCTAAGTACTCGAGGCTAAATGACCAAGATGTACATGCTCATTAAATGAAAGTACAGAAATATCCAAATGTACATAATTGTTAGCCTACTTTTCACATTTTGCAAAAATGAGGAAAAAGTAGACTTATGAGATATGGGCAAATGTGTGTCTGTCTGTCCTTCTGTCTGTCTGTCCGTCTGGCTCTGTGTGTCCCCTATCAACTCCTAAACGGCTGCAGCAATCGAAACAAAATTTGGTAAGCGTAAAGATCTATACCTGAATATCTCACGGCCATATTTGAAAATGATGTCAGTGCTACCAACTGCCGAAAAATCGCAATTGAAATTTGAGCTCCATGTTGGATATCTTGGAAGGTATGAATGGGAGCTATTTCAAAATTTGCACACGCATAGATAATAATATTGCAGTTTAATTTCCAGGAGGCCATACATGGCAGAGTTGCCAAAATGATTATAAGCCTGCTGATAGGTCCAAATTTGAAATGTATATAATTTCTATACTATCAATTGGATTTCAACCAAATTTCGTATGTGCAATGTGTACATGACTGAGCGTATTCTTAAGAGCCACCAGGTCTGCCAACTGTTAATAAATGCTCTCAAGTTTTTTTTTCCAAATACCCATATATCAGATAGTATGCAAGCCGACTGCTTTAAACTATGTACACGTATAGTACCTGACCTTCTATATTAATTTGGAGTAACTAATATACGTCAGTGCTACCAACATGATTCTAAGCCTGCTGAGAGGTCCAACTTTGAATACAAGTAACTTCTATACTATCATTTGGATTTCAACCAAATTTCGTGTGTGCTATGTGTACCATTACAGATATGATGCCAATTCTTAAGAGTAACCAGGGCTGCCAACTGTTAATAAATACTGTCTCTATTTTTGTTACCCTAATATCAATATATCAGAAAGTATGCAAGCCAATAGCTCTAAACTTTGCACACTTATAGTACCTGGCATTCTAGATTAATTTGGAGTAACTAATATAGGCCTACGCCAGTGCTGCCAACATGATTCTAAGCCTGCTGATAGGTCCAATATTGACATGCATGTAACTTCCATACTAACTAATGGATTTCATTCAAAATTGACACAACAATAGATCATATTATTTCAGATTATTTCTGACCAATACATGTATATCATTGTTGCCAACATGATTTTACGCGCCCTGTTAGATCCAATGTTTAACTGCATGTAACGTCCATGCTATCCATTGGACTTCAATCAAATTTTGTATTCTGTACCTTAAGAGATGGAACTAAGAATATATTATGTCACCAGGGCTGCCATCTGTAGTTCTATATTAGGCTACATTATGCCAGGTATACAGTATTTCGAACTAATTAGAAATTTCGATATTAACAACTTAATTTCGCTATTATTCTAGATAGATCCATATAGATTAATCATTGGCATGAATCTTAAATTTTAAGAAAAGTAGTCTCTTTAGTTCGTCACGCAATATCTTGTTTTTAACTAGGAATCGTTTACGCAGCTTATCAAAAGATTAAGAATTCTTTTGGGTAAAGAATGCTTAAGTGCTCTAATATTAGTGACTGAGGTGGAAACCTTTAATAGATATAGAATAGAAGGTAGACTCATAGAATTAACACATAGAGCGTTTGTATGGGGCTAAGAATATCAAGGATAATGAAGTGAAAGGGGAGAGGAAACCGTTGAGCATAAAAGAGAATATTTAATCTTTGAATCAGAATTGGTTGACCGCTAGAAGACCTACGTATTTAGGGACCACCAGGCATCGGTTGTGTATCGACTGAGTTTCTACGATGCATAGGGGCTGAAGATCTGGTCAGTTTATTTCGCTTATTAATACTTTGGATCTTTGACAAGTATGTGAAGGGTTGCAAAACTTGTTATGAACAGTATGCCATTATCTCCATACTGAAGAAAGCAGGTGCTGACAGATGGGAATGTTCTCCTACAATGAGTCTGATGACTAACGCTTGAATGTTTTTATTAGAATTATAAACAAATGCTGATGAAGGAATTGAAGAAATGTATGGTCAAATAGATGAATTCAAACATTATTTTAATGCTTCCGTTAGCTCTCATAATGATGTTAAGTATGTTGGTAAGTTTGGTATGGGTGATGTCAATGCGAGAGGAGAAAGATTACTCGAAATCTGTGAGCACATGAGATGGTAATAACCTATACCTGTTTCGAAGTTCCCAAGATGAGACGTTACACCTGGATAGCACCTGAGGATAGAAGAAGGTTGCAAATTGACTACATCATAGTTAAACAAAGATGTAGGAACCAAGTGAAAGCCAGCCATAGTTACCCTGGGGTGGAAATTGATAGTGATCACATCCTAGTTGCAGCTAAATGTGATATAAGGTTCAAGAGGAATGAAACATTCGGACAAAAGAGATGGTGTTTAAATAAGCTTCAGAATCCTAATCTAGATCAAAATTTTAAAAATGTTAGATAATTGGTTAAGGATGAGACTTTAGGATGGGATGATATAAGAAATGGCTGAGAAACATCTGCAACGGAAGTACTAGGACAAAAGGAAATTGGAACCGAAAAAGAAATGGATTACCCAGGAAATCCTAGAGTTAATTGAATAAAGAAACAAATTTAGAAGTATAGACACTGAGGCGTATTAGTCTCTAAAGAATAAAATAACAATGAAATGTCGCAAGGAGAAAGACAATTGGATGAAGCGGGTATGCGTGGGTATTGAGGATGGCCTGAAAAATGGGACACTTGGCAAAGCTTATTTTGAAGTGAAATCTTTGAGCTATCAGCAACGCATCACAAGCAACGTAGTTAAGGATTCCAAAGGGAAGCTATTGTTTGAAAATGAAAAGCTATGTGAGCGATGGAAGGAATACCTTGAAGATCTGTATGATGGACCAGATATTACTGACAATAGTAGTTATATAGAAGATGAAGAACTAATTGAAGAAGATGATAAAGTCCAACTATAACTAAAGCAGAGTTTTATGCATCACTCACTAAACTGAAAGGAAATAAAGCAACTGGTGTAGATAACATTACTGCAGACCTCTTAAAATGTTGTGATGTAAGCATTAAGGAATGCCTTTTTCAAATCATTACTAAATGCTACGAGGACGGATATGTACCTCCTGATTTTATTAAAATTCGAACAATCACATCACCCAAGAAAGGAAATGCTTGTGAATGTTCTAATTATAGAACTTGAGCCATCATGCATCAAAGGTTTTATTGATTATCATCAAAGATAGACTAAGCAAGAAAATTGAACAACACCTGGATAGTGATCAGTGTGCATTTAAAACAAGGAAAGGGACTAACGAGGCTATCCTAGCATTACGTCAGATTTTAGAAAGAAGACTAGAAGTTAATCGAAAAACCTATATAATATTCATTGATATAGAAAAGGCATTTGATAATGTAAATTGGAAAACCTTATTTCTTACATTTGCCAAAGTCGGGATTGACTGGAAAAACAGGCGCCTAATTCTGAACTTATAAAAATCAAACTACCGAAATAACAGTTAATGGTAATAAAAGAGAAGCAAAAATAAGAAGAGGTGTAAGTAGTGGAGTACTAGGAGTTCTAACTCCCCCCACCACTACTCCCAATGCGAGCCGATAATTCCCGAACGCGTGGTCCGATTTTGACAAATGAGGTATCGTTGGACTCGGGCTGACGTCCTCTTTTCTATGGACCACTCGTTATAATTTTTAATAAAATTGGAAACTCGGTTTTGGGGTTAACACGTGTTTTTTGTGATTTTGTCGATATCTCACGAAGCAATAACGCTAGAGGCATGTACGATGGGTCCAAGGATTCGGACAGACGTCCTCTTTGCTATGAACTACTCGTTGTAATTTTAAAAAAATTGGGAAACGCGATTTTGGGGGTAAACATGTGTTTTTTGTGATTTTTGCCGATATCTCACGAACCAATAACGCTAGAGACATGTACGAGGTGTCCTAGGACTCGGGCTAACACCCCCTTTCAAATGTGGTAGATATTTTTTTTCAAAAAATAATTCACATGGGTCTAACGCCATACATGTTGAAAAAACGTTTTCTTTTTCTTTGCCTGTTTATAATGTCCATGAAGCGTGGCGGTTGAGAGAGAGACGATACGGCTGGGTGTGTGTGTGTGTGTTTCAACGAACCTGTCGCTGACCACGGTGGCTGTGTTCAATAGATCAATCGCTATTTCGACGGGTCGGTGTATGACAGAGCGAGGGTACGTTTTTTCACACCTTTTACCTTTAACGTGTAAACGGTGATGAGAACTTGGTTCTATGTTGGTCGAAGCGAGTACAGAAAACAAACTTACAGGAGGTGAAGGTCATTTGAGCTTATTGGAAGGCTCCGGTCTGACTTGACAACAGGTGCAATGGAAAAAATGACCAAGACGCTTGAAGGTGAAATAATCTGACCATCGTGGTGGCAGGGGAGTGTGAAAGGCATGCACACACATTTGTGAAACCACATGTAGGCTAAACCAGTGACATCCTGTTTTGCTTCGTACGTGACAAAATGCAAGTTCTTGTGAAATTTGATCTACCGCAGGTGTTCGCTTGGGACGTTATCTGTCCACATGCGCGATAACTGTTAACAAGTTACATCCTGTCTTGCTTCGTACGTGACAAAATGCAAGTTGACGTGAAATTTGATCTGTCACAGGTGTTCAGGTTGGACGTTAGCTGTCCACGTGCCTGATAACAGAATGTTCAAAGCGTGGGAATCGCTGAATCAGTAAAAAGTATGATGCAACTTGTCGGAATGATGTCACAACCAATAGATAGGCAAGAGCTGCAAACAGCAGTGGTGGGAGGTGAAGGGAGGGAGAGGGGAGGGGTAATGTATGAGAGAACACAGGAGGAAAGGGAAAGACAAACATGTATGAACATGCATGAAGCGCGGAGCGCTGTACACATAGAGCTATAGGTGGTGTACAACATGTGTGAATAAATAAAAAGTACACAGGTTCACACAACATGTAATTTATTGATCCAAGAATTAAACGTAGAGTTAAACCCTAACCATTTGACGTAGAGTTTATTTCCTTTTTGTTTCAACACTTTTTCCACAAGATAATGCTGAGGAAATGCTGTTTTCTGAAGTTCATGGAGATAAAATCTCCCTTTTATGGGTTGATGATTGAGGTCCTCGAGTAAATAGGTGACTGGACTGTCCAAGTTGACTCGACGAATTCGAAATAGTTCAGTCCCCCACTGAGGCGTGTAGCCCTTATTGAAGGCAGACTTAAATTTGCTCACACGAAGAAAATCCCCAATGTTCAGTCGGTGACGTTTAGGATCGGCTGCTTTTATGGGGTTAAACAGTTTATCCAATCGCTGAATATTTTTAGTCACGAGGCGTGGCTTGGTCCCAATCGTTCTATGTTTGGTGTCATTGTAACGTGACACTAGCTCAGGTAACATGTCCAACCAGCGATAACTGCCCTGAGCGGTAAACGCTTTCCACATATGGGTTTTCAATGTTCGGTTGAACCGCTCGACCACACTGGCTTTGAGATTGCTGTACGTGGTGTAATGGTGAATATCCTTAGATTTGAGAAAACTGGAGAAATCCTTGTTGAAAAATTCTTTCCCCTGGTCAGTTTGTAGCAGCTGAGGTTGACGTTGGGAGTGTTGAATAATATGTTGAAAGGCCTTGGTAACTAGTGGACCAGACTTGCGACGCACAGGTTCAACAAAGGCCATTTTGGAATAGACATCAATGACGGTCAACATATAGCGTACACCGTCGTTAACGCCAGCATAGGGTATCATTTCAACCAAGTCAGCCTGCCAAAGTTCATCCACACCTCGTGAAATCACCTTGAGTCGTGGATAATGACGCCTAGCTGGGCGATGCAACTCGTGAGCAATACCCATTTTAATGGGTGAGGGCTTAAACAATAATTTTGGCATTTCGAAGTTCTTGTTCAATTTCTTGAATTTCCCAATCGTGACCGGTGTGGCCAGCTTGACGTGAGGCATGCAACAACTGTAGCCGCTGGACGAGCTTATTGGGATTGTGCCAGTAGGTAACATCCACAAGAGGTTTTAATGGTTTAAATGTCACTCCCGAAGCGGACACTTTACGACGAGTACTTTGACTGGTGGGAAACATTTTTGCAATGATGGTTTTATATTTTTGAGATATATTGGCATTCACTTGTTGCGTGGGATCATACTGTCTCTTATGGGCATGGGTATCCAATAAAATGGATTTATATTTGTCAAGATCCTCTGACGTATAATCATGGGAAGATGGGGTCCGAGAAAAGAGCAGCTTTAACAGTCCTGGCGTTAATTTATAGTTGATGTTTTTAATGACAGCTTTAGTACGAGCAAATTTAATGGATGAATCGCCAATTTTAAAACTATCATCCTCATAGCGAACACCATACGTGGTATCTGTGTTTCCAATAAATAGATCGGTGAAATAGGGTTCCAATGTTGATCCATAATATTTTATTAAAATGGTTTTCAGTTGAGCTTTATGTTGAGGGGTGGCCAAGAGTTGTGAAAACGGAGACGCTTTGGAAGGGCAAGGTGTTTCGACCATGGCCAAGGATTTCTTTTTTCTCAAAAACTCTGCAAGGGGTGCGGCCTTTTTTTGAGGCGTAAACACTTGTTCCTCCTCATCCTCAACTTCACTAACACTAGTCAAATCTTCCACTTCCTCTTCCTCAGGGTCCTCGTGCAGCGTCTGCGTGGCTTGTGAAATGGTGGGTAGCGTTTCAGATGGCTTGAAAGAGGGTTTCAACATGGCTTTTAGTGGAGGTGCTAAATGTTGCTGAATAAACAAAGCATGATTTGCACGTGATTGTTTCAATTGACGAAACTTTTGGCGAATAGTATTTTTTGCTCTAATAATATGCTTTTTCAATTGACTCTCTGCTAACGCCATGGTGTCTTGGCAAATGACTTGCCGGGGAATGAGACAAGGCCTTAAATAGCAATAAAATGATCAAACCCTAAGCGATACCGTCCTTGGTTGAGTTCACTTTGTTTGTCAATCACTAAACAGGCATGACGTTGAGTGTTCCAGCACTTGGCACACAATTCTGTAAACATTTGAAAGGTCATATCCGGATTCACATGTTCATTATAAATGTGACGACTGCTCCTCTCGTCCTGACGAAATAAAACAATGACATTGGCATTGTCACGAATCAACTGTTTGGACATTTTTGAATACGTTTGTCCAAGATAGAAGCAATCGATATGTTTGTGACGACCCATGCTGAAATAGCTTTGAATGATGCCTTGACGTTCAGTGGATACATCATCGAAAATCATGAGTGAATCAGGCTTTACCTCATCCGGTGAAATCACATTTTCTTGCATGGAAAATGTAAAATAACCCATATTCTCTTTTTGTAATCCAGACATGACTTGATCCAGAAACACGTAGAGGGGTTGGTAGAGAGATTTTGCAAAAATATAAATATTTTGAAAACGCAGACCATTGGGCGCTGTGATGAGCGTTAGCAAAAGATTTGTCTTTCCACAGCCGGAAGGCCCCACAATGATGCAGCGAATGGAAGATGGAAACAGTGAACCATGGCGTTGTTCACGTGATGTGGGACAGAGATGGGAAACCATGTCCCCCACGGGGAATGACTCTTGCTGCTTAATAATCTTCATTTCAACTAAGGCTTAGACAGGCTAGCAGGCTGTCTATATACAGGACACTGAACCTTTTCATAGAAACAGTAGACTGGTACTACAGGTTGACGATGGATGTCTTTGGACGTGCGTTGATGGCCAAAGCTAGGCCTGTCCTCATACATGATCCTAAACAGGAAACAGATCCTGCTAATAAACACTATGTGGATAGGTCAGTAGTGCCACGCACAAAACAGGGAGATTATGACTTTAAGGGAAAGCGGTTAACCCATGTAAAACATCCTCAAGTGTCTACAGACGTTACTACGAAAAAGTATGTGGATAACAAAGTGTATGAGTTTTATGACAAAGTGCCACAGCTTATGGTGAATGGCTATAGCGCTAATCACCATCGGATTATTCACGTGGAAGACCCACAAGACGAAGACGATGTCTGTACCAAGCGTTACGTGACCCATGAAATGAAAAGGCTTTATAAATTTATCCCATGTGTATTTTTAGTGTATCTGACAAATGATAAACCTGTGAATGACAGAAACCATTTACCGCTAGTCCATGATCAGCACTCGACCTATGTGCTTGCTTCGGGTTTAAGCCACTATCGATTACACTATGATGGAACCATTCACATCAAATATGCCATACCTGATGAGAACCATTTACAAATAAAGATAAATGGTCATAGGATGTTGATCCATAACCATGAAATGGTCAATGCAGGGGACGAATTATCCTTTCACCTCATGTTGACATGGGATGAAAAGCAAGCGGGAAAAACCATAAACGACTTCCCACTTTATGTGGAATTGGAATATACAGCCATAAAATAACCATCTGACGTTAGTTGTGATTTAAACTTTCTTGTGAAAGGTTGTTGGTCATTATCATCATGGTGAAACAAAGGTATGCAGTGAGACTAAAAAAAGGACATTGTCCTTGGCAAAGCCTGGGCTTACAACATTCGAGGACAAGCCCTTGCGAAAGAAAAAAAGAAAAAATAATGTATTGACCATAAGGAAAGCCCTTCGAGCAGCACAGAGACAGGTTATTCCAAAACGTCGGCGACAGGTTTCAAACCAAGGGCGAGTGATTCCCGTCCCCAAACGAGCGGGATTTTTACCTGCATTATTTGCTGGTTTGGCTGCTCTGGGCTCACTTTTGGGCGGTGCCAGTGCAGTGGCGAAAACCATTAAAGCCACGCAGCAGGGCAAGCAACAACTCAAAGAAAGTCAGCGACACAATGAAACGATGGAAGCGATTGCCATGGGGGCTAGAAATGCCAATTTAAAGCCAGCCTTTTATCAACAAGGATTTGGGATTTCACCATTTCGAAATATTAAAAAAAAAAAAATTAACCTCTGCCATAGCGAGACATGCCCTGACGCATCAACAAGTGGAAAGCTATGCTAAACAACTAAAGCTTTCTCATTTTCGAGGTGTGTTTATGCGAAACCAATTACCCCCACGACCCTGGAAACAGGAATGTGCTGTTGTCAATTTGGATGATCACCGAGGACCAGGAACGCATTATGTAGCTTATGTCAAAGAGGGATCCACGGTATGGTACTTTGACAGTTTTGGGAATTTGCCCCCGCCCATGGAACTAGTGACCTATTTTGGAAACAGGATCAAGATATATTATAATGTGAAACGAGAGCAAACGTTTAACAGCCAACAGTGTGGACGTTTGTGTTTAATTTTTTTATATAAGACGCAGCATAAGCAAAAACGCCACCAGTATGTCGGCAGAAAGTAAAACGTTTACAGTGCATGGACGTGGACCTGAAGTCAGCCTAGACTTTTACCCGCCTATCGAATTGAGTGAAAAACCCTATGGTTTAGGACTTGTTTCTCTTGAAACGTACAATCGAATATACAACATACGTGAAAATGTGAACAACAAGTTTTACTATGATGATTCTGTGCTCACCTTGAACTCTGGTGGATAAACGATCGATGACATTTATGAACACATTTATGTGGTGTTGATCAATCAATATGGTTTAAAGTCATTTCTCGACGGAACGCACAAGTTTGAACTCGTAGGCAATACCAACACTCATCGCTGCAGTATTTTCTCCTCATTCAACATTGACTTTAAAACACACCCCGATTCCATTGGTCCATTACTAGGATTTAAACCACGTGTGTTGGAGCCCAACAAAAAACATGAATCAGACCATGAAGTGAAATTCATTGAGGACCATCATGTGTCGGTGACGTGTAATATTATTAGCCAAGTGTACACCAATCAAGAACCATTGCATTCACTTTATGACTTTATTGTGACATCGCCCAATGGCTATATTATTCGTGAAAACCCTCCAGTGGTGCTTTTTCATGCTGTGGCTGTTGATAGTATTAGTAATATAACATTAAGACTGATCAATAGAGATCAACAACTCATTGATCTAGATTCTACCACACCAGTGACTTACAAGTTGGTGCTAAAGCCACTATGAAGTTTGTGTATAAAGCAACAACACCGTCTAGGAATGGTGTTAGTTGTTTGCCACGTGAATACACGTTAACATCTCAGAACAAGCAGATTTTACAGCATTTGGGTTACCACGTCAACCCTCATGATGAATTCTATCCTAGAGATAGCGAACCGCATCGAGGAGCAACCAGGAGTGGTAAGAATTGATCTCCATTCCTATCAAGCTCAAACACCTGGACTCAATAACAATGATGAAATTCAATTTGTTATCAACAACCAAGATATTTACACCCTACCGCATGAAAGTGTCATTCAGATTGAAGGTCGGCTCACCAAAGCCGATGGCTCTACACCTACCACATCCAAGTTGGCCAACCATGGTTTAGCCTTTCTGTTTTCTGAAGTACGTTATGTCATTAACGATATCGTGGTGGATAGCACTCGAAATGTGGGCATTTCCAGTGTCATGAAACTATACCCCTCTTATAGTGAGGAAGAAGATAAAACACTTTGCATGGCAGGTTGGTGTCCTGACTCGACCAATGACTGGATGGTACACACCGATGGAACCTTTACTGGATATTTACCTCTTAAACTGATTCTAGGCTTTGCTGAAGATCACCAACGCATTGTGGTCAACGCAAGGCAAGTGCTTTATCTGGTGAGAGACAGGAGTGATAATAATGCACTCAAGGGAGCCGACAATGCCCCCATCGATTCAAAAGTTCAACTACAACGCTTGCTATGGAAAGTGCCTCATGTGACCCTTAACGATAGCAAAAAACTGGACATACTCAAAATGGTAAAGAGAGATATGCCTCTACCCATGGAATTTAGAAGCTGGGCACTCCATGAGTATCCGCTATTGCCCACCACCAACACACACAGTTGGTCTGTAAAAACAGCTCGCTATACAGACAGACCTCTCTACATGATCGTGGGTTTTCAAACGAATCGCAAGTATCAACAAACCAAAGATGCCTCGCAATTTGATCACCTGCAATTGAGAAATGCACGTCTTTTCCTCAACGGAGCTGTGTTTCCCTATGAAGGACTGGATTTGGATTTTTCAAAAAATAAGTTTGGGCCCCTGTACGACTTGTTTTCTAAATTTCGATGGTCGTATTATCAAAAAGAGAACGGCCCCATGCTACTACCCCAAGCGTTTAAGGCAAGAGCACCACTGATTGTCTTTGACTGTTCTTACCTGGAAGAGTCTGTCAAGCCATCCAATATCGACATTCGACTAGATTTTGAAACGCATGACAATGTACCAGCCAATACGACGGCCTACTGTCTGATTATTCATCACAAACAAGTCAACTATTATCCACTGTCCAACCAAGTGACGAGTGTATAAATAACAGGTCATCCCACGTCAAGCCGCTCAGTCATGTCTTGCTTTAAAGCCTCAAGAGACGTTACATCCATGAATTTAAACTCTGAGGAACAACGTTTCAAGACTTTTGCCACATGGCCAGTGCCTTTCATAAACCCTCAAGCCTTGGCAGCCGCTGGATTCTACTATTTAAAAACAAGAGATGAAGTGAAATGTGCCTTTTGTCCCATCATCATAGACCAATGGCAGGAGGGCGATGAACCCATGCAGGAACATCAGCGCTGGTCACCCACCTGCCCCTACCTGTGCAGAATGAAAGTGGGAAATATACCCTGTCATTCAAGCTATCCCTCGCTTGTGTCTTTGGGTGATGAAAAAAAAAACAAGTTACGATACGTGTGGACCGTATGGTATCCATGGTACTTCGGTGAGCAGCTCACCATCAAAAACGCCTAGTTTAGAGACATTGGGACATCATCGGTGTTATGGACGTTACAAACACAAGAGACTATATTGTTGTATCAGTTGCTATCGTCCTTATCCTAAAATGACAAAAGCCTGTAAGACGTGTTATGATAATAAAATGATGTAATTCTTAAATTCTTATTTTGCATGCCCCCACTGTCCTACCCTAACCTCAATTTTGAAACTAGCATGGCAGGTAAGTCTATGTCATGATCACACCTGATCGTCAGTCAGTCGTCAGTTGACCTTGGTCCAGGCAAGCGTCAACATGTTGCGCACACTCATTGTGGATTGCCAAGGGTTTAAAATTGGTGACAACAAATTTATACACATCAAAAAAAGATTTGCATCACCTCGGTTCCAAGAGTTCCGGAACCTTTAAATACAAAGGGAATAGAGATCAACACAAACAACATTTCAGCTCGTTTTATTGCTCATGAGACCCACACATTGCATGTTGTACCATCATACAGCTAGACTTTCAGCATTTGTGGTCCAGATTGCAGTACACACCACTACCTCTAATACCCAGTAGCACGTCCTCTTGCATTGATGCATGCCTGTATTCGTCGTGGCATACTATCCACAAGTTCATCAAGACACTGTTGGTCCAAATTGTCCCACTCCTCAACGACAATTCGGCGTAAATCTCTCAGAGTGGTTGGTGGGTCAAGACGTCCATAAACAGCCCTTTTCAACATATCCCAGGCATGTTCGATAGGGTTCATGTCTGGCGAACATGCTGGCCACTGTAGTCGAGCGATGTCGTTATCTTGAAGGAACGCATTCACAAGATGTGCACGATGAGGTCGAGAATTGTCGTCCATGAAGACAAATGCCTCTCCAATATTCTGCCGATATGGGTGCACTATGGGTCGGAGGATGTCATTCAGGTATCGTAAAGCCGTTTCGGAGCCTTCCATGACCACCAGTGGCGTACGTCGGCCCCACATAATGCCACCCCAAAACATCAGGGAACCACCACCTTGCTGCACTCGCTGGACAGTGTGTCTAAGACGTTCAGCCTGACCAGGGTGCCTCCAAACACGTCTCCGACGATTGTCTGGTTGAAGGCATATGCGACACTCATCGGTGAAGAGAACGTGATGCCAATTCTGTGGGGTCCATTCAGCATGTTGTTGGGCCCATCTGTACCGCGCTGCATGGTGTCGGGGTTGCAAAGCTGGACCTCGCCATGGACGTCGGGAGTGAAGTTGCGCATCATGCAGCCTATTGCGCACAGTTCGAGTTGAAACACGACGTCCTGTGGCTGAACGAAACGCATTATTCAACATGGTGGCATTGCTGTCAGGGTTCCTCCGAGCGGCAATCCGTAAGTAGCGGTCATCCACTACAGTAGTAGCCCTTGGGCGGCCTGAGCGAGGCCTGTCATCGACAGTTCCTGTATCTCTGTACCTCCTCCATGTCCGAACAACATCGCTTTGGTTCACTCTGAGACGCCTGGAAACTTCCCTTGTTGAGAGCCCTTCTTGACACAAAGTAACAATGCGGACGCGATCGAACTGCGGTATTGACCTTCTAGGCAAGGTAGAACTACAGACAACATGAGCAGCGTACCTTCGTCCTGGTGGAATGACTGGAACTGATCGGCTGTCGTACCCCCTCCGTCTAATAGGCCCTGCTCATGCATGGTTGTTTACATCTTTGAGCAGTTTTAGTGACATCTATGAACAGTCAAAGGGACTGTATCTTTGATACAATATACACAGTCAACGTCTATATGCCGGAGATCTGGGAACCGAGGTGATGCAAAACTTTTTTTGATGTGTGTATATTTAAACAAGTGGCCATGATCGATTGTACCACGTTTTGGTTATCACAAGCTACGCATTTGCTATTTAAACCACCCCATGCTTTTGATTTATTGTGTGAAAAAGACCGTAAACAAACCCAGTGGATTGAAAATCATAGGCAACTAGACTGGAATCAGGGAACCATTTCCTATAAATATTTGGACGTGGTCATAAAAGCACACTTGTCCTCGACCAATGTGGTATTTGTGAAAGGTAATGAAAAACGTCAATGGTTGCAACCATTTTTGGCGTCTTACTGTCAATGTATCGACCTCATGGAGTTGGGCTGCCCCTCCCTGCAAACGCTCATGGATACTTGTTCCTGTGGCAACATTACCCATACAGCCCTATCGCATGCGTGGCATCTGTTTCATTGGTTAACCACTCATGCCTGCTGGGAGTTGTTGAACAAAATTATAACTCAAGATTTACCTGTGAATGACGTCAGTGAGATTTCTACAAGCGACGTGTAAACATCTACAGCACGTGATACCATGGAGAAAGGCAATGCTACGGACAAAGCCATCGGCAAGTTCTTTGTGTGCAAAAAGAAACTAGACAGTTTTACCAAAGAGGAACTCTTGGCGCTGCCCAAGTCGTTCATTTATTATGTGGCCGCCAACGCGGTCAAAGAAATCTGGCAACATGTACCAAAATCATGGACTCAAGACCCTGTGTTGAGTGAATTGCAACCCTGTACGGATTACGATCACCATAAGCAAGTGGCCATGGCAAAAATACCGTCTATGCGTCAGTGTGCGACTTGCCAGCTAGTGAAACTGTATCACGGTCATAAAAGTCCGTGTAAAGACTTTGTTGAATCATTCCACGAGTGTCATGGCGAGAAAAAGCAACAACAACAACAACAACAAACACAAACATCGTCCACAGAGGAGGAGGAAGACCAAACCTTTCTACCATCAATGGAAAAGGATATGCCAGACCTGTACTGGCAATGGCGTCATTGACAAAGTGATTCAATACCTACCTTTCGAAATCCATCTTCCAGGTTATCGTTTTTGTGGCCCTGGAACTCGTCTCGAAAAACGTTTACAACGTGGTGATGTACCCATTAATCTTTTGGATCAAGCATGCAAGGAACATGACCTTTCTTATCGCCATAGTCATTCTGGTTTAAGACATGTGGCAGATAAATTGTTATTAAAGAAGGCTAAACAACGTTTCACATCCAGTGATGCCTCAGTAGGTGAAAGGATGGCAGCCCTAATTGTCATGAGTGCTATGAAAGGAAAGTTGATGATGCATGGACATAAACATTGAGGAGTGAGGAATTGGGATTTGTTTGTATTCTATTTTTCTTTTGTCAATTCACTATGACTATGAAATAAAAACAAAAGTTTTCCAGAGCACGATGTTTTGTTATTTTTAATTTTAAGAAATCGTGATGTTGATGGCTGATTTTTTCATTTTACACATTTCACACATGATGAATTCCACACACTGTCATTTATCATTTTGCAATTTACAGTTTTTGAAAACGTTCGTTTCAAGTTTAACGTTTTTGATGATATGGATTTTTCCATTTTGCTGATGACACATTTTAAACAATGTCCGTTTGAAGTTTTTGAATTTTCAAATTTCACACATGGCCATTTCCAGTTTTTAAAAATATCCGTTTTAAGTTTTGCTGTTTTGGTGATATGGAAACATGGAATTTCCATTTTGCTGTTTTCATATTTTTTCCATTTGGTGTATGTCGAAAGTTGAGATTTGACAATGATGTTGATGCGAGTGCTTGACCTTGATAATACTGCAATGTGTTGATGTGTGTTTGGAGAAACGTCGAGGTCTACGACTACTGCAGGTAAGACTGTTTTTACAAAAATAATGTCTATTGACTGCCACATTTCAATGAAAAAACGAAACTATTTAAAACAAAATGAGTATATAAGTGACCATTTACCCCCTCCCCACCCACCCACCCACCCTACCTCACCGTGTTTGCTCTGGTCAATCATACACACCAGTTTTCTCTCTCCAGTCATACATTCACACCTGTCTTTGGGAACAAACACAACCACTTTATTTATTCCCAAAAGCACATTCTTGACATGTACACTCATCCCAAAAGAACTTTTTTTAGTTTACCATTTTACTATTTCAAAAAATAATTAAATACTAGTTATTAAAGTTACTAAAAATCTTACTTATTTCATATTTACAAAAAAAATCAATTTTGTACAGCGTTAAAAGAATCACACTATTTACCAATCAAAAAATTTTTAAAAAATAAGGTTGCACACAACTTTTTTAAAGAGCAAAAGGTCCAAGTGAATTGTCACTATTTACAAAATCTACTATTTACAATGACAGAAACCAATATTTACAAAATTCTAAATCTACAAGTTACAAAAAGCCATGTCCCATAAACGATTAAACAGTGAAATCACACCTCCTCCTCGTTGCGATCATAACCCCAGGGCAGGCTAGTGAGCAGGTCATCAGCCCACACACGCTTGTTATCCATGGAGGCGAGGGTGCGTTTTCTCTGTTCCACAAGATACAAATGATGGTTGCTGGATTGTATCCTGCACTGTGTATGAGACATAGCTTTGCCAGTGCGTAAAACCGCTAAGTAATCGTCTACACGTAGCGATTTTACCACTGCCCTACCTACACCTTTTGCTCTCTTGGCTTCCTTACAGTCGAGTGTGCGGTAAGCATACATTTTTGAAGCCAAACCTACGAATTCCGTCATAATGGAATCACCGCATTCATCTTTTAAAACGCCCATTTCCTTCTTGTTCTTTATGGGCAGCTGAAACACATTGTCAGCACTATAGCAAGAGGTGTCGAACCAGTCACTATGTTGCCTCATGACGTCATAGGGGTTGCAGTGGCGAATGTGGTAAATGAATGAGTCCGTGTCCATATACAAAAGAGAGACGTCCTCAAAATGGCGTTTCGCAAACTCATAGTGGAATCGATACATGACCGATTTAGAAAAGTCTAAAATGACTTGACCCAAGTAAATGGGCTTATCCATGGTCACGCTGGTCTTACTCATTTCAATAGTAGCCAAATCCTCATCGATAATTTTGATCGATTTGAAATTTGGCTTGGCAATGTACCGCCGGGCACCCCACCGCCCCTCCCAGACATTCACCAATTTAATGTCACGGTATTTGCGGACATTCTCCATAGACTTGCCATAGATGCAGTTGTTCATTAATTTAAAAAAATTAATTTCAAACTGCTGTGTTGCCATTTGTCGGTGCTCTGTGTTGAGACGCATGTATGGCTCAAGCAATGCTTTTTGAGCAAAAGAAATACCCCTGTGGACTTTCTTCAACACCAAGCCTTGGGCGAGGCATTGCACCAACATTTGGATATGTAGCACATACCGATTTTTGTTGTAAAGTGTGCCCATGAGTTTTTCAGTTTTCACTTTACTGTCAGGGGGAACCATTTGCTCAAGACAGAATGGGAAATCGGCATGTTCATCATACAAGGATGAGGGATATTCAATATCCACTTCTAGCACATATCCACGGCCTGTTTCTTGGCTAGCCATGTTCACATCAAATTCTGACACTTGTTTCTCTGTCAGCCAAGCAAACTTCCCATAGGGCAAAGGCTGACTCATGGCGTAACCGTACAAATTATTCACGTCATAGTACATTAAGTACGATTCTGGTTTGTCTGGTGAATAATCAGGCATGTAGACATTGTTCGCTTCAGCATGGCGTTGGTTAAGCGACACAAAGCCGCCACGAATGCCCTTTTCAAAAAATAGAACCATGTCTACATCAGTGAGTAAATCCAATTCCACTTGAGTGTATTTCAAAGCGGCATCGAACGAGAGTCCAGGACTCGTGTAATAGTGAGCCGGGTCAAGACCGTAAATGTGTTGACACAACTCACGGAATTTTTCAAACACATCAGTGAGCAGCAATACATCCAGTTTTAGGTAATGCAAAGCATATTCACTTAGCGTGTTCATGCCAAACACTCGCCAAACTTGACATGCATGTGCATAGTCTTCATCGGAAACGGTACTGCGTGTTAGTTTCGAGTAAAATTTCTCTTGTGGAGGGAGTTTTCTTTGCTTTAGCACGTCCCAGCTGTTGCAGAAATCATACGGGAATATACCTTTCCGAATGCACAACTGAAATTGCTCAGGATCATTAAAATGCATTCTAGTATTTTTTAATTCCTCCTCATTCAAGCCATTCACAAGGCTGTCTAGCGAGGATGCCATAAACTTAAAGGAATCCAAAAATCGAATGCTAAAGTCGCCCAACCACCATGTCAGGGCTGTAAAACGCTCATGGTTTTGGGGAATAATGGTAAACGAGCCCTTGTTAACATGGCCCAATTCACGAATCAAAAACTGAATGTCATAATTTGCCAGATTGTGGAAAAAAGACACTGATGAAGCGAGGAGCTGGAAAGTTCAAGTTGCATTTACTATGCGCAGCTCCACGAAACTCCCCCGTAAAGTGCGAGTGATCACGAACGGTGTCTTCAGCACTGATCAGTGGCTTTTCACAAATATGGCATGTCATGGCATGCTCATACTGCTGCTGCTGTTCTGGAGATAGACTCATGGGTACTGGGTGGTTTAGTAATTCCTGTACATCATGAGCCAACTTGACAAGTTCATCCAAGAACCATTTGGCACAATCTGGCCCCTCACGGTATTTGTAAACGGATTGTGTGGGGTCATGGGCACACACCACATTAAATCCTATGGCAAAGGGTTCATGTTTTTGAATGGGTGTGGTTGAGCTCATGGAGGGATCTGGTTCACATCCCGCCATGGGTGTGGTGAGAGCTTCGAAATCTGCATATACCACATAGGGAACAGTGTCACGCTTATGAATGTCCTTAAACTTTAACACAGCCTTGTCCCCTTGTGGCAATATCAGTCTCACCGCTTCCTGAGTAACACAATCTACCCTATGACGTTCCAAAGAAGTAGGCGTCCAAAAGTATTGGAGACAACGGTCACAAATATGCTTTATACCATGTGCTTTGGACATTTGGCTGCTTAGCAATCTACTCAGGCTTTTAATGAGGCAATAGTGATTCACCTCTCCATAAGATAAATATAAAAGATGAATGTGGTGTCGTTTCGGTTCTTTTGTGGCATAAAGAGGACCCACAATCTCATCACCATTAAGGCCATACACCATGAACGAAAAGTCCTGGTTATCTTGTTCAAACCTATGGATCTCGGTTAAGTCCATAGGGAACGATACTCGAGTTAAATTTAACGTTTGTTTCAATTCATCAAACTTGGTCTTGTACATTCCTGGTCGACAACCATTATGTTGTGCTGGCTGCAAATACGCAGCCACAGCCCACAGAAAACATTCATCATCAAAATTTTCAATATTCACCACAGCCTTTTTCGAAGCTATTGCTGGTGGTGTTTTAATATAGCTAGACCCAGCATTCAACGGGTTGAATTGGCAAATGTTGATTTGTAGATGATGAATTTTGTCTAAGGCTAGACCACTCGGTCCTTGTTGCAGTTTATCAAATTTTGATAGCAAGACATTCACCACGTGGGTTTCATACCACTGTTCCAAATTATGGGCTATGAACAGCTCTTGCATTTTACTGCAAATATAAAATGTCTCTTTATGCTCTACGTTCTTCTTTTTATATATGAAATCGCACACCAGTTCTGTATTCACCTTTAAAGCCGTATGCAACCTTTGCGCTGTACAAATTTCAATTTTAAAAATTTCAAAACAAGATTCTAAAAATTCTTTGGGAATCAAACTTTTTCTAACATTGACCACGCGGCCAGAGCACACACGCGATTTAAAACAACTATTTAGGGGTTCCCAAATTAACGTATCGGTAGCAGTGGCAAAAGACATTATTTTGAAAGAACACTCTCACCTGAGTTTTCAGCTGTAGACTGCTTGACAATGGTTCCACTCTAAAGCCACTTGGTTTTCAACTGTATTTGCTGTAGCAGTGAACCCTTTTTTTTTCAAATATCTATAAAGAAATAAAAATAAACCACCATAAGTATAACCATTCCATATAGTTTATGCTTTTCATAAACAAAACAAAATCAAGCAGGTTATATATTAAAAAAAACAAATCTCACCTTGACGTGTAATGCTTTGCTATATTCTCGTCTCGTGGGCTAGTGTGGAAATGGTTTCCTTTTCTATCTGTCTGTCTTTCTCTTTCTTTAATATATTTCCCACAGACACACGACAGGTAGGCTATACACGTTATCTGCAAACAAATAAATAAAATCATTAATTATCTAATCAATAAATAATTGCATGTATTTATATAAAATCAATAAATATATAAATGAATAAATATATACCTACCCCACAACAAGGTTAAGTATTTTCCACCAACACCAAAACTGATAAACAAGACCAAGGGTTTCATGCAACGCAGTGTGTTCAAAGGTAGTCACTTAAGTGAGCGTGGAAATGATAACGACATGTCTTTATATATGCTACGTTGCATGTATAATCTTTTTTTCCCATGCTTTGAACATTCTCTTATCGTGCACGTGGACAGATAACACCCAAGCGAACACCTGTGCCGGATCAAATTTCACGTCAACTTGCATTTTGTCACGTACGAAGCAAGACAGGATGTAACTTGTTAACAGTTATCGCGCATGTAGATAGATAACGTCCCAAGCGAACACCTGCGGTAGATCAAATTTCACGTCAACTTGCATTATGTCACGTACGAAGCAAAACAGGATGTCACTGGTTTAGCCTACATGTGGTTTCACAAATGTGTGTGCATGCCTTTCACACTCCCCTGCAACCACGATGGTCAGATTATTTCACCTTCAAGCGTCACCTGTTGTCAAGTCAGATCGGAGCCTTCCAATAAGCTCAAATGACATTCACCTCCTGCTCGTCGGCAAGTTTATTTTCTCTACTCGCTTCGACCAACATAGAACCTAGTTCTCATCACCGTTTACACGTTAAAGGTAAAATATCAGAAAACGCACCCTCGCTCTGTCATACACCGACTCGTCGAAATATCAATTGATCTATTGAACACAGCCACCTTGGTCAGCGACAGGTTTGTTGAAACACACACATCCAGCAGTATCGTCTCTCTCAACCACCACGCTCCATGAAAATTATAAACAGGTAAAGAAAAAGAAAACGTTTTTTCAACATGTATGGCGTTAGGCCCTTTGTGAATTATCTTTTTGGAAAAAAATATCTACCACATTTGAAAGGGGGCGTTAGCCCGAGTCCTAGGACACCTCGTACACGTCTCTAGCGTTATTGGTTCGTGAGATATCGGCAAAAATCACAAAAAACACGTGTTTACCCCAAACTCGCGTTTCCAAATTTTTTTAAAATTAAAACGAGTAGTTCATAGCAAAGAGGACGTAACTCCGAGTCCTTGGACCCATCGTACATGCCCCTAGCGTTATTGCTTCGTGAGATATCGACAAAATCACAAAAAACACGTGTTTACCCCAAAACCGAGTTTCCAATTTTATTAAAAATTATAACGAGTAGTTCATAGCAAAGAGGACGTTACCCCGAGTCCTTGGACCTGTCGAAAACGCCTCTAGCGTTATTGGTTCGTGAGATATAGCAAAAAGTCTAAAATCACGTTTTTACCCCAAAAAGACTGTGTTTCCAGATTTTCACATTTTCGACACCGACATTCCCGTAAAGAGCACGACGAGACGAAAAAAACGAATCCAAGCACGCCCTCCTAGCATGGCTCCTTCCATTCCAAGGTCGCAGGGGCTCACCACTTGCTTTTGGAAGCAGCTGTCACTACCACACTACTGCAGGTTTTCATTCTAGAGACTTGAAATTTATTTTGGGGGTAGAGGGGGTAGGGACCATTGATTTACGTTAAACAATTTTTTTTGTTGAGTTCCTAGTTTCCAAAATATAGGATTTTCAAAATTCGAGTGTTTTCAAAAAAATATAAAAAATAAAAAAGTTTTATTACAAAAAATAAAGGTCATAAAGACTGTTCGTTTGAGCCATGGCACAACGTTCTATCCTGTTTGGTTTTCAAACTATCGCCTATTTTCGAAAACAAAAAAAAAACAAAAAAAAAATTCAAAAATATAACGAGTGGTCCATAGAAAAGAGGACGTCAGCCCGAGTCCAACGATACCTCATTTGTCAAAATCGGACCACGCGTTCGGGAATTATCGGCTCGCATTGGGAGTAGTGGTGGGGGGAGTTAGAACTCCTAGTACTCCACTACTAGGGTTGTACTCTATGACACTATCTTTTAATATCTATATAGACGTTGCAGTAAATACATTAAAAGAGAAAGCAAAAGGATGCAATTCAATGGATTACAGGTTCATGGCATTCCCTTTGCAGATGATATTGCACTTTTAGCAAACTCTGCATGTGAAATGAAGGTTTTCAGAAATCCTTAGGCAAATTCGGGCTAAGAGTTAATTCTCGGAATACAAAATTAATGGTCGTTGATAAAAAGAATCAACCAATTTTAGCTCATACCTAGTGCCATTGAACAAGTAACGGAATTTTGCTATTTGCGAAGTGTGATTAATTATGACAATAGATGCATCCCATAAATTAATATGAGAATTGCGTTGGCGAAGAAAGCGTTTTTAGCCTATTTTCAATTTTGAAAAAATAGGCTTATGAGATCACCTTTTGTCCGTGTGTGTGTGTGTGTGTGTGTGTGATTCGTGTGTGTGTCCCCCCCTAATAAAATCTAAACGGCAGGAGCGATTTCAATGAAACTCGGAAAGTTCATAGCACTATTCCCGGCGACCTCGACCGTGCACTTCAAATTTTGTTACGACTCACCAAGCCAACATGGCGGCTGTGCGAAATATTTCACCAGCATTCAATATCTCCGAAACTATTACCGATATTACCCTGACATTTTCTATGGTGATAGAGGGAACTACTATAAGTTCACTTATGTGACTTTTGAAAACCTGGTAATTACAAAACCAACATGGCGGCCAAGCGAATTTGCGACTTTTAAATAGACGTTTCTCGCGATTTGACCAACCAAACGCAATGAAACTTGGTACAGTATTTGTTTATATACATTGTAATGCACCGACATCTAACTTCGTTCAATTGTTTACATAATCACAAGATGGTGGATGTGCGATATATTTCACCGGCATTCTATATCTCTGAAACTATTAGCGGTATCTCCCTAAAATTTTGTACGGAGATAAAGGGCACTACTGGAATTCCATCTATAAGATTTTCAAAAACCGGTTAACTACAAAACTAACATGGCGGCCAAGCGAATTTGAACAATTTAAATAGACCTTTCTCGCGATTTAATGTTCCAAGCGCACTGAAACCTGGTACAGGAAATATTTATACACATTGTAATCCACTGGTATCTAATTTAGTTCAATTGTTTACATAACCTCAAGATGGCGGCAGTGCGAATTTTAAAATTAAGCTTTTATTTCTTGTGATGTAGTCATGCGATCGAAGTGAAAGTTTGAATAATGAACCTACGCAATAATTTTCCTTTAATGGTACATGACTGTATGGCCTATACATTTAACAATCCAACATGGCGACCATCCGAAATATTTAGACGATACTGAATATCTACGAATCTATTTTAGCAATCAAACTGCATTTTTTAATGTTCATAGGGGCTATGAACTTAAGTTCACCTATAGGACTTTAAATAACCTGGTGATCACAAATCCAACATGGCGGTGACGCGAATTATAAATATTCACATGGACGTTTCTCGCAATTTAACCATCCGCGTGCAGTGAAACTTGGTACAGTAAATCTTTATCCGAATGTTAATCCACTGGCATCTAATTTATTTCAATTGTTTCCATAACCTCAAGATGGCAGCTGTGAAAAATTTTAAAATCTCCTTGTTACTTCTTGTGTCCTAAATATGCGATTGAAGTTTGAATACTACACGTTCACAATAATCTGCATGTAACAGTAAACTCTAGGGCCTACATATATAAAATCCAACATGGCGACCATCCGAAATATTTAGTCTGTTCTCAATATCTACGAATCTATTACAGCAATCAAACTGAAATTTTGTGTGTTGATAGTGGCAATTAGCATAAGTAGGATATATGAAAATAGGCTGTATAGTTCTTCACGGAACTACTTGTTAAATAAGAATTTGCTCCTCAATGGGCACCTCAACTTGAAGATAAGGAAGTCATTTCTCATTTTGGAGTGTGTTGACCTATGGATGTGAAACATGGACACTTAGGAAAAGGGAAGAATCAAACTTGAGGCAGCTGAAAAGTGGTTTTGGAGACGAATGACCCGAACAAGCTGGATGGAAGGAAAGATAAATGAGCTTGTTCTGAACCAGATTCACGAGAATTGATGCCTGTGGAATACCATCAAGAAAAGGATAGCAAAATTCATGGGACACATACTCAGACATGACACTCCCCTCCAGGTAATTTTTTAAGGAAAACCTTTGGGGACGACCAAGACAATCGTATCTCAAGGACATTGTCATTGTCAAGGAGATGGACTGTGACTCGTATGCCAATATGAGGAGGACTGCTGAAGACCGTAAGAAATGGCTGCAACGACAAGGCTTTTAGACTTTTAGCTGATGATGATGATGAAACAAATGGATGGGATGACAGCCGCGTTAGGTAAAGACAAGTTCAGTGAACAAGAATCTGAGGAACAAGTATTAAGTATCAGACTGTTCTTGGTAGAATAAAGATCGAGAGGAAAACTTTCGTGGCATATTTCGTATAAATTGTATATAATTGTGTATAATATTGATTGGAGATATTGTTTGACAGTTTGAAAAGTTTCGGAATACAATTCAGGATTCTGAGTGTGTCTACAACCAGCTGGTATTTATTAGATTCGATAGACATGAGAGAGAGACTGGTATTTAGAATGCTATAAGGTAAGACTTCATTTTATCATTCGTACTTTTCAATCTATAGATATGGCAAGTAACGAAGGAAATTCCAAAAAAATAAAGTAGAATTGAGGACGAAGATGAAGTAATTTCGACTCGGTGACTTACTAGACAATGCCATCTTAGCCTCATCACCTGAGGATTTGATCATGTCTCTAAACGGTGTGTTCTAGGTGTTGAGGAAAGATATCATAACAAAATCATTGTATTTGAAACAGAATAAACGGAATGCAGCAGGAAGATTTAAAATGAAAATAAAATAAAAATATTGACACTAAGAGACGTTGGTGACTTCAACTTGGGTAAGAATGGACAAAGCAAATAAGATATAAAGATTGGGTTGACATCTGATTAAATGAAATATGGATCATGGCGCTATATGGATGCGAAACTTGGATTGTTTTTGCTGCAGAATATATAACAAGTAGTTCCGTGAAGAACTATACAGCCTATTTTCATATATCCTACTTATGATAATTGCCTCTATCAACATACAAAATTTCAGTTTGATTGCTGTAATAGATTCGTAGATATTGAGAACCGACTAAATATTTCGGATGGTCGCCATGTTGGACATTATATATGTAGGTCAAAGAGTTATGTACTGTTACATGAAGATTATTGTGTACGTGTAGCATTCAAACATCAATCGCATGATTAGGACACAAGAAGTAACAACGAGATTTTAAAACTTCGCACAGCTGCCATCTTGTGGTTATGGTAACAATTGAAAAAGAATTAGATGCCAATAGATTAACATCCGTATAAGGATTTACTGTACCAAGTTTCACTGCACTCGAATGGTTAAATTGCGAGAAACGTCCATGTGAATATTTATATTTCGCGTCGCCGCCATGTTGGATTTGTGATCACCAGGTTATGGAAAGTCCTATAGGTGAACTTACGTTCATAGCCCCTATGAACATAAAAATATTCAGTTTGATTGCTATAATAGATTCGTAGATATTCAGAGATGTCTAAATATTTCGGATGGTCGCCATGTTGGATTGTTAAATGTATAGGCCATAGAGTCATGTACCATTAAAGGAAAATTATTGCGTAGGTTCATTATTCAAACTTTCACTTCGATCGCATGATTACGACACAAGAAATAAAAACTTAATTTTAAAATTGGCACAGCCGCCATCTTGAGGTTATGTAAACAATTAAAATAAATTAGATACCAGTACATTACAATGTGTATAAACATTTCCTGTGCCAAGTTTCATTGCGTTTGGAAACTTAAATCTCGAGAAAGGTCTATTTAAATTTTCAAATTCGTTTGGCCGCCATGTTCGTTTTGTAGTTAACCAGTTTTTGAAAATGTTATAGATGAACTTCCAGCAGTGCCCTTTATCTCCGTACAAAATTTCAGGGGGATACCGCTAATAGTTTCAGAGATATAGAATGCCGGTTAAATATTTCGCACAGCCGCCATCTTGTGGTTATGTAAACAATTGAACGAAGTTAGATGTCGGTGCATTGCAATGTGCATAAATATATACTGTACCAAGTTTTATTGCGTTTGGTTGGTTAAATCGCGCGAAACATCTATTTAAACGTCGCAAGTTCGCTTGGCCGCCATGTTGGTTTTGTAGTTACCAGTTTTTCAAGAGTCACATAGGTGAACTTCTAGTAGTTCCCTTTATCACCGTAAAATATTCCAGGGTGATATCCGTAATAGTTTCGGAGATATTGAATGCTGGTGTAATATTTCGCACAGCCGCCATGTTGGATTGGTGAGACGTAACAACATTTGAAGGACACGGTCGGGGTCGCCCGGAATAGTGCAATGAACTTATCAAGTTTCATTGAAATCGCTCCAGCCGTATAGAATTTATTAGGGGGGGACTCACTCACACCTCACACACACACACACACACGCACACACACACGGACAAAAGGTGATCTCATAAGCCTATTTTTTCAAAATTGATAGTAGGCTAAAAATAGAAATATTTAATTGTGGTGTTGCAGGAAAATAGTGATGATTAAAAGATTAAATATGTTACTTAATGAAGAGTATTAGGACGAGTGGGGGAGGATAAATGAGTCTGACGAGTGGTTATGAATAAAAGAGATAGTTTGGTATGGCACATACTAAGGCAACTGGAATTGAAACCTTACAGTTACTAAGGAAGGACGGGTCGAGGACAAGAAATCTAGGGGATAAGCAAGATTAGTATATTTTGAACGAATTCCTTCGGATGTAAGGTGTGTAGGTTCTGCGGAGATTGAATGGTAACCTCAAGAATGAGTGACGTCACTCAACACACACGCCGCCCGTGTGAAAGCTCAGCCACTTTTGCACGCGCGAATACGGATTTAATTAAGCAAATGCATCAACTTGTGCAAGAAGTGAAATCTCTTACTATATATTATCACTTTTAGGATATTGTGCCAGGTTTGACACACCTCTGATTTACTTATGTAGGATATTTTGAAACATAGAATGTAACATCGATTATTAATTTAAAATAATGTAGGGTATCTGAGAGGGTAGCCTCTACAAAGTGTATTAAAAGGGGGATGAAAGGAGAGTAGCTGAAGGCTGCTCGGGACTCTGGTGTAAAAAGATGTGGGTTGGAAGGGTTTTGGCGTGAATGCAGCTCGAAGGGCTAACACCCAATTGTATAAGCTGCGGGGGTGGTCCTAAGGGATGGCTACAAGGGATAATTTACCAGGTGAGGGCAGGAGCAGCTAAGCGACTGCCTGGATTCCTGCTGCTGTTAGTAGATCGGCCGTGCTCCTAATGAGTGTCGCGCACGTAAGCAATGTAAGGTGATGCCTATGGCTGACTACAGCAACAAATAGACAATTAACTAATTACCAATTTGGGATCCTTCCGGGAAATGAATTAAGGGGTAGGCTCTTATTAATTAATTAAATAAATGAATTGAAAGACCAGTTAGCTTAAGGATTCTACTTTTTAATTCATACTCCTAAAGTGGAGTGCAGAGCGAATACTCGTGATCTTCACAATAATGGGGGATGTTTTACGTGTAGGTGTTACAATTTGTGTAGGCCCACTAGACACTTACCTATCTGGAGATGGCAGCTACAAGAAGCGTCTTAGCACCTGAAGCACTTGTGAAAGACTGACCCCGTCTCACCTCTCCTTCAGTGCTTTAAAGAATCCGCCTGCCGAGTTAGCATTAGTAGGCATTAGTTGCGGATTCTATAGGATGTGAGGTGCTTGCCCTGGGTCAACGGAGGTCGTCTCCATGCACTAGGCCTGGCCTTGGTATGAACTTATGCGACGTGTGCCGCAGGCATCCATGTGTAATTTGTTCTATAATTTATAGTTGTAGTTTGTAGTTAATTTATATTTATAGATAAGGGATGGGAATGCATCCCTCGGATGCAACAACTCCTTCGCCGGAAATAGTCATCGACCTCGATGACGGGACGAGACTAGACCGTAGGGGTAGTTGTTGTAGCATAGAGGGGTATAGGAACATCTTCTTCTTTCTTGATATCTTGTTTCTTCTCTTCTGTTCTTCTTTTGATTTATGAAATAGTGTTGCCCAGAATGTGGGGTCGTCGTTGGGGGTATGGGATGTTCCCCATGTGGGGTGGGTAACAGAAATGAAGATGTTGGAAGTGGCTTATCTGGTTTATGTGATATAAGAGTATGTGGATGCCAGCGTGCAGTGCCTAGTGCATAGTTTCTTGGAGAGACGTTAGCGTCAGCGTTAGGTTCGTGCCTAGTGAGCAAGTGTATGTGTTGATGTGTGAGGGGGGCGGGGGAACAATATTGTTACATAGTTACTTTTATCATGAAACCAGTAGTGAACAAAAATTAAGGAATACGTAAAGCTGTAAAATCCATGTGACAACAATAACTCTGGCGAACATCCGTATCATTAAATGGTAACATCCGTCATTAGTACAAATATTTGGAATTATTGTCTCCATTAAACAGCATTATCCTTACTGTGTACATTATGAGTATTAATCATTATCATCATTATTATATATTAGGACCACAAGTATTATTATGAACCAGCTCAAGGGAAAAAACAGCTGCAGGGCCTAGCTTACCCTTTGTTTATGTACCCATATTTGCTGAAAAAGTGCCCTTGAGTGGCTATAAAATATACATAAAGAAATATATGAAAAGAATAGAAAAAATAGGGGTAAAGAAAAATGAGTGCCTAGGTGTTTTCGTTAAGTGGGTAAGAAAAAAGTGTTTTATTGTGCGGGGGGAAAAGGAGGCACCCTTACAACTGGGAATTTAGAAGGATTGAAACGACAAAAAAGATAAAAAAATAATATATTGTACCCGATTGTCATCATGTGGACCATGTGTTCGTATCCCAACTAACTCACGGTATTTCGAGGTATGGGACGTTCCTGCCCACCATACGACCACATGCTCAGGATTTGAGTCTACCAGGTAACTACTCTACAGGAAATACACAACATATTCCTAAAAATAACACATTTACTGGTCTAAAATCATGGCTGTACAACAATACAAAACAAAGGACAAATTACATTTAATTCCCACAAATAAAATAGGGTTGTTCTGTGAGCTTTCTTCGTAAAATAGTGCTACACTGCACTCAAATCTAATTCTAGCATCCTGTCAATGATATTTTCAGACTTCCATGGGTTTCCATAGTGTTCATCAACTGACACAATTTTAGTGAATGGGAGTATCATAACACAAAAATCACATATCCCATAACAATGATACTAATAAAACATTATTCCATTTCTTATGGCATTTACCTTGATTAACATGAATTCATTACTTTCTGCAATCATTAACAGATATTTGTTGTGTTGCGTGAATCATCTTCCCTCCTTCTTTCCATATGAACGCCTTAGGAAAAGTGGTACTCAATTTTATAGTTTCACCATATAACGATTTTCTGGGTCTTGTCGGGCTTATCACTGTTACAAATGTGTCATGTTCTGGGAAAAACACATACCCGTCTGCATAAATTAGCAGGAATGGCAAAATGCACTCTAACAGAAAATGCCTACATTATTTTGGTTCAGCTTTTCTCTTCAGAGAATAATTGAGCCAAATATTATCTGATTTCTATGATTCAACAACGTATGTGAGTTGCAACCCACCGTTCAATTCACTTGGCATCATCAAAATAATCGTATCTTAATTGCATATTTAAATATCGAGATTCCTCAGTGTCCTAGTGTGACTCTAATTTACAAGGGACCGGTCGGACGACCTTCCTCTCCCTCAGCAGGCAATACAATTCGTTCCAGCTGGCTATCCAAGATGGCCGCTGCAGAAGTGGTCTACCATTCCCCCTCTCTCTGTCAAGATCAAGGTCAGGTTTGTTTACAAAGTGCAGACTGGAGTATCACTGTGTGTGGCTCCTAAATAATTGAGTCATTTAAATATTTAACATCTATCCTTATAGTGTCTTGGGCTCAACTGGCTCCTTAATTAACATTCATGGCTGGGGTGGAATTCTAGTGATAGTCTTGCCGTTCTATGGTGACTACTAGTGGCTTTTAGACGCGCATCATAGTGAAAATCCACGACTTTCACCAGCAGCTGTCAATAAAATATAAGGAAATCTGCGTTCCTAAACGACGAATATGATCTTTACCTCACAGGGTAAGTCATTAATACACACATGCTCACAGCGTCTCGACGGACGTCAATAGTGGCATAATTCAAGCAAGCGTTGGATACAGACAGGCTCTGTCCAATTCGCTGCGAAATAATACAGAATGCTCAAGGGCGATACTACTCGTAGATTTAGCCAACTTCTCACCTAACGTGCAAGCTATACTAGTTGTCCCCGCTATATTTATTACGTAAATCACTGGATTCTACGTTAATTCTGCACGCTTACATGCGGCTCAAACAATACTTCACATATATGACTCCATTATTAAGGCACCCGCGTTCTCTCTTTGTCATACCACTTAAGCCAAAGCTTCACATAGCTCCTAACAAAATGTAATAAAATTTACTGGCTTACTTTACTTTAATGGTCCTCAAACATAATCCTAAGGATTGACCATATCAAATATTCATTCATATTTCACTGACACTGAAAAAGCTCTCGTATTTCTCTATATTTCACGTTATACTCTTACTGTTTATCAAATACAGTATCTTTACATTAGACATGACACTATTTGAACATTATTTAGGCCAAAAATGCCTATTACTTTACTGTTGCCGACCCATAATATATTTATTATTATCATTTAACGTTACCGTTACATCCATCACTATTTTTGCCTGAATGGCCTTAAACAAATCACCTTCCTAGCCATATTTCATTCAAGACGAGTGGTGAAAACTCGTTCAGTAAGTGACTATTACATCTTAATCAAAGTGATAAATCGTTACATGGTGAACTACTTAATTATAATTACATTATAAAAATGGGTACTCACTTTTTCCTCTTTGCTGGATAGTGCCAGCGCCTCAGCTTTAGCGCTACCATAACGCTTGAATTAAGCCATCATGTTATCCGTGACACAACACTTAGATTCATACACTTCCCACATGATACACATATTTTTATCAGTGGCTTTTATCATTGCAATACACTGCATATTATCACTATACACATGAACACTTTAAATCACTATTTCACAATTTATATACATTTATCCACTACTTCACATGTTGATCCTTAAATTGGACTTCTCTTACGCCTGATCACAGATGCGCTGCAATTATGACAACCGCTGGTCTCCGTGACAATCTAACAGCGTTTTACGGACGTTCAATCCTCGTTCCCTGCAATCTTGTTCAGCTCACTATCCAAATTAGGTGGCAATGGTTTCCAAGCTCCCATCATTGTAGTGTTTCTGATGATGCTGTCATACACACATCAAGAAAAGTTTTGCATCACCTCGGTTCCAAGAGTTCCGGAACCTTTAAATACAAAGGTAATAGAGATCAACACAAACAACATTTCAGCTCGTTTTATTGCTCATGAGACCCACACATTGCATGTTGTACCATCATACAGCTAGACTTTCAGCATTTGTGGTCCAGATTGCAGTACACACCACTACCTCTAATACCCAGTAGCACGTCCTCTTGCATTGATGCATGCCTGTATTCGTCGTGGCATACTATCCACAAGTTCATCAAGACACTGTTGGTCCAAATTGTCCCACTCCTCAACGACAATTCGGCGTAAATCTCTCAGAGTGGTTGGTGGGTCAAGACGTCCATAAACAGCCCTTTTCAACATATCCCAGGCATGTTCGATAGGGTTCATGTCTGGCGAACATGCTGGCCACTGTAGTCGAGCGATGTCGTTATCTTGAAGGAACGCATTCACAAGATGTGCACGATGAGGTCGAGAATTGTCGTCCATGAAGACAAGTGCCTCTCCAATATTCTGCCGATATGGTTGCACTATGGGTCGGAGGATGTCATTTAGGTATCGTAAAGCCGTTTCGGAGCCTTCCATGACCACCAGTGGCGTACGTCGGCCCCACATAATGCCACCCCAAAACATCAGGGAACCACCACCTTGCTGCACTCGCTGGACAGTGTGTCTAAGACGTTCAGCCTGACCAGGGTGCCTCCAAACACGTCTCCGACGATTGTCTGGTTGAAGGCATATGCGACACTCATCGGTGAAGAGAACGTGATGCCAATTCCGTGGGGTCCATTCAGCATGTTGTTGGGCCCATCTGTACCGCGCTGCATGGTGTCGGGGTTGCAAAGCTGGACCTCGCCATGGACGTCGGGAGTGAAGTTGCGCATCATGCAGCCTATTGCGCACAGTTTGAGTTGAAACACGACGTCCTGTGGCTGAACGAAACGCATTATTCAACATGGTGGCATTGCTGTCAGGGTTCCTCCGAGCGGCAATCCGTAAGTAGCGGTCATCCACTACAGTAGTAGCCCTTGGGCGGCCTGAGCGAGGCCTGTCATCGACAGTTCCTGTATCTCTGTACCTCCTCCATGTCCGAACAACATCGCTTTGGTTCACTCTGAGACGCCTGGAAACTTCCCTTGTTGAGAGCCCTTCTTGACACAAAGTAACAATGCGGACGCGATCGAACTGCGGTATTGACCTTCTAGGCATGGTAGAACTACAGACAACATGAGCAGCGTACCTTCGTCCTGGTGGAATGACTGGAACTGATCGGCTGTCGTACCCCCTCCGTCTAATAGGCCCTGCTCATGCATGGTTGTTTACATCTTTGAGCAGTTTTAGTGACATCTATGAACAGTCAAAGGGACTGTATCTTGGATACAATATACACAGTCAACGTCTATATGCCGGAGATCTGGGAACCGAGGTGATGCAAAACTTTTTTTGATGTGTGTATATAATTCTGACAATACCTCCCGGTATCAGAACTGTTCAAAAACATTATAAGTTCCTTTTCGCTATGGCGAATTTATATTTGCGTCAGATAATAAGTAAATATCTGTAATAATTTACTTTCGACGCACTTCATGATTATTTATGAAGCTTTATAACTTGCTTCTATTGTTCTCCAACGACGACGCGTTGATACTTTAACATTTGGCGCGCTATTAGCGACGTCTTAGTTACGTGTATACTGTAGCAGACTGGCGAACGACTGGTGAAGAACTGTGATAAACTGAAGAGCAACTCCCTTGGCTTGCCTCGCTCCCCCTATATAAAGGATTCTTGTACAAAATAGTCCACTGGACACATAAGAGCGACTCCTTTCTTGAAATAATACCTCTTCAGCCGAAATGACATCTACCTCTTGTTTATTTAGGTGTGGAGGTTTCGAAAACATTCGCGTGCCGGCGATCGCTTCGGCCAATTAATTACAATTAATTGCCTTAGTTCAGCGCGTGGGCACGCTATCGTGGTACTTCCCCGTTGACTGGTCACTAAGTCAATGCTCTTGAGCGTAGGTTAGGTTGTGATGCATTCATTTGGAGATAAAGGCCTTAATTTTAGGTGAAAAACCACTCCTAAATTACCTCTTCGTGAATATATTCACCTGGGTGTATATTTCAATGCATTTCAATGCTCCACTTAGCTGTAATTGATTACTTTCCATGTGCAGTCGATCCCGCCATAGCTTGCACCGTTGTCAAGCGGTGGATACCCGAGTCATTAATTCTGAGCTGTCTCTCCGCTCCAGACGTAAGTAGTTCGGTAGGCGCCTAGATTCCCCGCCCACTTGCTAAGGGTCATTTGTAAAACTTCAAACTGGCCTCCTCTCATTTTCGTATGCTCTGAAAATGTATATTTCCTTGCATTTGGCTACAGTTCTTCCCTTAAATTGCTATGATATTCACCTAAGATCGTGAAATCACGCTACATTCTTATATGTCAGTATACCTCTCATTGCTCTTTGGGTTCCCAATAATTGCTCCCCCGCAGAGATCAATGGCTCGACTCTAGGCATAACCATGTGCCTGGTCTTTTCTGATGAGACCGGAGTTCGATGCCAGACTGCCGTGACCAATTGGGTACATCTTTCCCCTGCTGAGCTCGGAAAATTCCTTTCATAAGTGCATTTTTCGGGCCCTTCAGATGGCATCGACTCCATGCAATATTTACTTTAAGCGGTCAGTGCACTCGACAATGGGATTTCTCGTTCCCCACTCCACTCTGTCTGCTTTCTAGTAGACTCTCGTTCTGCCTTCGCAATTGTTCATTCATCCCCTCTAGCTCCGCAGCGGCTTCCCTCAACTGGTCATAAAGTTCCTTCAGTTGACAGCTGCACTCTCCCTTCGTATCCTTTAGGTCTGCGAGCTGGTCGCTTCGCTCCGTCCCTTCCTGAGACTGCAAGCTTTTCTCAAGATTCTTTCCGTGCATACGTAATGATTCCCCATCCACTTGGGTGTACAATGCTTGCTCCTCTCTTGTCTCATAGTCTTCTGGTGGACTATATAACTTCAAATTTGCTGCATTTACAACAACTTCTCTACCTGTTGCTTCGTCTTTGATCCGATATGCATTATTTTGCAGATCCCTTATAATCAGATAGGGTCCGTGATAAGCATGCTGAAATTTCTTATATTTCCTGCTCTCTGGATCTGAACTGGCGGGTTTCTTCAATAAGACGTATTCTCCTACGAGTAACGGTCTGTGGTAACGTTTTCTCCTGTTTCTCCGCTGCCTTCTATCTGCTTGTTTCTTGAGATACTCGAACGTTCTCTGGATCCTCAACTCACGTCCAGGTTGTGCACCGATGGGTGTCCGAATGACATTATTCCATGGCCTCTCTGGTCTTCTATCGAGATGTAGGCTCACTGGCACCTCTCCTGTCGCTTCGTGTACGGTATTGTTAATACAATATTCAATAAACTCAAGTACGTCAATCCATTTCCAGTTCTCAGTAGAGCAATATATCTTCATGTACTTTTGCAGTTCCCTCATAACTCTTTCTGCGGAATTCGACTCCGTGTGTCGAACTGTGGACAAAGTCTGTCTTATGCCCAGATTTTCCAACTCCCTGCGAAATTCTATGCTGGTAAAACAACTCCCATGATCCGATAAGATGTTCTCTGGCTGTCCTAACATAGGAATGATTCTTTCCTTCAGCCTCTTAAGTACCTGTTTTGTACTGGTTTTCTGAATTGGACACAGGACTACCATTTTGGAAAACACGTCTAATGCAACTAGGATGTGTCTATTTCCTCTTCTAGCTCTAGGAAGCGGCCCAAAGTTGTCCAGTGCCAGAAGCTGACATGGCTTCTCTGGTAAGAGCGGTATAGGTTTCTGCCTCATTAAATACGAGTTAGGCTTTACTCGTTGGCACATATCACAAGTCCTGATAGTATTCCTGACCGTCTCTCTAAGTTTTGGCCAAATAAATGCTTCTTTAAGCAGGGCAACAGTCTTATCTACACCGGGGTGACCAAAAGCTCGGTGTGCTATCCATACTAGCTTTCTCTGCAATGCTGGTGGTACGACTATCCTGGGTTTGGTGTGATCTGAGTCGCTCCATTTATGTAACATCTGGTTAAACCATAGATATTCTGTTGATAATGCTTCAGCTTCCACATACATCGGAGTTCCTCTATCCAGCTTTCCCTCGAAGTAATTAATCATCAACCGTATCCAGGGATCTTCACGTTGAAAAACGGTGATGTTCCTCAGATCATCTAGGGTCTTCTGATCTCTATCTTCTATCTCGATAGCTAGAACTTCTTCTTCATCAGCTGTAGGGTATCTGCTCAGCAAGTCAGGTATGATATTGTCCTTCCCCGGGCAATACTCTATTTCCACTTGAAATTGCTGTATGTACAGGGACCACCTTGTCAGTCTTTGACTCGACAAGTCAGTTTTTAGCGGGAATGTTAGGGCTTTATGGTCTGTTCTCAACATAATTCTAAAACCATAAATCAGCTTTCGCCAATACTGCAAGGCATACAGTATCGCGAGTAATTCGATCTCCGTGACCGTATACTTATTTTCATTAGGCTTCAACCTTCTGCTGATAAATGCAACGTAAGTTTTCTCCTCTGGCCTGTCCATGTTCTCCTGATACAACATAGCTCCGATCCCTATAAATGATGCGTCAGTCTGGATAATAAATTTCTGAGTGTAGTCAGGATATCCCAATTTCACATAATCTAACAACATCTGTTTAGATTTCACGAAGGCTTCCTCGCATTGTTCCGTCCAGCGCCATCTTCCTCCCTTCTTAAGTAAGTCTTGGAGTGGTGCTACGGTCTCGGTATACTTCGGACAATGGTTTGAAAAGAATCCAATAACGCCTAGATATTGCCTGACGTTCTTTACCTTCGTTGGTCTCGGGAAATGTTAAATGACTTCCAATTTTCCCGGATTAGGTCTGACTCCTTGTGCATCTATCACGTGGCCTAGAAATTTAACTTCTCTCTGAGCAAAGTTAGACTTCTTTATATTGACCTTAAAGTTAGCCTGACTTAGGTCATATAACAACTTGCGTAGATCTCTGACATGCTCTTCGACAGTTTCAGATGTCAGTAGTATATCATCTACGTAACATATGGTTGTAGCTTTTACTTCTTCGGATAGGTTCCGATCTAGCGCTCGTATCAATGCTGAACCTGCTGTTTTTAATCCAAATGGAAGACGCACGTATGAATACGTGTGCTGGTCAAATAAAAATCCAGTTAGCAAACTTGTTTTCTCTTCCAGAGCAAGATGGTGAAAACTTGCCGTCAGGTCAAGATTTGAGAACACAGTCTTTCCTTTGAACCTTCTGAGTACCTCCTTAATGGGCGGCACTGTATCAAATTCGGGTATAACCTTGGAATTCAAATTTCGTAGGTCCAGGCATATCCTCACACTTCTGTCCTGTTTAGGTACAACTACCAGTGGGCTGACATAGGGTGTGGCTGTCTTTACAATGACGCCTGCTTCTAGCATTTCCTGTATTGCTTCTTTAACCTTTAAATAATGTTTCTCAGCTACAGGATACGGCTTCTGTTTAAATGGTGTCCAATCGCTGACTTGGAACGCATACTGGAAATTCTTGATCCGGCCATGTCTCGAATCGAAGACTCCTTTATACTCAAATAGCAGTTCCCTTAGCATTTGCTTATATTCTGGACCAAATTTAGCTTCCTCATCCTTCTCTTCCGGGCATTCTTCAAATTTTGGTTCGAGATCCTTTTCAATGTCTGCGGCCAGTGTTGCCAACTCTTCCTCGATGTCATCTGTTGTCGACACTGCATCCCCAGTCATATCTCCGTATGTATGCCATACGTATTCTTCTGGTCTCGTTTCATTCTGCTTTAATGAGAGTTCTAACTCTTCCTTTCCCTCACTTGCGCGAAACATCACAATGTCTTGCGAGAGATCTATAATAACTTTATACTCTCTTATGAAATCCATCCCAACAATGATATTAAAAGGCAGCTTATTTACAAGTAGGAAGCTCTGTGAGAATGTAGAGTTCCCTATATGCAAATCTAAAAATACTTGGTATTTGCATATCATAACTTTATCTGGTATCACACCTTTTATTTTCACGCTTGAAATAGGTATTTTCAATACGTGAATTTTACTCTGGATTTCACTGTATAATGCCTGGGTTATCAAACACACGGTAGACCCTGTATCAATGAGACTTCTTATCTTCATACCCGCAATGTTTACAATAATAATGGGTAGTTCCCTTCTTACATTGACCGTCCTTTCATCGAGGTCTTCGATAAGCTCCTCAGGTTTGGCAATCCAGTTAACAACATTCACTGTATTCCATCCTGAACTTATCTCTCTTTGGTCATTTAAATTTGGTGTTTTTTTTTCAATTGCTCCATTCTTTGTGGAGTTCTTCTGTCTGTCTTCATGCTGCTGAAGTTCCAGACTTTTTGCACCGTCATCATTTTTATATATGTCGGGTGACCTTCTATTCCTAATCGCTTCATCCCAATGAACTCGCGATTGTCTTGGATCATCTCCGCGCTCTTCCATGTATCTTAAGGATGCGTGATAACGTTCTTCCGCCTCTTCATCGAACCCGCGACTCTGCTCTTGGGATCTCCATCCTTGGTTGTTCCCATTTCGGCCTTAACTCCTTCTGTGATCAAGCTGCTGGTCTCTGGTACCACGCTGATTCCAGTTTTTCCTTCCTCGGTTACCACGGTTTGATCCTCCTCGATATGCTGGCCTCCAATTTTGGTTTTAGCGTCCTTCGCGTTGCCAGTCGGATTTTTCTGTTTCGGTGCTTGTAGATTTGCTTTTTGTCTGCACCTTGGTTGACTCGATCGGTGTAGTCGTCATGTTAACTTGTTCCGCATTTCGACTTTGTCTTGTGTGCTGCACTGTGGTTAGATCAAGTTGTCTCAGCACCTCCTCCATATCGATTGCAGTTTTGGCGTTTGCCGAGATTAGCAGACGTTGTACTTCATACGGTAGCTGCTTGGCTATTGCTATGCACAAGTCTGACTCTCTAAGCCCTTCATCAAGCTCTCGAAAACGGCACAATTGATTCACAAAGAATTCCCCGTACTTAGTCGGATTACTAGTACTGTAACGCCGGAATACAAGTCCAATCTGAGGTTCTGTTGTACGCTCGCGTTCCAATATCTGCTTAAAAATGCTTGGCGAAATTCTTCAACGGTGTCGAACGTGTACCGAAAACTCCTAAACCATAGGGCACACTCCCCCTCGGTTAGTTTTTCAATCGCTCTCAACCTGCGCTCTGGCGGTACTTTCGCGTCATTCAAGTACTCGGAAACTTCTTTAAGCCAGTACTTGGGTGTCATGTTAGAATTACTCCCAGAGTATTTCTTTGGTTTCTCATCACTAGCCCTTATAACTGTGACTATTTGACTTTGAACAGCATTTTCATGCGGTGTTGACATGGCAATTGGCATACCAGGTGTGGTATACGGGCTGTCACTTGGCATGGCTGCATTCTTTGGAGTGGGCTGTATTTCTATCTCTGCCCATTTGTTTCTCCTATTCTCGTCTATACTTCCTTCGCTAGACCTAGGATTCCGCAACATAGATTCTTCCTGCGCGATCATTCTCGTCTCGATTTGACTGTGTCTATTTTCTGCCCTTTCCAAACGAGCTAATACCTCTCGTTCTATTTTCTCTAGGCGATCTCGGTTTCTTTCTGCCATAGAAAATACCTTTTCCTTATCGTCCTTAAGGTTTTCCTTCAGGTGGATAATTTCCCCTGCTAGACTCTCTCTTACTTCGGCAAGAGTCTTATCACTGGCTTCAGTCTTTAAGCCTTCTCGAAGTTCTAATTCTTCTCGTAAGCCTGTGACTTCCTATGAATGTGACCTTGTATATGAGAGATTTCAGTCCTTATTTTCGTGATTTCTCCCTGGTCCTCGTCTTGTCTTTTATGGATAACTGCTAAGTCGTTCTGAGTTTGTTCCAACTCTTTCTGTACTTTCCCGACTTGCCTCTTCATATTTGACATTATCTCCTTATTCTCTTGATCAGAAGTTTTCATTTCTTGAATTTCCTTGCATTGGTCAAGGATATTCTGATCCTGTTTTCTTAAGGCTTCGTCTACCGCCTTGGCGTAACCTGCCATTCGCGTATTCCATTTTATATCGCTATCCTCGAACCTTTGATCCACGGTCTGAGTGAACGTATTAAACTGCTCTAATTGACGTTTAGTATTAGCTTCATTCTGACTCTGAATGTCTTTAAGCTCCATGGACATACTGCTTAAATTATCGTTAATTTCACGCTGTGACTCTTCACGCTTGCAGATTATTCTCTAATTTTAATTCAATAGACTCAAAGCGTTTATCGTTATCACCTTGCATTTCTGAGACCACGCTAACAATATTCTTAGTTACCTCACGCTGGACAGACTCTTTAACGTCATCCATTTTCTTATTAACCTCTATTAGGTTTGCCTCTAATTGCGTGTTTATTGTAACTTGATTAGCCTCTAATTGAGTATTGACTGTAGCCAACATCTGGCTTACCTCAGTTTGACTAGCCTCCAATCTAGTATTGACTTCGGCTTGATTAGCCTCTAATCTATTGTTTATTTCGGCTTGATTAGCCTCCAATCTAGTATTTATTTCGGTTTGATTGGCATCCAATCGTACATTTATTGTAGCCAATCTATCTGCTATTTCATCTTTAAATGCTTTAGATTCTTCCTTATTCTTAGCATTAGAATTATCTAAATGTTCCTTCAACTCAGCAATACACCTGAGTACGTCTTCAGTTCCAGCCATCCTGTACTTTTTAATTTGAGATATAGGTAGGCCGCAGCTGAATATGCTGGCGCGTTCTATTGGAAAGGAAAGGATTCCGATCCCACGACAACAACAACAACATATTATAAAATGTCAAAACTAACTATGGAATGGGTATAGACCCTCGTACCCGTCTGACAACAATGTCTGACGTCTGAATATCATTTAGAAAGACTCACAATCGCTCAAACAAAGTTTGAGGAAAAATATTATTTCTATGGTTTTCCCCATGAAAACCATGCTATTATTATGGGGTTTACTGAATCCCATAAGCCATCCACGTACTGGGCGCCATTGATAATGATGATGGGTTAGTGATCATTATGATGCTCATGTGCCTATGGTGACCCGTAATTTCAACAGGCCCCACTCACGGGCGACATTGATAATGAATATGGTAATATATAGGGATAACACGCTTTGCCCCACACACCTGGGTGACATGATAATTAAAGGGGTTAGTGTGTAAGTTACATTTACATTTAAGCATGTTTGATGGAGGATTATCAATAATTTATTTCACGCGATGGCTTATTAACAAATGGGACGCGGCCTTTCCTATTCTGTCCTAATTTCTATGCTATATTTGCTTCTACCATTAATATCATAGCCGACTTTAGCAGTACCTGTGACTCAATCCCAGTACAGAGACATCTCCTCCATGTACCCGATTGTCATCATGTGGACCATGTGTTCGTATCCCAACTAACTCACGGTCTTTCGAGGTATGGGACGTTCCTGCCCACCATACGACCACATGCTCAGGATTTGAGTCTACCAGGTAACTACTCTACAGGAAATACACAACATATTCCTAAAAATAACACATTTACTGGTCTAAAATCATGGCTGTACAACAATACAAAACAAAGGACAAATTACATTTAATTCCCACAAATAAAATAGGGTTGTTCTGTGAGCTTTCTTCGTAAAATAGTGCTACACTGCACTCAAATCTAATTCTAGCATCCTGTCAATGATATTTTCAGACTTCCATGGGTTTCCATAGTGTTCATCAACTGACACAATTTTAGTGAATGGGAGTATCATAACACAAAAATCACATATCCCATAACAATGATACTAATAAAACATTATTCCATTTCTTATGGCATTTACCTTGATTAACATGAATTCATTACTTTCTGCAATCATTAACAGATATTTGTTGTGTTGCGTGAATCATCTTCCCTCCTTCTTTCCATATGAACGCTTTAAGAAAAGTGGTACTTAATTTTATAGTTTCACCATATAACGATTTTCTGGGTCTTGTCGGGCTTTTCACTGTTACAAATGTGTCATGTTCTGGGAAAAACACATACCCGTCTGCATAAATTAGCAGGAATGGCAAAATGCACTCTAAAAGAAGATGCCTACATTATTTTGGTTCAGCTTTTCTCTTCAGAGAATAATTGAGCCAAATATTATCTGATTTCTATGATTCAACAACGTATGTGAGTTGCAACCCACCGTTCAATTCACTTGGCATCATCAAAATAATCGTATCTTAATTGCATATTTAAATATCGAGATTCCTCAGTGTCCTAGTGTGACTCTAATTTACAAGGGACCGGTCGGACGACCTTCCTCTCCCTCAGCAGGCAATACAATTCGTTCCAGCTGGCTATCCAAGATGGCCGCTGCAGAAGTGGTCTACCATTCCCCCTCTCTCTGTCAAGATCAAGGTCAGGTTTGTTTACAAAGTGCAGACTGGAGTAACACTGAGTGTGGCTCCTAAATAATTGAGTCATTTAAATATTTAACATCTATCCTTATAGTGTCTTGGGCTCAACTGGCTCCTTAATTAACATTCATGGCTGGGGTGGAATTCTAGTGATAGTCTTGCCGTTCTATGGTGACTACTAGTGGCTTTTAGACGCGCATCATAGTGAAAATCCACGACTTTCACCAGCAGCTGTCAATAAAATATAAGGAAATCTGCGTTCCTAAACGACGAATATGATCTCTACCTCACAGGGTAAGTCATTAATACACACATGCTCACAGCGTCTCGACGGACGTCAATAGTGGCATAATTCAAGCAAGCGTTGGATACAGACAGGCTCTGTCCAATTCGCTGCGAAATAATACAGTATGCTCAAGGGCGATACTACTCGTAGATTTAGCCAACTTCTCACCTAACGTGCAAGCTATACTAGTTGTCCCCGCTATATTTATTACGTAAATCACTGGATTCTACGTTAATTCTGCACGCTTACATGCGGCTCAAACAATACTTCACATATATGACTCCATTATTAAGGCACCCGCGTTCTCTCTTTGTCATACCACTTAAGCCAAAGCTTCACATAGCTCCTAACAAAATGTAATAAAATTTACTGGCTTACTTTACTTTAATGGTCCTCAAACATAATCCTAAGGATTGACCATATCAAATATTCATTCATATTTCACTGACACTGAAAAAGCTCTCGTATTTCTCTATATTTCACGTTATACTCTTACTGTTTATCAAATACAGTATCTTTACATTAGACATGACACTATTTGAACATTATTTAGGCCAAAAATGCCTATTACTTTACTGTTGCCGACCCATAATATATTTATTATTATCATTTAGCGTTACCGTTACATCCATCACTATTTTTGCCTGAATGGCCTTAAACAAATCACCTTCCAAGCCATATTTCATTCAAGACGAGTGGTGAAAACTCGTTCAGTAATTGACTATTACATCTTAATCAAAGTGATAAATCGTTACATGGTGAACTACTTAATTATAATTACATTATAAAAATGGGTACTCACTTTTTCCTCTTTGCTGGATAGTGCCAGCGCCTCAGCTTTAGCGCTACCATAACGCTTGAATTAAGCCATCATGTTATCCTTGACACAACACTTAGATTCATACACTTCCCACATGATACACATATTTTTATCAGTGGCTTTTATCATTGCAATACACTGCATATTAATCACTATACACATGAACACTTTAAATCACTATTTCACAATTTATATACATTTATCCACTACTTCACATGTTGATCCTTAAATTGGACTTCTCCTACGCCTGATCTCAGAGATGCGCTGCAATTATGACAACCGCTGGTCTCCGTGACAATCTAACAGCGTTTTACGGACGTTCAATCCTCGTTCCCTGCAATCTTGTTCAGCTCACTATCCAAATTAGGTGGCAATGGTTTCCAAGCTCCCATCATTGTAGTGTTTCTGATGATGCTGTCATATATAATTCTGACAATACCTCCCGGTATCAGAATTGTTCAAAAACATTATAAGTTCCTTTTCGCTATGGCGAATTTATATTTGCGTCAGATAATAGGTAAATATCTGTAATAATTTACTTTCGACGCACTTCATGATTATTTATGAAGCTTTATAACTTGCTTCTATTGTTCTCCAACGACGACGCGTTGATACTTTAACATTTGGCGCGCTATTAGCAACGTCTTAGTTACGTGTATACTGTAGCAGACTGGCGAACGACTGGTGAAGAACTGTGATGAACTGAAGAGCAACTCCCTTGGCTTGCCTTGCTCCCCCTATATAAAGGATTCTTGTACAAAATAGTCCACTGGACACATGAGAGCGACTCCTTTCTTGAAATAATACCTCTTCAGCCGAAATGACATCTACCTCTTGTTTATTTAGGTGTGGAGGTTTCGAAAACATTCGCGTGCCGGCGATCGCTTCGGCCAATTAATTACAATTAATTGCCTTAGTTCAGCGCGTGGGCACGCTATCGTGGTACTTCCCCGTTGACTGGTCACTAAGTCAATGCTCTTGAGCGTAGGTTAGGTTGTGATGCATTCATTTGGAGATAAAGGCCTTAATTTTAGGTGAAAAACCACTCCTAAATTACCTCTTCGTGAATATATTCACCTGGGTGTATATTTCAATGCATTTCAATGCTCCACTTAGCTGTAATTGATTACTTTCCATGTGCAGTCGATCCCGCCATAGCTTGCACCGTTGTCAAGCGGTGGATACCCGAGTCATTAATTCTGAGCTGTCTCTCCGCTCCAGACGTAAGTAGTTCGGTAGGCGCCTAGATTCCCCGCCCACTTGCTAAGGGTCATTTGTAAAACTTCAAACTGGCCTCCTCTCATTTTCGTATGCTCTGAAAATGTATATTTCCTTGCATTTGGCTACAGTTCTTCCCTTAAATTGCTATGATATTCACCTAAGATCGTGAAATCACGCTACATTCTTATATGTCAGTATACCTCTCATTGCTCTTTGGGTTCCCAATAATTGCTCCCGCGCAGAGATCAATGGCTCGACTCTAGGCATAACCATGTGCCTGGTCTTTTCTGATGAGACCGGAGTTCGATGCCAGACTGCCGTGACCAATTGGGTACAATATAGCGCGCTATAATTATCAAAAATACCAAAAAACATCAAAAACAAATAAATAAACTTTCACTCTGGTTCTATTTATCTCATACTCTCTCTCTTTCTCATAAACAAAAACAAATAAATAAACCTTCACTCTGGTTCTCTTTGTCTCATACTCTCTCTCTCTCTTTCTCTGCTTCGTACCAATGCCGTAGCATCCTCCTTATACCTAACAATGGAATACCGTACCTGTGCACATTTTCTACTGAAGTCTAGATTTCCCTATAGTATTAGCGCTATAACCTACGATATATGATATTATGGCAAAAAATTATAAAACCTATCTATATGTATGGATCGCCTCCTGTGGGCAGACGGTCCATCTTGACAGGGGTGGAGTACAACCCTCTCCGCCGGATTGCGCCTCTCATTTATAGGCGTGACTATGTAACATGGGGATCCGCCCCGCGGTGGAGTATATCCCACAGGCATATCTCCCCCGTGGTGCGGATAAATCAGCTGTAAGAGAATGCATGTCGTAGTGTAGAGGGGAAAGTGTGTATTGGCCTAGGGGATGAAGACGTGTGTGGAAATGGTCAAACTAATTATAAAGGGCTATATACAGTAGCGCCACCTGTGGGAAAGAAAAGAAAACATTGTTTTTATTTTTGTTATGTGTTGAGGGGATGTTTTACCCCTGTCGTCGTCCGGGCGGTTGTTGGTTCTGGACCTAGACCTGGAGGGTATAAGAAAAGAACACTCATTATCAACTCACATTAAAATACGTATCATATTCGTATATTAAAACCCCGGAGAGCACCCATTGTGGCGTGACTCTCCCTGCATACATAAATAAAGAGCCATAACCATCGAGCACCCTGTATGGGAAATGGGTGTTCCATTCATGATGTCGTACCTTCAAGTGAAGGACATTCACGTGAACGGTATGGACCGTTCTATGCGGGCTTACGCCTCTGCGTAAGACCGCAGTCGGCAAATTATATATATTGCCGTCCAGGCAATCTCAATGTGTACCCCTCCCTGGGGCACGACCAAAGTAACCAACGGTGATCGTACTCTCTTTGTGTTTCTTCATTCTTTATTCAATATACCTATGTCTTCGTGTTTCGTTCTTCTTTATGCATTATTTCAGACGTCTTCGTGTTTCTTTATTCTTTATTCATGATTTCATATACCTTCGTGTTTCTTTATTCCTTAATCATTATTTCATACGTTTTCGTGTTTCTTTATTTTTATTCATTATGTTCCTATGTCTTCGTGCTTCTTTATTCTTATTCATGATTGCATATACCCTTGTGTTTCTTTATTCCTTAATCATTATTTCATATATCTTAGTGTTTCTTCATTCTTTATTCATTATCCACCTGTGTGTGTGTGTGTGTGTGTGTGTGCAGGACTTGCTCCCGCTATGAAACTATTACGTGTTCTTACATACTAAGGTGTGTCGTAAATTGCAAATCGTAGGTGATACTCTCCGGGGGCATGGACAGAGGAGATCATCGGTGCCACGTACCTCGGCCCGGGAGATCATATATTCATTTCATTATTTCATTATTTCATTACTCCATTATTTCATTATTCCATTAATTCATTATTCCATTTCATTATTATATTATTTCATTTCATTGTCACATTATTTCATTATTTCACTCGTCGTGTTTCTTTATTCTTATGCACTATTTACCTGTGTTCGTGAACAGGATTTGCTTCCGCTATGATGCTGTTACTTAACCTTACAGACTAATTAACGTGAAGTAAAAGGGGGTCGTCTTGGGAAGGAGGATCTATCCTGCCCGATGCGGGGGTAGTCAATCCCCTCACCGAACTATCAAGCCTCCATCCGCAGGTATAGCTTAGACGACGTTAGGTCAAAAAATGGGTATAACGAGCCCCGCGCTGCGGGAGACAGGCTAGGTACATCCTCGAGCGCGAGCGCCTGCCCACCCTAACACGTCACCGCTATGACCTTCCGTCGTTCGTCAACGTATAGGTCATGTCAGGGCAAGGGCTATGTTGTCCCTTTGTCGATGGCAACTGAAACCATCTACCAAATGTGGTCACTCTCACAACCTTTACCAGGTGCGTATACCAAAAGGGTACAGTGTATAGTGAGCAATATTTGTGTGGGGACCAATGTGTACTTTTGTTACAAGGGTCGGGGGGGGGGGATGTGGCACAGTGCGCAAACGTTGCGCCTAGCAAGCGGACTCCCAGCCAATGCAGTGCATTTCATTCATTTTTGGTCACAGTTAGTAGGTGTGATCGGGATGAGGAAGGTATCACCCATGTTATAAGGAATGTTGACATGTTATAAATTGTTATTTCAAGGCAATAGGATGGCTGGAATCGGAGGGTGCATGTGGTGCTAAAAGGATGTAGGAAGTCGTAAGATGGTGAGGAACATCTTACTGGAGAGGTGTTAGTTATCTTCATGCAGGAATAAAATATTACATGTGGGTGAAAATGTAAATAAATATATTGATAACACCATTGTTAGCAGGGGAATGTTTTTTATAATCCACTGTTGGCTTTTATCTCCGCAGTGTTCCATCTTAACACTTAGCTAAGAGCGATTTAGCTTGGTGCACACCTTTGGTAAAGCATGAATACCAAGTGCCTTGCATGGGCAGGGTAATGGGGGAAATGTGTATTATGTATCAGTGTGTTCTTTGTGTTAAAAAGGGGGTTTTGGACGTTGACCTGGTGTCAAAGTTTGATCACGTCTATCTCTGCTTTCGGTGGTGTATAAGAAACCACCTGTGCTTATAAACTAAAACTTATATACTAAAACTGGTCATTTTGTTATTAATAATTAAGTAATTCCTTACTCTATAAACACTTCTTATTATTAATGGGGAATGGTGTAGCGAATTTAAGAATTGATCGTCCTAACCAGCTAGTGGCATGCTGCGGTCAGCGTCCTGTCAAACTATAACAATGAGTAATATAAAGGCGGGCTGGAGTTATATGTAACCAATCCCGATACCAAATATAGTGTGTTTACTGTGAACATTCTCTCTCTATGGCGTCCTTCCGTTATCGGCACTGCCGATTGCACTGTGTATTGAAAGACATTTATGGGGGAGTGTATGCTTCATCTGAGTGTATGCTTCATCTCTATGTGCCGGGTTGGTCTTAATAAATCGTATTATCTATGTATAAGGCATCTAAAATGTCGTATCTGCGGTTTCGAGTGAGTATTGCTCTCCCTGGGCTAAATTCGCCATGCAGGAAGAGGGGGGATAGTGTTTAAAACTATTATCCGTCGATATGTGGATGTGTAGAGGGAATAAAAGCATGTTGAACCACCTTAATTTGGGGGGTGAATATAAATGCGATCCCTGTTGCAATGGGAAAGAAAAAGTCCCAAAAATGTAAGTGTGTGAGCCAATCATTGGTGGTGGTGGTGGGGGGGGTGGGGTAAGGGGATTGTGTTGGGGCATATGGTTGGACCATTGTATCGACCGATCCTGCTCGATCCTGACCGTACTAAATCGGTATTATTAAATTAGGTATGCTTTGAAATAAAAATAACATTTGACGCGGATGTCCCTCTAGGGACGTGGATGGGGGAACGCGCGTGTTTTCCGCTAGCGGAAGGCGTGTTTTGTATAATGGTGTAGGAAAGATTAAGTATTGTCTGTAAAATGATCAAAAATATAAGGGGAATAGCGGACGTAAGCGCTCAGTGTGTGGCATGGAAAGCAATGGCATTTTGTCTTGACAAAGACTTTCACCGTGTTAGGGAAGGGGTATGTGAGGAGATGAGTTCCATTATAAGGGTTGGGTTTACCCTATAGGCAGTGTTGGGAGACTTAAACATGTGTCGGAGGCGGGATGGCATTTGAATCTCGCGCGTGGTTGTGACCTAACGGTCTATGAAAATATAATGGCTGCTCGGCTAGCGTATCACCGAGGAGGAGTGACGGCTGCGATAAGACGTCAGTGCGGAGCGTGATATAACTCTTATCGGTGGGCGTGTAGCAAGTGAATACGCGGCGCTAATTGGTGACCGCGCACTCTGGGGGATTGGCGACTCTCGCGCGAAGCCGATTGGATAAGAGCGATGTGAGTGTGTGTAAACATTGCGGGTTTGTGGACATGCGGTGACTTAAATGTCAAAGCGTACGTGTGGTCTAAGTACACGCTTGATGGGACGCGTACGTGAATGTGTCATGCGCTGTATCCTGCTGATGACATTACTTGAGTGTGGGGGAATGAATGCGTGTAATTATAATGAAAAATTAAAGTATTTCCCTCTTGGGGGAAATATCATTAGGCCTATGCTGTCATCATCTCATGTTTAAATGGTGCAATTACTATGGAAAGCTCGGTCTATCGCCTGTATTGTATTGGTAGCGTACTGAAAATGTATTTGATAGCGTGTTGAAGCTCGTCGCGTCTCTATGCGCGGGTGACATGTAGTGTTCAGTGTGTAGGAAAAATGTTTCCGTGGTCTAATCCCACTTACTTCGGGAAAATGAATAATATTTTATTTAATTGGTTAATAATGCTTATCGTGGAGTGTACTGTATGTTGCTTCTTCCCTACTGTCTGTATATTAGCACATTGGGCTAAGGCTGTTGGATAACCGGCATGATGGAAGTGAGAACTGTCACTTGTATGCCTGTAAATCCATGTGTCTATGTTCACAGGATGTATTCCTAATGTGTATAAGTTGTTCGTGTATCCAAGTGCATACTTAGTGTTCTGAAGGAATAAAATCATTGGGCCTTCATTTACCGTTTCCTATGTAAAAATTTGGCGTTTTCTGCGTCCATGATGAATATTTATCCTACATTGTGTTTGGGAAAGGACTCTTTGACGTGTGACACGATACTATTCCACAAGACATAGGATATTCATGGACCATAGACGTAGGTGTTGCCTGAATATATATATATCTGGCCGGTTATTTATCCTAAACCTCGTTTGGGGGCAAGAATTTTTTAATGTAAAAATTTACAGTGCTTTAACCCCACAAGATTGTAAAACACTTATGAGCCAGAATGCAACGCATATATACATAGAGTGATATGTATATAGGTTGGAATTAGTGCTTAATAGAGAAATGCGAAGTGAAATTTGGCCAACCAATGATTGTAGCTACAAATTTGTGTGTGATGAATGGGTGTAAAGTATTGAGGGGCATCTATAGAAGGACTTGTGGTCCCATAGTAGCCGTGTGGCTTTCTTAAGTTATTCCGTTAAGTGACTATTGACTATTATTTCGTCGCATGGCAGTCGATGACCAACAGTTCATAATTCAGCATCGGGATGATAAAAATGGATCCCTGAGCGGCCAGTAAAGAAGTATAGCCCCACACAAGTGGATCTTTCACCACAAGGCCTAACCTCGCAGACTAAGGTTGAATGATAGAATTTAAATCGTAAATGTAGTCCCTAATTCGTTGGCTAAGTATGATGACGCTTCGTTGGAGAACTGTTTATCATGTCTGTCCATGTGACGGTATGGTGTGGTCAATACCACCGTATGATTACAATATAAGTTAAAGATCCCCTGTGAGGAGAAAAAAATAAGTATAAAAAATGGAGTGTACAAGAACTGCAATAGCCCCGGATTTGGCCGCCTAGTATTGGCTTTCCTGCTTCTCGTAAGCCGAGATGCTGTGTGCGCAATCCTCGCTTCCGGCATTGTGTATGGAGCGCGCCTCACTGTCTATGGGCAGTTTGCAGTATTGAGTGTGAGAAGTGATTGAGATGTATTAAAGAATGTAGCCTGGATTACAGTGTATGGGAAATGTAATCTACGTAAGTATAAGTTATCCTTATTCCAAGTGTCTCCCAATTGTTTGTTCAGATGACCTATGGAGCCTGATGCTCGGACGGTATGATAACCTGTGTAATTGTATCAAATTCTGCTGGCCGTAGTGGTAGTAACCAACCTGTGTAATAGTGAGATTGTGTGCGGAATTGTATCAAATGTCGGTACACTATGTCATTAGTGTTAATACGCCTTGGCCTGTAGGGAAGGCCGCTAACCTGTGTTATTGTACGAATACATCTTTGCAGTTGCGGAAGGCCGCTAACCTGTGTTATTGTACGAATATCTTTGTGCATTTGCGGAAGGCCGCTAACCTGTGTTATTGTATGAATATCTCTCTGCAAGTGCGGAAGGCCTCTAACCTGTGTTATTGTGATAAGATCTCTTTGCATTTGCGGAAGGCCGCTAACTTGTGTTATTGTATGAATACATTTTTGCAAGTGCGGATGGCCGCTAACCTGTGTTATTGTAGATATTAGGTCACTGTGTGTGTGTAAGGCTGCTAACCTGTGCGGGTGCCGTGTCCACGTAATGAATTGTAAACCGCGTATGGTAACTTATGTGAAGCCGGTGTATGGTATTAATCTTATCAAAATATTATGGTAATAAGCGAAAGTGCTTTTAAAGAAAGTCATGATCTCTTCTAAGACGGATGTGGCTTTCGCGAGTTGTTAACCCGTGGGCTTGTGCGGATAAAATGTCTGCGCATCCTACCCTCTCTTGTAATAACTCTATTGTATACCTATCGCCATAAACTAAGAAGTATCTGTGGTGATACAGTAGTGTGTTAGTAATCGTGGTCCTAAGGAAATGTAATCTTCAATCGGTCAACTCACGGGTGTATAGATCATTCTGATTTCTGTAATAAGTATATAGGTATCGTGTGGAAGGATTCGTATGCCCTGTATCCTACTGTAAGGGATTGAATCTATTGTCGGTCAACGAAAGGACCTGGACTGTGTGTAAAAATGTTCGTTGTTCATGCTCCTCGTCTAACTAAAATGTGATTAGTATGGTATGTGTAGGCACTGACTATAAGTAAGTCTTGCCGCGTTCTTACGCGTGGCCTTCATGTGAATGTACTAGAGCACGCCTGGCTATGCAAGCATGGTCGTTGGCACGTGTCGCGCCAGGCCTGTCTGTCGCTCTGGATGTGTTACTTGCTGACTCAATGTGCTGTGCTGGCAAAGTATGTCCGGTGGCGTGTAATTGACCTATGTTATCAGCTGCTATAGAGACATGTATTACATTGTTCCGACCTTTCTTAAACTAGAGACATAATAAATATAACATGGTACACATGATTATATTGGTTATAACTAAACATGCAATCTTATAACTAGGACTCGTGTCTATGCACTGTGGGGAACTGGTGGTGACCGATAGTCGTGAGCATGGCTACCAGATGCCATAGCGCGTAGGGCGCTTGCTCGACTCGTATGATCCTGGGATTGATATATGTGTGGCATAAATATACTTGAACGCCTTATGCTGGTGACCTAACGCTTTCGTTTCTTAGCCACGGAGGGTCGAGGTGTGGGGTGGTTTCCCGGGAATGGTAGGGTTTCATACGCCGTACATGAACCGTGTCCTTAATAATTTTATGGTTATACCGAATGTTGACGAGATAGTTTAGATCCGAAATCTTCCTCTGGATTCTGAACGGACCTGTCCATTTCGGGATGAGGAATTCTGACACGTTTTTTATGCGAGTGGGCGACCATATCATAATGAGCTGTCCGGGTTTGTATTCCTGGTGTTTGTGGGTCTTATCATACGTGAGTTTCTGCCTGTTTTGTGCAGTGCGGATATTACGTCGCGCGGGGTCACGGGCTGTGCACAAATATTGCAACCTTTCAGCGTTGCTAGGGAGTGCATCCTGTGGGATGTAGATGTTGTCGATCGGACTGCGCGGATGGTAGCCGTGTAAAAGAAAGTGCGGGGTGTGTTTGGTCGCCTGCGACACGGATGTATTGTAACTAAACGTTACTGCTGGGAGGTAATTATCCCAGTCGGTGCCCATTTCGTTAGTGAAACGAGCTAGAGCCCCGCCATGGATTTTGTTCATAGCTTCAGTTAAGCCATTCGTCTGGGGGCTGAAACTAGTGGTCGTGTACGCCTTTATGTGTAGCAATGTAAGGAGCTGTGTAATGACATTAGATGTAAAAACTGTTCCTGTGTCGGACAACAACGTGTGGAAAATACCATACTTGGTAATGATTTCCATGAGGAACTCTGCGATTTGGTGCGCGCTAGCTTTTGGGACCGCTTTGGTGATAATGTATCGGGTAAGGTACTCGGTTGCTACCAGTATGTATTTGTTACCTTTGTCTGAGGTGGTGAAGGGACCCTTGACGTCATTGCCTATGCGGTGGAAAAGTTCACCAACGGGGATGGGGTGGAGTAAGCCATGGGGTTTACCAGGTCGGTGTTTATACCTCTGGCACGTGTGACAGGTTTTAATGAACTCTATGATGTCATTTTTCATGTTCTTCCAGTAAAAATTTTTGCGAATGCGCAAATATGTCTTATGGACTCCAAAGTGTGCGCCATTAAGGGGTGGACAGTGATATTCCGTCATTATGTGGTTTCGGAGTGTAGTGGGAAGGGCAGCGGGTGTGGCATCATGCGTGGCCGTGGATTTGTACCTAAGGAGATCGTCCTTATCAAGAAAAAATCTGCGTGATAAGCGGGCTGTTTTACTATCTACCTGGTCGCGATTATGTAAGGCAATCCTAATTTGTCCCAACTGGGGATCGTTTATTTGCTCCTGTTTCAGATCAATGTGAGTAACTGCAAATGTGGGCAAAGAATCCCAGGCATGATTGACATCCTCGTCAGGCGATTCGAGGACAGGTAGTCTCGAGAGGCCGTCTGCATCAAGGTGTGCCTTACCTTTCTTGTGATTAACTTCAAAGGTGTAATCATATAATTTAAATATGAACCTATTAAGCCGGGAATTGGGGTTTTTGAATTTGTCCCAGTAAAGAAGGCTGGCGTAATCCGTAACTACCGTAAAGTGGATACCATAGAGATATGTCCGGAAGTAATTTACGGCCCCAGAGAAGGCGAGCATCTCTCTTTCGGTTGCGGAATAGCTGGTTTCTACCGGTGTAAGTTTACGGCTAGCATAAGTAATTGTGTGTTGTTTGCCATCATCGGCCTCTTGTAGCAGGGCTGCCCCTATGCCGAATTGACTGGCGTCCACATGTACGAATGTGGGCCTACCTTCCTGAAAATGTTGGAGCAGGGGCAGTGTAGTGAGTAAGTGTTTAAGTTTGTTGAAAGCCTCTCTATGTATTTCTGTAACGATAAAGGGCGTTTTCTCGTGTGTGAGCTCGGTGAGGGGGTTAGCTATCTGTGCAAATCCGTGAATAAAACGACGATAATAACTGGCGAGGTCCAAATAAGAACGTAGCTGTTTAATGTTTTCCGGCATGGGAATATCGGTGATGGCGGCGACTTTGGCAGGATCAGGTGTGATGCCGTCGCGGCTAACAATGTGACCTAGAATGTGGACCTTCTTTTTTGCAAACTGACATTTGGATGGCTTTAGCTTCAATTTAGCGTGCCGAATCCTGTCAAAAGCTTCTTGCAAGTGTACCATATGTTCTTCGAATGTTTGTGAGAAGACTGTTATGTCGTCTATATAAGTTAATACTGAGCGGTATTTGAGGCCCGCGAATGCCTTATCTAACAATTTTTGAAATGTTTGACTGGCAGTTTTCAAACCCATCGGTAACACGTTATAACCGAAGAGGCCGTTTTCGGTGACAAATGCCAGCTTGTGCCTATCAGGCTCATAGGCAGGGATCGAATAAAATCCGGAGTAACAGTCCATTATTGAAAAATATTTAGCTCCGCTAAGGGTCTCTAGATAAGTGTCTGTGCGCGGTAGCGGGTAACTGTCATTCTTAATTAATCTATTGAGGTGTCGATAATCTGTGCAAAACCTATGCGAACCATCGGGTTTACGGGTAAGGATGACTGGGACACTATAATTAGACACAATGAGTTGGATGATGTTGGCTTCTAACATCTCCTGAATCTGTGTTTCTATGGCTTGTCGCTCCTTAGCGCTAACCTTTTAAGGTGCCTGGTGAACCGGAGCATCACTGGTCAATTCGACACGGTGGTGAATTAAGTCGGTCACTTCTAAGTCGGCAGGGGAATGTGCAAAAATGTCCTTATATTCCTCTAAGAGGTCTGTAAGCTTCCTATTCTGTTCTGGGGTTGGCGACTGTGTGTCCTCGGTGGCGAGCTTGGCCGTGTTAGCACTCGTGGTTGTTGGCGGAGATATGGTAACCAACGGAGAGACCTGGTGCGCGCGCGGGACTCGCTGCGCTCCTGGATTGTCTGTATTCCGGGCGTGTGATATCGGGTGTGTAGTGATAAGGTCTCCGTTCACTAACCGTATTTCATTAGTGACAAAGCTAATATTCGCTTCGAACTTGGCAAGAAAGTTCGTGCCAATGATACCAGGGACGGAAAGGTCCTTAATAACAAACATGGGATAGCTAGTTTCAAAAGAACCTATTTGAAGATGTATATCAGTAGTGCCTAAGCAGGAAATGGTTTGGGAATTAGCAGCCACAAGGCGAGTGTTGAGAGGCATCCTGTATATGCGCTCGTTGGTAATGTACTTACTGCTGACACAACAAATAGCTGATCCCGTGTCTAATAACATCTGAATTTTATACCCGTTAATTTTGGCTGGGATAGAGAGGGCTGTAATATTGTGTCCGTCCTGTGCAGTATACATGTTGTAAAGGGCATACGTGATGATTGGTGCTGCGGGATTTTGGGACGGTGAATGATGTTTATCGTTATGTATCGCGTACTGCGAGACTGTGTGCTCTACCGGTCTGGTATTTGTGTTGAGAAAACGTGGAGTTGCGATCTGATCACTGAACCTGACACGCTTTCCTGAGTCCCGTGAAACTGGGAGTCGCAATTCAGCTGTGTCATTCTTGTCTGCCATGTGTAGTGTCCTAAGCTTTCTCTTGAGCTGTCGGTGAATGGATAAATATTTGGAATGATGTTTGCTGTCACGGGATGTGAACCCTGGCCTCGGCAGGGGTATTCTAAAGGGCCGATGTGTCCGAGTGGTTGTGGGTTTGCAGCCGGCTTTCTGTGGAGGTAACTTATTCGTGACAGTAGCGATACACGTTACCGGCTTCGCCGCGCCTGGTTTAGTGGTCGGGCCGCTTGGTTCCGCGGGTGGAATCAATGTGGGTGGGCGTATCAAGGGTAGTCTAACTACGCTCGGCGTGGTAACGTTCTTAGGGGTTGTTACCTCGTCGCCAGTTGTTAATGTGCCTATATTGTCCTCTTTTTCATCCTGAGGGGCGGAGGGTTGATGTATGTGAGGCGATGTGATAGTGAGAGGGCTGTAATGACCCGCATTCGGATTGCCCGTGAACAAAAGTTACAGATGTGTGTTATAGCCTACTGTAGAAAAAGTGGGTGCCATCTTGTCCAATGTATAGACATGGATGTTGTGCTTTATGATATGCCTAGAGCGGTAACCTCCGTCGCTCCAGCGTACGTGCCATTTCGATGCATATTTATTGGGGAATAAGGCATCATTCCCGTCGGCGAGGAAATATTTATACTCGTCCCAGTGTGCCATGATATACATGACCAGCTGTGTCCGGAGTTCTTTATGCTGGTCCTCATCTTTGTGGAGCAGGAAACTAATCGCTCTAAATAGGCAATTACCATCCCCTTTGACCGTATGTGCCTGGAGCTGCGATCGGGGAGGTATTTCCTGCGCTGTATTTTGGCGGGCGGAAGTTGGGGGGATTTGTGGCTTACTGGACCGGACAGGACAGTTGTCCTGCGGGGGTTGAGTGGAATGCTTAGTGGTTACCGGGGGAAGGTTATCCCATTGAGTGGGTGCTGGCCCTCCTCTAGCTAATAGTTTTTTGGCTGGGCATAACCTCGGTTGTCTGTGTAGCGAGGCTGCCCCCTGGGCGCCTTGTCTCGCCAGTTGTTTGGCCGGGGCTGATATTGGGGGTTGGGGAGTATTACCCGTCTATCTCGTGGGGGTGAATGCCTTCGTGAATCCCGTGGAGGGTGGTCGGGCAGTGGATAGTCCTCCAGTCCCCTTTCCCGTATTACAGGGGCGTACTGAGGGTACCCTGGAGGAGGTCTTTCGTGCTGGGGCTCATATCGGTCCTGCTGCGGGGGAGTGTTTGGCCGACGGTGTGGAGGTGCATAGACCGGGCGTGTGTATCTGGCGTATTGGTCACGATGCCATGTTCGATCGTCCCTATATTGGGGATGATGGTTTGGTGGGTAATCTGGAGGTGGGTTACCTCGTGGGCGAGTATCTGCGCGATACTGTGTTGGTCGGAAGGGATTTGATTCACTGCGGCGTGGCACTTCCTTCCAGTGTTGGGAATAAAAGTTCGCTTCTCTCAGCGGGGGTGAATTACGCCGTGGGGGATGAGTGGGTCTATATTGATCCTGGTGATCGCCCCTTATCTTGTGGATCTTCCCTACGAGGGCGGGTTTTATTGCTAGTGTATATGGCCGTAATTTGCATCTCCTGCATCTATTTTGTCAGATCGCGGATTTGCTGATGCAGATCACCGTTATCCGCGCGGATGTGCTGGTCCACGGCTTTTTGTGTCATTTTGTTGCCCTCTTCTAGTACGGTGTTGCTTTGCAAGGTGCAGAGCTTGTCTACCAAGGTAGGGCGCATTCCGTGCATAAGGAGACGCACTTTCTGCCTGTCTGGCATCTCCCTATTATACTTCTCACACATCAATAATTTGGCATTAATGTATGCCTGTGTGGCTTCCGTGGGACCTTGTATGCGGGCGAGGATTTTGTCGTACAAGTCATCCTCATCAGGGGTGAGTTGAAATGTATTAACGAGGGAGGCTGAAAACTGCTCCCACGTGGCATCGGCCAAGGTGGCTTCGTGGAGTTCGTACCACGTTAGGGCCGATTTAGTGAGGTATGCCGGTAGGAGGCGTTTTTTGTCCTCAGCTGACCAGCCATTAATTTTAGCCGTTCGATTGAAGGCTTTCAAATATTCCTCGGGGTCCTGCTTGTCACCTGGGTATTTATCAGTTTGTATCATTGGATACTATGTAGGCATGGCCATATCCGCGCTGTAGGAAGTGTTGCGGGTAGTTAAGGGGCTGCGCTCGACTGGGTGATCTAGAGTACCGTTGGTTAATGCAGCGATAGATAGTTCGTGGTGTAGGGGTTGGTGGTGAACCGCTACTGGTGTGATATAGGTGTTCCCGCCCTGGGAAGTACCTGGGTGGTTGAGGTAGCGTGTGGAGCGTCGTGAGGGTTGAATTGCTCAGTACCCTGGATATTATCCGCGACAAGTTATGTTCAATGTTGACCGCTTGTAGCGTGGAAAGCGCCTTGTTAATATGGTCGCCTAGAGTTAAGGCGATGGCGTGTATATCTGCGATTAGTCCCCTGTTCGTAGAATTGTGTGTAATTTCGTCTAACTGTCGTAACAGGACCTGCAACCCGTTGTAGGTTTGTTGCGTGTCACTGATGTGTTGTAAGACAGCGTACGGTAATGTGGGGGTTAATTCCTCACTGTCAACGCTATCTGAGGACGACTGTTGAGTGTTCTGTGTCTGTGCTCGAGTGAGGGGACGTTTGAGTCGGATTACGTTTGGGTATTTGAGCTTGAGATCTAATGCTGCGTCCTCAAGTTCGGCAATTAATTGGCCTGCGTTGTGTTCTGTTATTAAGTCGGGGTTTTTAACTAGGATTTTAGGGCGTAGTGGTTTGGTGGTAACGGCGAGGTTGTGTGCTGTATTTCTAAGTGCACGTTTGACCTTACCAATATGCTGGTATCTGAGCATGGATCTCTACTGTACGTCCTACGGTAAGGGCGTATCTGTGGGATGTAAATTGCGTAGGGCTAGGTAAGGGTGGCGTTTAAAAATGTACTATCAATCGGGGCGGGCCTGGGATGGGTATAAAAATTTTACTGGCTCCGTACTCCCAAAAAAATTCCCAATTTTGGGTGGCTTTCTCTTGGCTAGCAAGAGGTTAAGTTAAAGGATCTTTCTTGCCGAAGTACGTTGTATGTACTCCTTTAGGCGTTATATTATGACAACGTCACGGTACCTAGTGCCTCCAACATTTGTAGGTACCTGAGAGAGTAGCCTCTACAGAGTGTATTAAAAGGGGAATGAAAGGAGAGTAGCTTTAGGCTGCTCGGGACTCTGGTGTAAAAAGATGTGGGTTGGAAGGGTTTGGGCGTGAATGCAGCTCGAAGGGCTAACACCCAATTGTATAAGCTGCGGGGGTGGTCCTAAGGGATGGCTGCAAGGGATAATTTACCAGGTGATGGCAGGAGCAGCTAAGCGACTGCCTGGATTCCTGCTGATGTTAGTAGATTGGACGTGCTCCTAATGAGTGTCGCGCACGTAAGCAATGTAAGGTGATGCCTATGGCTGACTACAGCAACAAATAGACAATCAACGATTTACCAAATTGGGATCCTACCGGGAAATGAATTACGGGGTAGGCTCTTATTAATTAAGTAAATAAATGAATTGAAAGACCAGTTGGCTTAAGGATTCTACTTTTTAATTCATACTCCTAAAAAAGAGTATAATAAAATAGTGCAGAGCGAATACTCGTGATCTTCACAATAATGGGGGACGTTATACGTGTAGGTGTTACAATTTGTGTAGGCCCACTAGACACTTACCTATCTGGAGATGGCAGCTACAAGAAGCGTCTTAGCACCTGAAGCACTTGTGAAAGACTGACCCCGTCTCACCTCTCCTTCAGTGCTTTATAGAATCCGCCTGCCGAGTTAGCATTAGTTGGCATTAGTTGCGGATTCTATAGGATGTGAGGTGCTTGCCCTGGGTCAACGGAGGTCGTCTCTATGCACTAGGCCTGGCCTTGGTATGAACTTATGCGACGTGTGCCGCAGGCATCCATGTGTAATTAGTTGTATAATTTATAGTTGTAGTTAATTTATATTTATAGATAAGGGATGGGAATGCATCCCTCGGATGCAACAATAACAGTGTACAAACTGTGAATTTGTTGACGTCTAAATAGGAGGTCGAGATATTGAATCGTTGGGGGGGGATTGCTTATTATATTTTCCCAGCTACAGTATGAGGTTAGACGGGAGTCACATTGTGGTGAGCCTAGAGTTGGATAAATATTCGCTATATGGAGTGGTTAATGTTAAGGAGTTACCACTTTCTGTATTTTACAACAAGCCACCATTATATGTAGTATCTGATATTTTGTTGGACCTAAAGCAAATCACTAACCTCCACACAATTTACGTAGCTCTAAGAAACCATTCATCTGCGATATGTTCATGAGTGAAGCATAATCGCCCATCTGGTTTCGAAATCACTTGATTTGCATATCCAAAATTCCTTCCTTAATCCAATTGCTATTCTGGCTATTCTGTAGGGAATATAATATGGATTATTCTCTCACCTGTACGAGCACGCACTTCCTAAGTCAGATGGATTTCAGTTACCCAGATTCTATTAAATAGTCATATCCCCGTACATCCATGTTGTTAAAGCGGCTAATGTGGTGTAAAATAAGTTGAACACTTTCACTGCTAGTATGAATTAGCACACAATTTCCGTAACATTTCAATAATTTTAATTATTAAACTGATCAAGTACAAAGTGTACATTTGGCAAACAGAATGTGTCTGGAAATAATTTTTCATTTCAATGTATAATAAGTACTTTTGAAATAGATACGGATTTCATATTTATCAAGGAAACCTATAAATCCAAATAATCCGATGCGACGCTCAATTTTGTTTGCATAGTATATAAGTAATTTGAAAATATTCAGACTGTATGAAGAACATAGCATAAAATACTAAAAACGAGATCAGTTCCAGGTATTAGATAAGGACAGTATTCCTGGTCGTGATATTAATGAATGTTGGTCCAGTTATCATTTCATATGTTATATCTCTGGATTTTGAAAGTATTATTCTCCTTTCTCTGATAATTCAACATAATTATGAAAGCACTGCCTCGTATTCATACCAATGATTTCAGACTGGGATGTCCTGATACTTCGGATCCTGCTGTAAGGAAGATGTACGCATTATGTAATCCTAGAGGACAGAATACCAGCACCGAATCTGAAAGAAATATTACAAATCAACAAAATTTGAAGCGATACTCGTTTGGCAAATACGAAGCCAAATTAAGTCACAAAGGAAATTTTAACAAACATATGTTAACCCAAGCTGGAGAGAAGCGATACTCCTGTAGCAAATGCGAAGTCAAATTTATTTACAAAAGTAGTTGTAAAACACACATGTTAGCCCATACCGGGGAGAAGCGATATCTGTGTAGCACATGTGGAGCTAAATTTGCTCAGAAAGGTAATTTGAACACGCACATGGTAACTCATACTGGGGAGAAGCGTTATTCGTGTAACACATGCGGAGCCAAATTTTGTCAGAAAAGTGGTTTGAATACACACATTTTAACCCACACTGGGGAGAAACGATACTCGTGTAGCACATGCGAAGCTAAATTTGGCCTTAAAATCAATTTAAAAATGCACATTTTAACCCATACTGGGGAGAAGCGTTATTCGTGTAGTACATGCGGCTCCAAATTTGCGCGCATAGCTGATTTGAAGAAACACATGTTAACCCATACTGGGGAGAAGCGTTATTTGTGTAGCACATGCGGAGCCAAATTTAGTCGGAGTGGAATTTTGAAGACACACATGTTAACCCATACCGGGGAGAAGCGATTCTCGTGTAGCACATGCGGAGTCAAATTTGCTCGCAAAGATGCTGTAAGGACACACTTGTTAACCCATACTGGGGAGAAGCGTTATTCGTGTAGCACATGCGGAGCCAAATTTAGTCAGAACGGTAGTTTGAAAATACACATCTTAACCCATACTGGGGAGACGCGTTCTTCGTAGCACGTGTGGAGCCAAATATAGTCTGATAGGTCATTTCAAGAGACACTTGTTAACCTATAACGGGGAGAGGCCATTCTCGTGTATCACATGCGGAGACAAAGTTAGTAAGAAAGGTAATTTGATGACACACATGTTAACCCATACTGGGGGGAAACCATTTTTATGTAGCACATGCGTAGCCAAATTTGCCATAAGAATAGTTTTGAAGAAACACATGATAACCCATGGTCGTGAGAAGACCAAGTAGCATATGCCAAACCTAATTTGTTGGGACGTTTGAAGATACACCTTTACCCGTACATGTGTAGCATATGCGAAGCCAAATTTGAAGGAAATGTATTTGTAAGCACATGTGTTAAGGCATGGCTGCAAAAGACAAATTTGTTAACAGGAAACCTTTGAGGCCCAAGTGCAAACCCTTAGCGATAGGTACTATTCGAATGTAGCATATGCAAAGCCAATTTTGCTATGAAAGTTGTTTTCAAAGGTCACATATTAACCCTTAGCGGTGAAAGACCTTCATGTACCATGCGCGTTGCAAAATGTATTGAAAAGGGGCATTAATTAATTGCTTGGCATCAAATAGGTTAAGATTTGATGAGACATCTTATCCCTTTGATGCCCAGCAATTAATAAGTGATTATGCTAAAATTACCAAGTCAAGATTAGTGAAATTACAAGTGATAAACCTATATTTTTCATGATGGTGTGTTGATTTTTTTCTCAAGCAGGTAAACAAATTAATCACGAACTAGAAGCTAAATAATTACAATTTACTTCATTTGGGTATTAATTAAATCTGTAAAAATAATTCTGTGACACAAATTAATTGGAAATCTTAATATAAATTTGACAGCCTACACAATCTAAATAGTATCTTTTGTCATGAAAATGTTAAGTTATTTGTTGTTTGAGTCTTCAGTCTTTTGAATGGTTTGATGCAGCGCTCCATGCCTCCCTGTCCTGAGGTAATCGTTTCATCTCTACATAGCTACCACACCCTACATCCGAGGAAATCTGTTTAACATATTCTAACCTTTGTCTACCCCTACAGTTCTTGTCCTTGACCCTTCTTTCCATAACTAAGCTTGATATTCCTGGGTGTCTTAGTGTGTGTCCTACCAACCTATCTCTTCTCTTCATTAACAGTCGCCAGAGACATCTCTCCTCTCCCACTCGTCTTAATACCTCTTCGTTTGTAACCCAATCTACCCATCTGATAACCATTCTCCTGTAACACCACATTTCAAACGCTACAATCTTCCTCTTTTCTGCTGCACCAATAGTCCAAGTTTCACTTCCATAGAGTGAGATGCTCCAGACAAAGGTTTAAAAAATGTTATTTAATTGTTTATAAATATCCCAAGCTAAGAGTTATTCTATCAATTTGGTTCAGAGTATGATCAATTTCTAAGATCTTATACGTTTACAATCCTGCATTAGGTGTATTTTCGACAGTAAAATCCAAACCGTCTCCATCAGTAGAAAATTCATTCTCACCAACTACACTCAGCACTTGAACCTTATTTATATCCCCTTCGATGAAAGTGATAGCCATATTTATCCCCACGTATCCTCATTAGCTCCGAGCAAGTTCATATACTTCAGAAGATAACACACTTGGGAAGTCAGTTGACTGCAGCATGTTCAAAGAATGCCTATTACAAATGCAGTTATTCATGGAACTTAAACTTACCGAGATAATCTGAGAAGGAATGGTTTCCGCGTTGTCTTCGTTACGTTAGTTTAAGCACTGTTTGTCTGGAAATAAAACAAAAAAATAGTTATTTCGGCCGGTGGCATTTTTATCAGATGCTACCTCGGCCGATATATCGGCGAGAATCTATAATCTACGAAGATAGATAAGTTTGTGGGAACAATACTATATTTGTTGATGGAATAGTCATATCTAAGTTTTGCGACTTTAAAATGAATCTTTCAGCTTAATGCCTTAATATGTTTCAGTAATAGTTACCACACTCACTGGTATTCTTGCATTTTGTTTTCAGAGGAAAGTCACTGTAGGTTTGGTGGTGTTTTGTAGAGCTATTTGTTGTGTATATTTGGATCTGATGATGCTCGCTTGACGAGCAAAACATGTCATCCCTTCTTCAATAGTCTTCAATAAAATGTATAAATTGTAAACCGTTCTAATTTATTTTGAAATTTCTATATTTCGGAAACTAGGTTATCTACAAAAATGATTATTTGACGTAAATGAATGGACCCTGCCCCCTCTACCTCTAAAATAAATTTCAAGTCTCTAAGACAAAACTGTGCAGTAGGGGGCAAGGAGAATTCTAACTCACCCATTTTATTTCTACCCGACTATACATGTTAAATAATGAATATCTGGTGAACCCATGGTCGGATGTTGACAAATGAGTTGTTGTTGGACTCGAGCTAACAGGGGCTTTGCTATGGACCACTCGTTATATTAAAAAAATATTGGAAACTCGATTTGGGGTAAACTAGTGCTTTTTGTGATTTTTGCTGATATCTCTTGAACCAATAAGGCTAGAGACTTGTACGAGGTGTAATTATTTTCGTCGCGTTGCCCTTCTGCCGAGAATGCCTGTCTCGAGTAGGATCAAAAACCCATTTTCGGGTAAAAATGTGATTTTAGACTTTTTGTTATATCTGGCGAACCAATGCTGCTAGGGACTTGTACGAGGACTCATGGGACTCGGGGTGACGCTCCCTTTCGAATGTGGTAGTTCTTGTTTTGCAAAAATATAATTCACAAAGGGCATAACGCCATACATGTTGAAAAAAATGTTTGCCTGTTTTTAAAATTTAAATGAGGCGTGGTTGTCAAGACAGATGGTACCACTGGAATGTGTGTCAACGAGCCTGTCGCCAGCTATGGTGGCGGTATCCCAATAGAACAATGAATATTTTGGTGGGACGGTTTACGACGGTTCGTTTTCCGAGATTTGTTATGGCGAATGGATGAACGCTAATATTCCAAAACGCGTGAAGCGTGCTAAGATTGTTTACCCCTAAAGGGGATCTTTAACGTCCTAGTCAATGTAGTGTCACGGCTCTGTGGCATTCATTCATGCTCAAAGGCCAGTGGACACTTGACAGCCTGTGTCAAGTGTGCAATGGCACTTAACACTTGTGCTATATGCAGAAAACAAGAAAGCGACAGGCCCAGACGGCATCTCCAATGAGATCCTGAAAGACTCGGCTGAAATTCTAAGTGAACTATGGTCAGATCTGTTTAACAGATGCCTAGCAACAGGGGAAATACCCGACGAATGGAGAAAATCCATAATTATGGTTCTACACAAAGGCAAAGGAGAAGACAACGACCCAAACTCATACCGAGGAATCGCTCTAGAGAACAATATATTCAAAGTATTTTCAAACATTCTGCTCAAAAGGCTCACCCCGACTGTCGATCGACTGATTCCCGATCAGCAATTCGGGTTCAGGAAAGGAAGGTCCACCCTTCAAGCTATCAAAAATCTACTGAATGACATACAACAAGCGCTTAGACACCCTAAACGAATTTTCCATGCAATATTTGTCGACTTCTCGAAGGCCTTCGACCTACTAAACAGATCGAAGCTCATTATAAAACTGGAGCAAATGATGGATGAAAAATCCGAAATCACGTATATGATAAAAAACATCCTGGCTTTCAACAAAGTAGAGATAAATGATGGGATATCAACCTCAAGAGAGATCACCCAAACCAACGGAGTACTACAAGGCGACCCACTGAGTCCCACTCTGTTCAACGTCGCGACAGCGGATGTTATACGGACTATTGAAAACACAAAATCAGTATCCCTCTACCTGTACGCAGATGACATGGTTCTGGGGTCAACAAACAGACAGGAGCTACAGGAAGTGCTCAACAACTTGCAAGACTGGGCGGAGGAAAATGAGCTCAGTATAAATGAAAAGAAGACAGTGCATATGGCCTTCCGAAAAGGAGGAAAACTAGCCGCCGAAAACAAAATGATCCTGGGAGAGACTGAACTTGAGACAGTCAATTCCTACAAATACCTCGGCCTCACCCTACAGACAACGTGCCAATCCTTTAGACTACATATAAAGGAACGAGCAGCAGCAGTCATTAGAGGAATGTACGATTTGAACAATATTACCAAACTATCTCTACAAACAGCAATGATTCTCTTCCACGCGAAAATAACCCCCGTCATTACATATGGTCTAGAACTGATATGGGAAAGGCTATCCATGACAGACCTAATCACAATTGAAAAAGTAAAAGCTTCTTTCCTGAAAAGGGTGCTAGGAATTGCAAGAACGTCCCAGTCCAGGCTGGCATATGTCCTAACAAAAGAAACATACTACATTGAAGATCTCAGATTAAGACTACAACTGCCATCTACTAAGCATATGAAGAAACTCCTCGAGATAAGACATCAGAAGCAGAACGAAATCCCGCTTGAATTCTACGCAACAGAAGCAATGGTGGACAGAAGATGGACAAACGAGAACCAGGAGATGAGACATGTGGTAACAAGACTCGCCATCCACGGTTTCCACCACAAGATCTGTAAAAATGTTAAATACCTTGAACCGAATGAAGAATGCGTATGTTCTCTGTGCAATAACCCCTGCGACAAATACCACATCACATCATGCAGCAAACGGACAAAGAGCATAGTTGAATACAGTAAAGATTAATCTACCTGTAATAATTATTTGTAAGCACACCTTATAACTGTCCATTATGGCCACTTGGCTGCAATAAATATTTATTATTATTATATGCAGACAAGTAGTATCTGCTACAGTTAGGGCATTTCTTGCATAAATAGTATAATTTATTAGCAATGCATAGTACAAAATACCTATATGCACAATATTATTACAGGCTGTTGTAGAGTGTAATAGATATGCTTCTGTTTTGTTTATAGACTACTTCACTGAATTTTTGAATGCTGTGGGACAAGCATGTGGCTTAGAGACAAAGAAACTCAGCGAATTGCCTACGCATATTCCATTCCGGATTATCAAGATTCGGAAATTGAAAACAGCATATTATGGTGTTCGTGTACTTTGTGTTTGTGAAAATTTTGAGACATTTCTGCCTACACGGTTTAATGGTATGACGGAGAGTGTTTTTGATGAAGTGAATAATGCTGTGCAACCTGTACACATAATTTATGAAGGTTTTAAAAACAATAGGTGTATGGATCGTTTTAATTAAATAAAAAAACAAATGTAAAATAATGGAAAAATATAAGTGTTGAAAATAGACTGAAAAAGAAGGAAAATATGTGTATAGAATAATAATGGTTTAGTTTCTAGTATTGTCCTAAAAAATATTATCATGAAACCCAAAAGATTTATATAAAGTTTGTAAATAAATGCAAAATGATGTTACAATGCTGTTTTATTTTATACAAAGTTAGAATATTTAACATTGCAGGGTATACATGATTATGACAATAGAAGCACAATGAATACAACTCTTTCTCTCTTTACAATAGTCTGTTATAGTTTTTAAACACAAGGCTTGTTGTAGATCTTTCTTTGGCCATGTCTATTTACTGTTGTTTTCGAAAAATGGGGAAGCCGCAATGGTTTTATAGGCCTAACACCTTATTGTTATTACTATTTAGTCATTTTCATCCTCTTGCAATACTACCTTTTTGCATATCAAGAGCAGATGACCTAGTTGTTCCACTCCTTAAAACGACGACAACAACATCACTACCTCTTGCATAGTTTGTGATGTTGATGGCTCTTGCAACGTGGATGATGGATTAAAAATAACTTTTAGAACTGTGGTTAAACGTTGCTCATTAAACAATCCACTAATTTGAGTAGCAATATGGTTTTCTGATTTTTTGTCGACGGCAACTGTGTTTCATGTAGTACACTACATTGATGATCAGTGACACTTAAAACCTCACTATTTCTACTTTTTAGGTCACCACGACAATGTATGGAACGTTGTTTTGAACAACGCCAAATAACAGTTCCATTTTTATTGGTTCGTTTCACAATATATGAATATCCTTTATAGTATGCCTAAGGCTTACCATACCTAGTCACTGATACTTCCATGTCAACTGTCAAGCATAGACTAAGCTCTAGTAAAGTTAACTTGGTAATAAGAATAATAGTTTAATGTCAGAGCAAATATGGATCCAAAGATTTCAGGTAAAAGTGCAAGCAAATATGCAAACACAAGAACCAAAGGTGGGGGTAAAAGAGGTCGCAAAGTGGTAGACCCATTACACAATAATTTTAGCACGACGTAGCTCTTGTTCAATTTATTTGATTTCCCAATCGCGACCGGTATGCCCAGCTTGTTTTAAAGCATGCAAGTGTTGAAGCCGATGAATTAGCTTACTGGGTTTGTTCCAGTATACAAATTTAACAAATGAATTTTTAGGTGCAAACAAAGCATTACCATTATCATCATCATTATTATCATCATCATCATCATCATCATTATTACCATACAGTACTTTTTGATCCTCTTGCAATACCACTTCATTTACAGCCTGAGTTGATTTTGATAGTGCTGAAGGTTTCATGGACGTTGACAACTGTCCTAACATGACTTTTTGAGGACATGGTAAGTCCTTTTGTACAAACACTGCACTATCTTTAGCCTCAATATCGTTTCCTTGAACTGGCTTTTAGCATTTTGATAATTGTTGTAAACAGCAACCGTGGTTCGTTTGGAGCAATACATTGATGAACACTCACACTTAAAACCTTTCTATTTTTACTTTTCAGATTGCCTCGATATTTTGTTGACCTCTCTTTTGAGCATCGCCAGAATATTATTCCATTCGCATTCTGACGATTATAATTATAAGAGTAGCCTTGATAGAGTGCACGTTGCCTACCTTTGTTGGTTGTAGTAAGTTCCATAGTAGTAACTGTCCTGTCAGTACGATGTTCACACTACAAAGGTTACAACTGTTTTGCTGATGGAGTGACCTACCATAAGCTTATATATTGGATTTTTATGTTGGCTTTTTGTGTTGGCTTTTGTGTTGGCTATTTGTGTTGGCTTTTTGTGTTGGCTTTAGTGTTGGTTTATTTGACAAGTTATTTTTGTCAATGTATTTAGTGGATTTCTTTTCTTGGTTTGGAAAGTATTAAAAAGAGAGGGAATATTTAAAGCCATAACATCAGCTCACTAACCTAACCTAACATAACTTCACCTAACCTAACCTAACTTGACCTAACCTAACCTAACCTAAACTAACTTCACCTAACCTAACCTAACCTAACTTCACCTAACCTAACCTAACTTCACCTAACCTAACCTAACCTAATCTAACCTTTCAACTCTCAGATGATAATTAAATTCTGGACATAGTCGAGTTTGAACCCAAAAACTCAAGGGTAAAAACCAATTTTTTTGGTAGCTTATTTTGGTGGCTTATTTTCATGGCTAACCTAACTTTACCTAACCTAACCTCAGCTCACTTTGGATATAACTAGTAAGTGGTCATATCCTCCGCTAGGTGGAATGCTAGTTGTTTAGGTAGTGCTCATATTTACCGCTAGGTAGCGAAAACATACTTTGCGTGTTGCATGTGACTCTTGTGAAGTTTGGCCGCGTGCAAGACGTGCTTAGATAAGTTTAGTATATAAACTCAATATACAATAAACCACTAAATGTTCAGAACTAACATGTATAGCCAGGTTTTGGGTATATAGGAGACCCTAAGCAAGAAAGCCTGTCTAACGCACCAGTCTACAGACTTGTCATACGCAGTAAGCACCTGTTTTCAGTAAATCCTATACCACGTTGTTCATTAAATGGCACTTAAACAGGCTCTAGATCATGGACTAAAATTTGTAAAAAAAAATCAACGTATGCCTTTAGCCAACGTCTTTGTTTAAACTTTAACACAAAAGCCAACACATGAAATCATCGTGTGTTAAAGTTGAAACAAAGATCTTGGCTAAAAGCATACGTTGATTTTTTTTACCAATTTTGGTCCATGATCTAGAGCCTGTTTAAGTGCCATGTAATGGACAACTTGGTATAGGATTTACTGCCAACAGGTGCTTACTGCGTATGACAAGGCTGTAGACCGGTGGGTTAGACAGCCTTTCTTGCTAAGGGTCTCCTATATACCCTAAACCTGGCTATACATGTTAGTTCTGGATATTTAGTGGTTTATTGTATATTGAGTTTATATACAGAACTTATACAAGCACGTCTTGCACGCGGTCAAACTTCACAAGAGTCACATGCAACACACAAAGTATGTTTCCTTTACCTAGCGGTAAATATGAGCACTACCTGAACAACTAGCATTCCACCTAGTGGAGGATATGAACACTTACTAGTAATATACAAAATGAGCTGAGGTTAGGTTAGGTAAAGTTAGGTTAGCCATGAAAATAAGCTACCAAAAATAACTGGTTTTTACCCTTGAGATCTTGGGTTCCAACTCGACTATGCCCAGAATTTAATTATCGTCTGAGAGTTGAAAGGTTTGGTTAGGTTAGGTTAGGTCAAGTTAGGTTAGGTTAGGTGAAGTTATTTTAGGTTAGGTTAGGTTAGTGAGCTGAGGTTAAGTCTTTAAATATTCCCTCTCTTTCAAATACTTTCCATCACCAAGAAAAAAATCCACTAAATACATTGATAAAAGTAACTTGTCAAATAAGCCAATACAAAAGCCAACACAAAAAGCCAACACAAAAAAGCGAACACAAAAGCCAACACAAAAAGCCAACACAAAAAGCCAATATATAAGCTTATGGTAGGTCACTCCATCAGCAAAACAGTTGTAACCTTTGTATTGTGAACATCGTACTGACAGGTCAGTTAATACTATGGACCTTATTACAATTAACAAAGGTAGGCAACGTGCACTCTAACAAGGCTACTCATAACTATAATCGTCAGAATGCGAATGGAATAATATTCTGGCGATGCTCAAAAGGGAGGTCAACAAAATGTCGAGGCAATCTGAAAAGTAAAAATGGAAAGGTTTTAAGTATGAGTGTTCATCAATGTAGTGCTCCAAACGAACCACGGTTGCTGTTTACAAACAATTAACCAAATGCTAAAAAGCAAGTTCAAGAAAACGATATTGTGGCTAAAGATAGTGCAGTGATTGTTCAAAAGGACTTACCATGTCCTCAAAAGTCATGTTAGGTCAGTTGTCAACGTCCAAGAAACCTTCAACACTATCAAATTTAACGCAGACTATAAATGAAGTGGTATTGCATGAGGATCAAAAAGTACTGTGTAGTAATAATGATGATAGTGATGAGGATAATGATGGTGATCGTGATGATGATAATGATAATAATGATGATGATGATAATGGTAATGCTTTGTTTACACCTAAAAATTCATCTGTTAAATTTGTATACTGGAACAAACCCAGTAAGCTAAGTAACGGCTTCGACACTTGCATGCTTTACAACAAGCTGGGCATACCGGTCACGATTGGGAAATCAAATACATTCAACAAGAGCTACGTCGGGCTAAAATTATTGTGTAATGGGTCTACCACTTTGCGACCACTTTTACCCACACACTTGGTTCTTATATTTGCATATTTGCTTCCACCTATACCTGAACCCTTTGGATCCATATTTGCTCTCACATTAAACTATTATTCTTATTACCAAGTTGACTTTACTAGAGCTTAGTCTATGCTTGACAGTTGACATGGAAGTATCAGTGACTAGGTATGGTAAGCCTTAAGCATACTATAAAGGATATTCATATATTGTGAAACGAACCAATAAAAACGGAACTGTTATTTGGCGCTGTTCAAAACAATGTTCCAAGCATTGTCGTGGTGACCTAAAAAGTAAAAATAGTGAGGTTTTAAGTGTCAGTGATCATCCATGTAATGTACTGCATGAAACACAGTTGCCGTCGACAAAAAATCAAGAAAACCATATTGCTACTCAAATTAGTGGATTGTTCAATGAGCAACGTTTAACCCCTGTTCTAGAAGTTATTTTTAATCCATCTTCCACGTCGCAAGAGCCATCAACATCACAAACTATGCAAGGGGTAGTGTTGTTGTTGTCGTCGTTTTAAGGAGTGGAACAACTACGTCATCTGCTCTTGATATGCAAAAAGGTAGTATTGCAAGAGGATGAAAATGACTAAATAGTAATAACAATAAGGTTTATTATGCCTATAAAACCATTGCGGCTTCCCCAGTTTTTGAAAACAACAGTGAATGGACATTGCTATAAAAGGATCTACAACAAGCCTTGTGTTTAAAAACTATAATAGACTATTGTAAAGAGAGAAAGAGTTCTATTCATTGTGCATCTATTGTCATAATCATGTATACTCTGCAATGTTAAATATTCTAACTTGGTATAAAATAAAACAGCATTGTAAAATCATTTTGCATTTATTTACAAACTTCATATACATTTTTTTGGTTTCATGATAATATTTTTAAGACAATACTAAAAAACTAAAACATTATTATTCTATACACATATTTTTCTTTCAGTCCATAGTCATTACTTATATTTTCCATTATTGTTTCACATTTGTTTTTTATTTAATTAAAACGAACCATGCACCTACTGTGTAATGGGTCTACCACTTTGTTTTTAAAACCTTCATAAATTATGTGTACAGGTTGTACAGCATTATTGACTTCATCAAAAACACTCTCCGACATATCATTAAACCGTGTAGGCAGAAATGTCTCAAAATTTTCGGATACACAAAGTACACGATCACTGTTTTCAATTTCCGAATCTTGATAATCCGAAATGGAATATGCATTGGCAATTCGCAGGGCGTCTTTGTCTCTAAGCCACAAGCTTGCTCCACAGCGTTCAAAACATTAATTGTAGTAGTCTATAAACAAAAGTAAGGCATATCTATTACACTCTAGAACAGCTTGTAATAATATTGTGCAATTAGGTATTTTGCACTATGCATTGCTAATAAATTATACTATTTATGCAAGAAATGCCCTAACTGTATCAGATACAACTTTTCTGCATATAGCACAAGTGTTTTGTTCTAATGCACACTTCACACATGCTATCATGTGTCCACAAGGTAAAAAATACAACACCTAGTTCATATTGATAACAAATTTTACATAATTGTTGGTCACACTTTTGTATTTGTTCGTCAGACAAGTCTTTTTTTTCAGCCTCATGTATTTGCTCCGCGTGTTCTAACTCTAAAGGCACTTTTATGTCTTGTGCTGCAATCACGTTTTCTTTACGAATAGTGTTCACAAATTCCTGACCTTTAAGCAACTCCATGTATCTACAGTTAGGTAACCAACGAGCGTGTTGTACAAAAAGGTCATTAGTCATTTGCCAATCCTTTAAAGCAAATCCACAATAAAAATATTGTTTTATCCCCTTCACCAGTATAAAAAATCTAGCTTCACTTAGCTGTTTTGTAAAGTGTTTTAATATTAATGAACAAATATTTTTATAAGATTCTAAACGTTTTTCAACAGAGCTGTACTCTGGTTGTGCTAGTGCTTTAGTCTTGCAAACTCCCAATTTTTCAAAAGCACACGCCAATTCAACACTGTCTATGGCATATGGACCACATATATCGACACTACCGTTGTTGGCTAGTAATACATCTTTATTATTATTTATTTGTGTTTCAACAACGTAAGTAGTAGCCAATGGCCTTGTGGTTCGTTAAAATTGATACACTGGTAGGTTACCCACTTGTTTTCCAAGCATGTAAGGACAACAAGGAGACCATTGCAAATGGTCTCTAAAGGGATCATCCCCTTCTTCCCAGTGTGAAAGTTCAATATGACAAAACACACAGCGCATCGAATCTTCTCGGTTGAAGTAAAACAAGTAGTTCCGTGAAGAACTATACAGCCTATTTTGATATATCCTACTCTTGATAATTGCCTCTATCAATATACAAAATTTCTGTTTGATTGTTGTAATATATTCGTAGATATTGACAACCATCTAAATATTTCAGATGGTCGCCATGTTGGAATTTTATTTATGTACTGTTACATGAAGATTATTGTGTACGTGTGGTATTCAAACTTCAAACGCATGATTAGGACACAAGAAGTAAAAACGTGATTTTTTTAAAATTCGCACAGCTGCCATCTTGTGGTTATGAAAACAATTGAACTAAATTAGATGCCAGTTGATTAACATTTGTATAAGCATTTAATGTACAAATTTTCACTGCACTCGGATGGTTCAATCACCAGAAACGTCAAAATTAGATGCCAGTTGATTAACATTTGTATAAGCATTTAACGTACAAATTTTCACTGCACTCGGATGGTTCAATCACCAGAAACGTCCATTTAAATATTTATATTTCGCGTCGCCACCACGTTGGATTTGTGCTCACCAGGTTACTGAAAGTCCTATAGGTGAACTTATGTCCATAGCCTCTATGAACGTAATAAAATCATTTTCATTGCTGCAAAAGATTCGTAGATATTGAGAACCGTCTAAATATTTCGGAATGTAACCATAATTTAATGAACCATGTCAATATAGCACGTACTGGCATCGCAACTGAGTTCTCTTTGAGACGTAGCCAAGTAGCTTTTATCAGGAGGGACTGATTACCGCCAAGAACGTTGTGATGAACTCACATTATTTATAAAAATAGGAGCTATTGAGATCGTATCTAAAATAATTTGTGTCCAGTAATCTGACTTTTGAATGCTTATGCCAGAGAAGAAGACACAATTAACTTTATACACAACCAACCCGGTTAGCCCAGTGCTTTGAACCGCAAGACAATGTGAGCAGGCTAACTACAGACTCCCGAGACAAGTGGATTCAAACCCCAATGTCTTGTCCTTGAAATTATTTTTCCGTTTCAACTCCAGAAAGCTGCCGGAACTTTTCTTTCTAATGGGCCACAGCTATTTCCAGCCCCATTCCCAGTTTAATCTCTAATTAACTCCTCTGATGAGTAAAACATAGATTTTGATTTTTAATATACTCCATAAATTTTTCTGCCTCATCAAAACTTAAATGAATAAACAATGTACTAATAACAGGATATGTTGTGTATATTAATTATATCCTTCCATTACACCACTCAGATCTTAAGAAAGGAGGAATAGTTTTCTAGCATCCCTTCACAATCTATACGAGCTCTGACCCACAGAAATATGAATAATCAGAGGTAGAAATAAAACAAGTAGTTCCGTGAAGAACTATACAGCCCATTTTCATATATCCTACTCATATTAATTGCCTCTATCAACGTACAAAATTTCAGTTTGATTCCTATGTTAGATTCGTAGATACTGAGAACCGACTAAATATTGCAGATGGTCGCCAGGTTGGATTTTTATTTATGTACAAATACATGAAGATTATTCAAACTTCAATCGCATGATTAGGACACAAGGAGTAAAACGTGATTTTAAAATTTCGCACAGCTGCCATCTTGTGGTTATGAAAACAATTGAAATAAATTAGATACCAGTGGATTAACATTTGTATAAGCATTAACGTGCAAAGTTTCACTGCACTCAGATGGTTAAATCGCGAGAAACGTCCATTTAAATATTTATACTTCGCGTCGCCGCCATGTTGGATTTGTGCTCACCAGGTTACTGAAAGTCATATAAGTGAACTTATGTTCATAGCCTCTATGAACATTTAAAAAATCAGTTTGATTGCTGGAAAAGATTCTTAGATATTGAGAACCGTCAAAATATTTCGGATGCTCGCCATTTTAGATTGTTATATGTATGTACCATTAAAGGAAAATTTTTGCGTAGCTTCATTATTCAAACTTTCACTTCGATCTCATGATTACGACACAAGAATAAAAACTTAATTTTAAAATTTCGCACAGCCACCATCTTCAGTTTATGTAAACAATTGAACTAAATTAGATGCCAGTTAATGACATTATGTATAATCATTTACTGTACCACATTTCAATGCGCTCATATGATTAAATTACGAGAAAAATGTACTAGAATGTTTCAACTTCGGTTGGCCGCCATGTTCGTTTCGTAGTTTACAGGGTTTTGAAAGTTACATAGATAAACTTGTTGCAGTGCTCTTTATCACCGTACAAAATTTCAGGTTGATATCATAAATAATTTCGGAGATATTGAATGCCTGTAAAATATTTCGCACAGCCACCATTTTGAGGTTATGTAACAATTGAACGAAGTCGGTGCATTACAATGTATATAAACATATACTGTGCCAAGTGTCATTGCGTTTGGTTGCTTAAATTGCGAGAAACGTCCAACTTCGCTTGGCCGCCAAGTTGTTTTTGTAGTTACCAGGTTTTCAAAGGTCACTTAAGTGATTTTTTGTAGTTCCCTTTATCACCATACAAAATTCCAGGGTGATATCGGTAATAGTTTCGGAAATATTTCGCACAGCCATGTTGGATTGGTGAGACGTCACGAAATTTGAAGGGCACAGTTGGGGTCGCCTGGAGTAGAGCTATAAACTTACCGAGTTTCATTGAAATCTCTCCAGCCGTTAAGATTTTATTAGGGGGGGACACACACACACGCACACACACACGGACAAAAGGTGATCTCATAAGCCTATTTTTTCAAAATTGAAAATAGGCTAAAAACCAGCTTTTGCAAGTTTATGTGTTTTCAAAAAGCCTACAGGCCAGGATTCAAATGTTAACCAACGATCATGTTCTGATTTTAAATTTAACCCACGTGGTTAACCAACTTGCTCACTTGTTGTATATGGTACTAACGCCATGTGTTATAATAAAACTATTTCTTATTGTAAGTTATTAACGTTGCACAGAGTACTTTAAAGCATAATGTATGCCTTTTTCACTGTCTGTTCACTACGTTAATGGCGCATGACGACACCTAAATACAAACAAATTAACCCATCACTCAATCAATCAATCAATCAATCAATCAATCAATACTTGTTAATAAAACGTTAACGTTAATTGGCATTAATATATCAAAACACCCTTACAAAATTAAACTGTATGTCGACACTCACAGTAACCCGTGTACATATTTTCTTTTTTCTATAAAGCTGCAGTCATTTACATCCCCCTTTAACCAATATATAAACAAAAATGAATGTCATGTCGTTTTGTCCAAATTATCTTGTTCAAATCTGTGGATATTCGTTGAGTTCATAGGGAACCGCCCATAAATTAAATTTAAATTTTTGTTTTAACAAAATCCAATATTGCCTTGTACTTTTCCCGGTCAACAACCAATATGGTCTTGTACCTTGTGCCAATACATAGCCATTAATCAATAAAGAAATCATCGTCCCAGTCATGTAGAGGTAATGAATTTTTTTTGTTTAGAGGTTTTCAGTAGTGGTAAAATGGAATAGCATTTTAAGTTAGGCTTACCTCAGTTTTAAATACTTCACTCTTTGGCAATGGGTTTTGTTCAAGTGCGTCTCGGGGTTTCAGCAACTGCTACGGCGGTAAGGATTTTCTTTCCAAGTTTCTAAAAAATAAATAAAATAAACCGCTATAAACACCTAAATTAAGGTTAATACATACATTTCATAAAATAAAATAAAATATTATCAAACAACAACAAAAAATGAAACAAGTTCGTTTAAAAAAATAATCTCACCTTTACTTGCACTGGCTTGTTGCTGTTTCCTTCTAGGGAGCTCGAAAATGCAATGGTTTCTTGTATCTCAGACATGTAAGGTAAACCGGTTATCTGCAAACAAATAAATAAATAAAAATCATTAATTACCTAATCAATAACTACAAATTTAAGGTTCATTAGCATGACATTATTAAAATAATCATTATGGGTACTTACCAAAAACAAAGAGGCTTTTTTCTTCCAAAGTTCAGTTCAGAGCTCTACTGTATACGTCTATTTGCTGGTCCTGTCAGTGGATTACTAACTCAAACCTTATCAGTCTGCTTAGCATCAGAAAAAGTTGCATTTTCTCAGCGTTTTGACCTTGAAATGTTGTCTCTCTCTCACATGTTCCCACGCCTCGCTACATTCCTCAAACGCGATACGTTCGCGTACCTTATACTAGTTTCATGATTTTAATAAGGAACCAAAATGGCTGCCTCTTATACATCGGTAGTCTTACTGTCTCAGAACTAAAATGGCGGTCTCTGCTTAAACAGCACACCTGCTAGCCACCACGAGGCAAGTAAGCTGATATCACACTTCCTGCTGACGTAGACATTTTTGTCTTATCAGCAGTCTCTCTCACAAGTCCTCTGGCTAGGTACACTATTCAGTCTCCAGTGAGCAGGACTGTGTGTGTGTTAGCATTGAAAACATGTGTGTCTTATTATTATTATTATTATTATTATTATTAAACATTTTACTGGAATAATAATAATTACTAGCAAGTGGCCATCCTCAATACATGATCATGTTAACCACATACTTTCTCCCTAAAACACATCACTTTACCTAGTTCAATATTTAGTTTATAGAATTTCAGGCCAATGACCTTACCGTTTTGGCTCTTTGCGTACATGCACATGACTTGGTTGAGCAAATGTTATAGGTTTCTATATTCTAAAACCATTTACTGTGCCAGACAGTAGTCTCGCTTATTACCGTTTACTAGCATGTCAAAGATCCCATTCAGGGTAAAAAAAATCCTAGCACACTTAACACATTTTCCAATATTCGCCTCCATCCGTCATAGGAAATGTCACAACACCAACTGTCATAAGCAGCCCCAGCCGTCCTGTCAAAATAGCTATTCAATTCTTCCGGGCACGGTCACCGATATCGCCATGAGGGATTTTCAAAATATTCACCTTCATTCGTTCGTCATAGGAAAATATCGAAAGGCGACCCCTCGTTTTGCCATACATCGCCCCTCGAAATAGCCATTTCCTGTATTCACCATGGCCAGTCAGAGCCTCGTTGGAACACACGCCCAGCGCTACCGGCTCTCTGTCTACAAACACTCTTTATTTTAAAAATGTAAAAAAAGTTTCAACATGCACAGTTTTTGTCCTAGAGACTTGAAATCTATTTTCTTGGTAGAGGGGGTAGGGACCTTTCAATAATGTCAAACAAACTTATTTGTACAATTCCTAGTTTCCAAAATAGTAGATTTTAAAAAATTTGAGTATTTTCAAAAAATCTCAAAAAATAAAAAGTTTTATTATAACTATGGCACAACGTTCTATCAGGTTTGGTTTTCAAACTATCGCCTACTTTGTAAAAAAAATTCAAAATATTATACAGGGTCCATAGCAAAGAGGACGTCACTCCGAGTCCTTGGACCCCTCGTACACGCCTCTAGCATGATTGGTTCGCGAGATATAACAAAACGTCTAAAATCACGGTAAAAAAACATATTTCCAGCATTTCACCTTTTCGACACCTACATTCACGTAAAGAGCACAACGAGGCGAAAAAAACGAATCCAAGCACGCCCTCCTTCCCTACCAAGGCCGCCAGGGGCTCACAACTTCCTAAGTGCCGCAGAACTTCCCTTCTAGCACTACTGTCAAGTTTTTATCCTAGAGACTTGAAATTTATTTTGGGGGTGGAGGGCGTAGGGACCATTCATTTATGTCAAACAAACGTTTTTGTAAACTTTCGTAGTTTCCAAAATATAGGAATTTCAAAATTACACTTTTTTTCAAAAAATGTAAAAAAAATAAAAAAGTTTCATTAATAAAAATAAGGATATGGAGACCGTTTGTTTGAGCCATTGCACAATATTCTATCATATTTGGGTTTCAAACTATCACCTACTTTCCGAAACAAACATTTTCCAAAAATTTTTGACAAATATAACGAGTCGACCATAGAAAAGAGGACGTCAGACCGAGTCCACCGACACCTCATTTGTCAAAATCGGATCATGCGTTCGATAGATATTAATTATTTTAACATGTACAGTCGGGTACAAATAAAATGGGTGAGTTAGAAACCGCCTTACCCCCCTACTACAATCCATTAATAATAAGTACTTACCTTGCAAAATAATTTAATGATTTTCTCTCAAAAGCTTTGTGCAACTCTTGAGCAGTAATAGAGCACTTTTCACTCGTGTGCCCAATCGTCATCATATGGAACATGTGTTCGTATCCCAGCTAACTCACGGTCTTTCGAGGTATGGGGCGTTCATTCCCACCATACGATCACATGCTCAGGATTTGAGTCTGTTAGGTGACTACTCTACTTGAAAGAAACAACATATTCCTAAGTATAACATTTAATGATAAAATATCATGGCAATACAACATAAAACACACAAATAAACTTTACATTTACTTCCCACAACAAAAATCAAAGTTATCTGTGAGTCTCTCCTTAAAATTAGTGCTTCACCGCACTCAAGTCTATTCGAAACATCCTATGACATTTGCGAGTGTCCATAGTGTTCTTCACGTGGCACAATTTAACACAAACTGGAATATCACAACACAATAAACACAAATTATATTTAAATGACATTAAATCTGCAATTATTAAACATTTATCCGTTTTACATGGGGCATTTACTTTCAGTAACATTAATTCATTATCTTATGCCTTGATTAATAAGTGTTGTGTCGTGCGAATCGTATTCTTTTTCCCAACAATTTGAAACGCTCTAGTGGTACACTTTTCCCTTCCAAAATACACATGGATAGATATGTTTTATAGCTTCACCATACAACGATTTTCTGGGTCTGGACAAAACATTATCGTTACAAACGTGTCATGTCATTCAAATTACGCTACCCGTATGAATAAATTAGTGCGACCTGGGCAAATACACTTTACAAAGATGCCTATATTTATTTGGTGCAGTATTCCTCCTCAGAGAATAACTGGGTCAAATATTGTCCGATCACAACGTTCCAACATGGTATGTGTGTAGAAATAAAGCATTTAATTCAATTGGCATCATCACACCAATCATATCTTAATTACTTTTCGAAATATCGAGATTCTTCAGTGTCCCACTATACTTTGAAAATAAAAGGATCAGGTCAATAGGCTTTGTTTCCAAGCGGACAATAAATTAGTCTCGGTTGCCTCAGAAAGATGGCCGCCGGTCTAATGGCCTCCCTGCCACCCCATCTGGCTTCTCGCAAGGTCAAGTTCATTTACTGGTGCAGTTACACTGGAGGTACCCTGAGTGGGTTTTGTCCCTAGTAATTGAGTCAATCTAATTATTTAACACCTACATTTAGAGTATAATGGGCTCATCTCGGCTCCTAATTAATTTTCATGGCAGGGGATGGATCACGAAATATCTTTGCCGTTCTGTGGGCGACATTAGTGGCTCTGGCGCGCATCTCAAGTGTGTATCAAAGTTCTCTCACTGGTGCAGCTGCCTATAACAAGAGAAAATCGACGTTTCCTGTACGAAGAACCATTAGTCTTACCTCTAAGGGCAGATCAATTAATATATGGGCTCACACAGCGTCTCTAATAGTTATCCCTGGTGGCAAAATTCTGCAAACAGTGGATACAGACAGACTCTGTCCCAACTTCGTTGCGAATAATACAAGTATGCTCCAAGGCGATACTATCTCGTAGATTTCGAAGATTAGCCGACTAGATTCGCCTAACGCGCAAGCTATTTTTGAATGATCCCCGCAACTTATTGACGTAAATCTCTTGATTCTACGTTACATGCTCGCTGAACGCGGCTCAAACAATACTTCTTATAGATGACTCAATTATTAAATCACTCACGTCCTCTCTGCAATTACTCATAAGCCAAAGCAAAGCTCTATGTAGCTCCAAAACAAGTATAAATTTACTGGCTTACGTTAACTACCTTAATGGCTCTCAAATACAACCCTGTATAATATACCATAATAAACATTCATTCAACAATTCAATGACACTGAAAAACTCTCATTATCTCGATATTTTACGTTTCTTTCTTACTGTTTACAAAAACACAGTATCCTTACGTTAGACTTGACACACTTTGCACGTACTATAGGCCTGACATGCCCATTTATTTATTCATTATTGTTACCGACCCCAGATTATTATTATTATTATTATTATTATTATTTAACGTTACCGTTACTTTCATCAATGTCTTACGCCTAAATGGCCGTAAACAAATCACCCTCCAAGCCATATTTTACCAAAATACGAGGGGTGTGAACTCGTACATAAATGACTGTTAATTCATAGTCTTAGAGTGATGCTTCGTTGAATGGTGAGCTATTTAATCATATCAACATTTTAAATTTGTACTCACTTTCATTTTTGCTGGGTTAGTCCACCACGCCAGCCACGAACCTACCATGATGCTTGGCGTAAGCCATCATGATATCTTTCACACGACACATTGTATACACTTTGCACATGGTAATCATATTTTTCATCACTGGCTTTTTTTCACTTTGACACAATACATATTATTTTACCATATACACATAAATACTTTTAAAAATCCCTGTAATATAACTTTATACACAATTCTCGCACTATTTCACACATGGATCCTTGATTGGACTCCGGCTATCGCCTGACCTCAGAGATGCGATGCAGCTAACTCCTGACAACCGCTGTCCTCCATGAAAGTCTATCTTGCGTGTGTGTGTGTTCGACTCCCGACACCTACATTTTATATCTCCTCTACTGCAAATCTGTTCAATCCTATGTCACGACTATTTGTGACGCCTTCCAGGCTCCCGTAACTGTAGTGATCATTACAATAATGTGTCATTTTAACTATGACAACACCTCCTGGTATGTTCATTGTCTATAAACACTCTAAATTATCTCTACGCTATACTGAATCTATACTCGCGTATGTTATTGGTTAAAAGTCTGCTGTAGACTAAATCTTATACGATGCATAATTACTGTTGTGAAGCCGCATGATGCGCTTTCCATAGCTCTCCACTAATACATTTGAGCGTCGATACTTTATAAATTCGCGCACTTTCTTGCGTGATCTGGCAGCGTGTTAGTTCACGTGTTGAGTCAAGACGAAGTGAAGACGAACTGAACTTCCCTGCGAAGCTTCCCCTATATAAGGCTTCCTTGTGAAACATAGTCCCCTGGACGTCCAGGACCAACTCCCTTCTTGATATAATTCATTTTCACACAAAGTGAAGTATAATCCTCGTTTATCTAAGTGTGGAGGTCCCAAAATCACTCGCGTGCAAGCGATCGCTTCGGCCAGTTAATTATAATTAATTGCCTTCTTCCATGGCGTCATGACGCTATTCTGGTAATTCCCCTCGGCTCATCTACAAAACCTTCCTCCGAAGCGGAAGAGGTCTGTTCAGCGGTTCGTTTGTAGATGCAGGCTCTAATTTAGGCGTGAGAACACTCCTAAATTATCTTTCCTAGAATATATTCATCTTGGTGTAAGTTTCATTTCAATTCATTGCTCCAATTGGCTGTAATCAATTAATTTCTGTGGGAGCCTGCCCCCACTCCACTTCTATGCCTTGTAAGACTGTGAATCCCAGAGCCATTAATCTTGGGCTGCTCCTGCAGTCCAGACGAAAATTAGTTCCTTGGCGTCACCTAAAAACGCCCCTTCGCTAACCACGATTTGTCAACTGTCAACCTGGTTTGCTTTCTTGCATTCAGGCTTCTAAAACGTACATGGGATTGTATTTTCTTGCAATGATCCACCTAAAAAGCTATGATATTCCCGTTCTAGCCGTGAAATCCTGCTATTATGGTTATATGCAGATATAACTCATTGTTCCTCAGGTTCACTGTAACTGTTCCCCCTCAGAGATCAATGATTCGATTCTGGGCAGAATCATGGGCCTGGTCTTCTTTGATAAGACCCGAGTTCGATGACAGTCCACCGTGTCTAATTGGGCACACTCGTAGCGAGTAATAAGGACAGACAGTACGGAAATATATGACACCTCTATTATATAGACTCTTATTGCTCGTGTCAGCAGTTTTTGAATATCATTGCAATTCCTTTCCCATACACCTGCCAGTCCTAAGTGCAATAGGAACACCTGCGTAATAACCAATGACTGCTAACTTTGCATTATCTGTGTGCTCTCGGCCATGTCAGCAACATAACACCGAAAGGAATACCTGTGTAATATCCAATGACTGCTAACTTTGCATTATCTGTGTGCTCTCGGCCATGTCAGCAACATAACACCGAAATAAATACCTGTGTAATATCCAATGACTGCTAACTTTGCATGATCCATTGTCAAGATGAACACCTGCGGTTTTAAATTACTGCAGCGTCAGTCATAGCAACAGAACTTTGTGCTCTCTGCTATGTCAGCAACATGACACCGGAAATAACAAGACGGTTTACTGCACGTGCCATCTCCTCAGTTTTGTCATCTAAAGGACATGCATTATTCTCTTTCAACTACAAATGACACATCCATCCACCAAGTTAGGTCCCTTGGCCTGTCCTCAAATTGCATGTGCCTCGTGTACTAGGGTGTGTTCATTAACCCTAGCACTAGAACATATTCATCCACCAAGTTTTGCACTTAGCACCCTGGCATGTCCTCTATCCACCAGGTTTTACGCTTATACAAACCAAACAGAATGTGACTTGTTAGCTTACATGTGGTTTTCACAAGGGGTCGGCAATAATGACATCTCGCACGTGTTCACTTGTATTTCGTCAATTTCCTTTCATATCGTTATCAGATTGTAGTAGTGAGGACTGGTGAACAACGTCAGTTCAACACACTGCTTTACACCCAAATTTAGTTAGGCCCTTTGATATAATTAGGATAAATTTCATGGGCCAGTCCAAAGGGACCGGTCCAAAGGGATCAGTCAAAAGGACCGTCAAAATGGACACGTCAACAAGTACCCGTCCACAGGGACCCGTCAACAGGGACTCGTCAACAGGGACCTGTCAAAAGGGACCCGTCCACAGGGGATCTCAACAAAGACCGACCACAGGGACTCGTCAACAATGACCCATCCACAGGGACTCGTCAATAAGGAACCGTCAAAAAGGATCCGTCAAAAATGACTCCCTTCAAAAAGGACCCGTCCAAAGGGGCTAGTCAACAGGGGCTAGTCAACGGGGAAAAATCAACAGGGATCAATCAAAAGGGGTTATCGCCTCAAGGTCTGACATACCCCTCTTTGATTATTGGTTTGCCGATCGACAAGCACCACTTCTAATACATTTGATCACCCCTCGTGGATTGGGTTAGGTTAGGTTAGGTTACACTACAGCCGCCATCTTTAAAAAAGCACTCCCTCTTAAAAAGCCATGAGTGGGCATGCGTAAAAACAAAAAACAAAAATGATAAATCATAGTGACATCCAGTTGTATGCATTCGTTTCATGCGGAACAAAGTTTAATTTAATCTTAGAATTAAACTGCATGCATCTTGCACAAGGAAAGCAATGTTTACCTAAAATTATTCTTTGACCCCCTAGTAGGGGTAGGTTTTATATTGGGGTGGAAATATGGTGTCCATAGGAAAGAAGGCATCAGCTCGAGTCCTACGACACCTCATTTGTTAAAATCCGACCATGGGTTCGCGAGATATCGTGCCGCCACCATCTTAGAGGTGGGGAGGTGGAGGAGGCTGTAGAACCGGCCGAAACTCACTACTCACATGGTTGGATTTAGATGTGTGATGTGTTGTACGACTCGGGGTGAGGCCCCCTTTTGAATTTCTTATTTATTTTTCCAAATTTTGACAAAGGGCCTAACTACACATTTTGACAATTTTTATTTATTGACTTTTGAATTGTATTTAATATTTAATGTATTATTTATATATTTTATATACCATTTGTTTTTATTTTTAATTTTTGTCAAAATGGCCTAACTACAGTTTTGTTTGGGGCAGATGACCTCGTAATTCCGCCCCTTGAAACCTCAATAACTAACTACACTTTTGTTAATATTTCCTGAGGGGCCGATAACGTCGATGTTAGGCCCCTTAAAACAACAATTATCATCATCATCATAATATTTCCTGAACCCATGGTCGGATTTAGATGTGTGGTGTGTTGTAGGACTCGGGGTGTCACCCTCTTTTTGAATTTTGTTTTCTAAGTTTTGACAAAGGGCCTAACTACACGTTTCTTGATATTTTCGTAACCCATGATTGGATTTGGACGCGCGAGTTTTCAGGGTACTATGCATTATAGTTAAGTTTACGAAAGTAAAACACTTTTATGTCTCTCTTTATTTACCCCAGACTTCAGATTTGTACTAGGGCATAACCCTACGTGCATACAAGTAGCGAGGTTGTTATAACGTTTAAACAATAAAAAGCTTATTACATGTTGTTAGCGGTAGCTAAGTAGTGCAGGAGAGTCAGCAACAACAACAAAAGCATTTCTACAAAAAGATAAGTCATTCATTGACGTGTTCGCTCAACATTTCCAAAACATTTCAGCTGCGATGGCCTTGTTACTTCCTCTAAAACATCCTCCATTGTGCATGGGATGTTGAGGAAGGGGCAGATAAGTAGATGGATTGTTTCTTGTTCAGCTCCACATTCACAAGAGGTGTCTGCGCCTGCTGGAAGGATCCCCCATATTTGCAGGTTGGTCTTGCATCGAGGGAGACCCACTCTTAAGCGGTTGAGGGACCTCCAAACAGGCTAATGTAGGTTGGCGCCAGGGACCAGTTCTTCCTTTGGTGACATGTCTGTGGGCTGTGAGCTCCTCCATCTGTTGAGACGAGTTATCTCTGGCGTTCTCACCAGCGGCAGAGTCCTAGCAAGGAAACTCTTGCGGGATCTGAGGCGAGACCTTGCTGCCTGGTGACCATATAGTGGATGTCGATGGTCATTCTCCTGCTTTGTTCTCTAGGCGTCCACAGCAGTGGCCCTCCGGATGTTGGGTGGGGCTATTCCAACAATAGGATATAGTTTGTGCACTGGTGTTGGTTTCAGGCATCCCTAGATTATCCTTGCAGTGTCGTCGACAGCAGTATCAACTTGCTTAGCATGTGCTGAAGCGTTGCACACAGGAGCGGCTGACACACACAGTGCAAGGCCCGAAGTCCGCAGGATGTGCGGGCTGGCTCCCCAGGTGCTGCCAATCAGCTTCTTGAGAATGCCATTGCGAGCACTGACCTTCTGTTTCGTGTTCAGACACTGATGTCTGTATGTCAGAGCATGGTATAGTGTGTCTAGTTAAACTGGTGTTGGACAATGTTTCAGTCACTCCCCTCGCCATGTGATGTCCAGAGTCTGTACGTCAGAGCACGATCTAGTGTGTCTAGTTAAACTGGTGATGGACAATGTTTCAGTCGCTCCCCTCGCCATGTGATGTCCAGAGTCTGTACGTCAGAGCACGGTCTAGTGTGTCTAGTTAAACTGGTGTTGGGCAATGTTTCAGTCGCTCCCCTCGCCATGTGATGTCCAGAGTCTGTATGTCAGAGCACGGTCTGGTGTGTCTAGTTAAACTGGTGTTGGGCAATGTTTCAGTCGCTCCCCTCGCCATGTGATGTCCAGAGTCTGTACGTCAGAGCACGGTCTAGTGTGTCTAGTTAAACTGGTGTTGGGCAGTGTTTCAGTCGCTCCCCTCGCCATGTGATGCCCAGAGTCTGAACGTTAGAGCACGGTCTAGTGTGTCTAGTTAAACTGGTGTTGGGCAATGTTTCAGTCGCTCCCCTCGCCATGTGATGTCCAGAGTCTTTACGTCAGAGCACGGTCTAGTGTGTCTAGTTAAACTGGTGTTGGGCAATGTTTCAGTCGCTCCCCTCGCCATGTGATGTCCAGAGTCTATACTTCAGAGCACGGTCTAGTGTGTCTAGTTAAACTGGTGTTGGGCAATGTTTCAGTCGCTCCCCTCGTCATGTGATGTCCAGAGTCTGTACGTCAGTGCACGGTCTAGTGTGTCTAAGTAAACTGGTGTTGGGCAATGTTTCAGTCGCTCCCCTCGCCATGTGATGTCCAGAGTCTGTACGTCAGAGCACGGTCTAGTGTGTCTAGTTAAACTGGTGTTGGGCAATGTTTCAGTCGCTCCCATCGCCATGTGATGTCCAGAGTCTGTACGTCAGAGCACGGTCTAGTGTGTCTAGTTAAACTGGTGTTGGGCAATGTTTCAGTTGCTACCCTCGCCATGTGATGTCCAGAGTCTGTACGTCAGAGCACGGTCTAGTGTGTCTAGTTAAACTGGTGTTGGGCAATGTTTCAGTCGCTCCCCTCGCCATGTAATGTCCAGAGTCTGTACGTCAGAGCACGATCTAGTGTGTCTAGTTAAACTGGTGATGGGCAATGTTTCAGTCGCTCCCCTCGCCATGTGATGTCCAGAGTCTGTACGTCAGAGCACGGTCTAGTGTGTCTAGTTAAACTGGTGTTGGGCAATGTTTCAGTCGCTCCCCTCGCCATGTGATGTCCAGAGTCTGTATGTCAGAGCACGGTCTGGTGTGTCTAGTTAAACTGGTGTTGGGCAATGTTTCAGTCGCTCCCCTCGCCATGTGATGTCCAGAGTCTGTACGTCAGAGCACGGTCTAGTGTGTCTAGTTAAACTGGTGTTGGGCAGTGTTTCAGTCGCTCCCCTCGCCATGTGATGCCCAGAGTCTGAACGTTAGAGCACGGTCTAGTGTGTCTAGTTAAACTGGTGTTGGGAAATGTTTCAGTCGCTCCCCTCACCATGTGATGTCCAGAGTCTGTACGTCAGAGCACGGTCTAGTGTGTCTAGTTAAACTGGTGTTGGGCAATGTTTCAGTCGCTCCCCTCGCCATGTGATGTCCAGAGTCTTTACGTCAGAGCACGGTCTAGTGTGTCTAGTTAAACTGGTGTTGGGCAATGTTTCAGTCGCTCCCCTCGCCATGTGATGTCCAGAGTCTATACTTCAGAGCACGGTCTAGTGTGTCTAGTTAAACTGGTGTTGGGCAATGTTTCAGTCGCTCCCCTCGTCATGTGATGTCCAGAGTCTGTACGTCAGAGCACGGTCTAGTGTGTCTAAGTAAACTGGTGTTGGGCAATGTTTCAGTCGCTCCCCTCGCCATGAGATGTCCAGAGTCTGTACGTCAGAGCACGGTCTAGTGTGTCTAGTTAAACTGGTGTTGGGCAATGTTTCAGTCACTCCCATCGCCATGTGATGTCCAGAGTCTGTACGTCAGAGCACGGTCTAGTGTGTCTAGTTAAACTGGTGTTGGGCAATGTTTCAGTTGCTACCCTCGCCATGTGATGTCCAGAGTCTGTACGTCAGAGCACGGTCTAGTGTGTCTAGTTAAACTGGTGTTGGGCAATGTTTCAGTCGCTCCCCTCGCCATGTAATGTCCAGAGTCTGTACGTCAGAGCACGATCTAGTGTGTCTAGTTAAACTGGTGATGGGCAATGTTTCAGTCGCTCCCCTCGCCATGTGATGTCCAGAGTCTGTACGTCAGAGCACGGTCTAGTGTGTCTAGTTAAACTGGTGTTGGGCAATGTTTCAGTCGCTCCCCTCGCCATGTGATGTCCAGAGTCTGTATGTCAGAGCACGGTCTGGTGTGTCTAGTTAAACTGGTGTTGGGCAATGTTTCAGTCGCTCCCCTCGCCATGTGATGTCCACAGTCTGTACGTCAGAGCACGGTCTAGTGTGTCTAGTTAAACTGGTGTTGGGCAGTGTTTCAGTCGCTCCCCTCGCCATGTGATGTCCAGAGTCTGAACGTTAGAGCACGGTCTAGTGTGTCTAGTTAAACTGGTGTTGGGAAATGTTTCAGTCGCTCCCCTCACCATGTGATGTCCAGAGTCTGTACGTCAGAGCACGGTCTAGTGTGTCTAGTTAAACTGGTGTTGGGCAATGTTTCAGTCGCTCCCCTCGCCATGTGATGTCCAGAGTCTGTACGTCAGAGCACGGTCTAGTGTGTCTAGTTAAACTGGTGTTGGGCAATGTTTCAGTCGCTCCCCTCGTCATGTGATGTCCAGAGTCTGTACGTCAGTGCACGGTCTAGTGTGTCTAGTTAAACTGGTGTTGGGCAATGTTTCAGTCGCTCCCCTCGCCATGTGATGTCCAGAGTCTGTACGTCAGAGCACGGTCTAGTGTGTCTAGTTAAACTGGTGTTGGGCAATGTTTCAGTCGCTCCCCTCGCCATGTGATGTCCAGAGTCTGTACGTCAGAGCACGGTCTAGTGTGTCTAGTTAAACTGGTGTTGGGCAATGTTTCAGTTGCTCCCCTCGCCATGTGATGTCCAGAGTCTGTACGTCAGAGCACGGTCTAGTGTGTCTAGTTAAACTGGTGTTGGGCAATGTTTCAGTCGCTCCCCTCGCCATGTGATGTCCAGAGTCTGTACGTCAGAGCACGGTCTAGTGTGTCTAGTTAAACTGGTGTTGGGCAATGTTTCAGTCGCTCCCCTCGCCATGTGATGTCCAGAGTCTGTACGTCAGAGCACGGTCTAGTGTGTCTAGTTAAACTGGTGTTGGGCAATGTTTCAGTCGCTCCCCTCGCCATGTGATGTCCAGAGCCTGTACGTCAGAGCACGGTCTAGTGTGTCTAGTTAAACTGGTGTTGGGCAATGTTTCAGTCGCTCCCCTCGCCATGTGATGTCCTGAGTCTGTACGTCAGAGCACGGTCTAGTGTGTCTAGTTAAACTGGTGTTGGGCAATGTTTCAGTCGCTCCCCTCGCCATGTGATGTCCAGAGTCTGTACGTCAGAGCACGGTCTAGTGTGTCTAGTTAAACTGGTGTTGGGCAATGTTTCAGTCGCTCCCCTCGCCATGTGATGTCCCGAGTCTGTACGTCAGAGCACGGTCTAGTGTGTCTAGTTAAACTGGTGTTGGGCAATGTTTCAGTCGCTCCCCTCGCCATGTGATGTCCAGAGTCTGTACGTCAGAGCACGGTCTAGTGTGTCTAGTTAAACTGGTGTTGGGCAATGTTTCAGTCGCTCCCCTCGCCATGTGATGTCCAGAGTCTATACGTCAGAGCACGGTCTAGTGTGTCTAGTTAAACTGGTGTTGAGCAATGTTTCAGTCGCTCCCCTCGCCATGTGATGTCCAGAGTCTGTACGTCAGAGCACGGTCTAGTGTGTCTAGTTAAACTGGTGTTGGGCAATGTTTCAGTCGCTCCCCTCGCCATGTGATGTCCAGAGTCTGTACGTCAGAGCACGGTCTAGTGTGTCTAGTTAAACTGGTGTTGGGCAATGTTTCAGTCGCTCCCCTCGCCATGTGATGTCCAGATAAATAATTGACAACAGATATAGATTTAGGTACCAGGAATTATTTTAAGAGCCTTTGTATGGAGCGTAGAGCTTTATGGAAGTGAAACTTGGATTTTTAACGCATTAAAAGAATTCAAGGTTTGGAAATCTGGTGTTACAGGAGAATGATGAATATTAGATGAGAACATAGAGTAATAAATAAAGTGGAATTAAATATGTTTTTGGCATCTTTTCACGAAGAAGAGAGATGGGTAAGTAGGACACTTACTAAGACATCTAGGAATAGCAATCTTGGTTATTGAAAGAAGGGTTGAAACCAAGATGTGTAGGGGTAGACCAAGGTTAGAATAAGTTTAAAAAAATCCTTGGATGCAAGGTGTGCTAGCTATGTAGGGATAAAACAATTAACTTTGGACTGGACAGGTATGGAGCTGTAATATACCAGTGAAAATACTCAAATACGTGTTGTTACAGGATAATGATGAATATTAGATGCGTACATGCAGTAACAAATAAAGAGGATTGAAAAGGTGGTTTAGACTCGGCTAACGAAGAAAAGAGAAAGGTTGGTAGGACACTTACTAAGACATCTAAGAATAGCAAACTTAGTTATGGAAGAAGGGTAGAGGTGAAGAACTGTAGGGGTAGACGAAGGTAAGAATATGTTAAACAAATTACCTCGGATATAAGGTGTACTAGCTATAAAGGGATAACACATTCAGCCTATACTGGAAAGGTATAGACAGCTGTTTTAAACCAGTGAAAATACTTAAATACGTGGTGTTACAGGAGATTGATGAATATTAGATTGGTACATGGAGTAACAAATAAAGAGGATTGAAAAGGAGTTTTAGTCGTCTGCTAACGAAGAAAAGTGATATGTTGGTAGGCCACTTCCTAAGACATTTAGGAATAGCAAATTATGTTATGGAAGAAGTAACAGTCCCATCTTTATTGGTTCGTTTTACAAGGTATGAATATCCTTTATAATATACATATGGCTAACCATACCTAGTTGTTGATACATTTATATAAACTGACAAGCATAAACTAATATTTAGTAAAGTTAACTCGCTAATAAAAATAATAATTAATGTGGGAGCGAAAGTGGGAACAAATAAGAGAGTAAAAGTGAGAGGAAAAGTGGGAGCAAATATGGGAGCAAATATGGGAGCAAATTTGGGAGCAAAGAGAGGGGATAAAAGAGGGAGCAAATGTGGGAGCAAATATGGGAGCAAATGTGGGAGCAAAAGTAGGATCAAATTTGGAAGCAAAGAAGGGAGGAAATATGAGAGCAAAAGTGGGACCAAATAAGAGAGTAGAAGTGCGAGCAAATATGGGAGCAAATTTGGGAGCAAATATGGGAGCAAAGAGAGGGGATAAAAGAGGGAGCAAAAGCGGGAGCAAATAAGAGAGCAAAAGTATGAGAACATATGGGAGCAAACAAGGGGGCAAATATAGGAGCAAATATGGGAGCAAATATGGGAGCAAATGTGGGAACAAATATGGGAGCAAAACTGGGAGCAAAGGTGGGAGCAAATATAGGATCAATTATGGGAGCAAAAGAGGGAGCAACTCGGGGACCAAATATGAGAGCAAACGTGAGGACAAATATGAGAGCAAAAGTGCGAGTAAATATGGGATCAAAAGTGGGAGCAAATGTGGGAGCAAATCATCATGATGATCATCATCATCATCTTCACTTCCCCTTTTCCAGCTGACACTGGGTTAGGGGCAAATATGGTTCCTCTCCACTTTGTTCTGTCGTTCCACCATTCCTCTTCTGACACGGTGTTCCAATCCAGGTTCCGTTGACTAATACTATTCTTCACCGAGTCCATCCAACGCATTCTTGGTTTTCCTCGTCCTCTTTTCCCTGTCATCCGTCGTTCCAGTGCTCGTCTTGGTAGCCTTACTTCATTCTTCCGTTTGACATGTCCAAACCATCTCAATCTGTTTTGCTCCAGTTTGTCATTTAGTTTCTGTACTCCCAGTTCTTTCCGTATATCATCATTTCTCACTTTCTCTCCTCGTTTTCTGGACCATACTTCTCAGGAATCTCATCTCAAATGCCTGTACTCTGCTCTCATCCCTCTAAGTCACTGTCCAAGTTTCTGCTGCATATGTCATTATAGGAACATTATAAGCTTTGTACATAACTTCTTTAGCCTTAATTGGTATATCCTTATTGCATACTATTCCCCGTACCTGTTGGTAGAAAGCACTCCCGAGTTGTATTCTTCTGCTAATTTCCATATCTAGTCTTCTATCTTCAGTCAGTTCACTTGTCAAGTATTTGAAGTGTTTCACCACTTCCAATAACTTATCTCCTACTTTGATTACTGCTTTTCATTCTTTCTTACCTCTACTCACCACGTCTGTTTTACTCTTCTCCACATTTATCTTCAATCCCCATTGGTCAATCTTTTCATTTATTACGTCTAACTGTTCTTGTACCTCCATCTCATCCTCACCCCAGACCACAACATCGTCTGAAAACAACATTAGCTTCATCTTTGCCCTACTATAGTATTTCCTTGCTGCCTTTATGACTTCATCCATCACCATTAAGAACAATAATGGTGACAACACTCTTCCTTGCTTTAGTCCAGTGACAATTTTAAATCATTCCGATGTTCCGACTCTAGTCTTCACACTACTGTAGCAATCCATGCACATTCCTTTTATCATGTCTCTCAGTTCCTTGCCTATCCCCCTATTTGTTAAGCTTTCCCAAACTTTTGTTCTAGGGATGCTATCAGAGGCCTTTTGAAGATCAATAAAAGTCATACTATATCCTTCCCTAATTCCCAACTCTTTTCAATGTTCTGTCCCAGAATGAAAATGGGTTCCACTGTTGACCAGCCCCCTCTAAATCCAAACTGCTCCTCCTCTATTTGGTTTTCTACCTTTACTCTAATTCTTTTTTCTAGGATTCCTTCACTTACTTTGGCAACTTGCGAGATGATGGTGATTCCTCAATAGTTACCACACACCTTCCTGTCTCCTTTCTTGAATATTGGCAATATTATTCCCTTTTTCCAGTCTTCAGGAACTTCCTTCTCTCTCGACACACACTCCTAAGAAGTCTGTATGTCCACTGCAGTCCCACTGGTCCTGCCGCCTTGATCATTTCTATTGCCACTTCGTCGATTCCCACAGCTTTCCCCATCTTCATCTTCCTAACTGCCCATTCCACTTCTGCCATAGTAAGGTCTGGTTCTTCTTCTATTTTTCCTCCACCGTTTTGGCTGTTAGCGTAACTTCTCCGCATGCCTGGCGTCTCACATTCAAGAGCTCGCTGAAATTTTCTTTCCATCTGTCCGTTATCTCTTCTGGTATTGTCAATATTTCACCTTCTTTGTTTTTCATGAACTCAGTGTTCACCTTTTCATTTCTTCTACTTTTTATAATTCCAAACAGCAATTTCTTTACACAATTTATATCATCCCTTATTCCCTGAGTGAATTCTTCCCAGCTTTTCTTCTTTTCCGCTGCATTTACTTTCATGCAATCTCTGCTTGCTTTTATATATTTTGCTCTACATTCATCAGTCTTTTTTGTTCTCCATTCCTTCCAAGTTTTCTTCTTCTCCCTTGTGGGAGCAAATATGGGAGCAAATATGGGGGCAAATGCGGGGGCAAATGCGGGAGCAAAAGCGGGATAAATAAGCGAGCAAAGAAGCCCGAAAATGTGGCATCAAAAGTGGGAGCAAATGTGGGAGCAAAAGTGGGAGCAAATATGGGAGCAAATGTGGGTGAAAATATGGGAGCAAAAGGGGGATAAATATGGGAGCAAATGCGGGAGAAAATAAGGGAGCAAAGAGTGGGGGTAAAAGAGGGAGCAAATATGGGAGAAAAAGTGGGAGCAAATATGGGAGAAAAAGTGGGAGCAAATATGGGAGCAAAAGCGGGAGCAAATAAGGAAGAAAGAATGGGGGTAAAAGAGGGAGCAAATATGGGAGAAAAAGTGGGAGCATATATGAGAGCAAAAGCGGGAGCAAACAAGGGAGCTAAGAGTGGGGGTAAAAGAGGGAGCAAATGTGGGAGAAAACGTGGGAGCAGGTGTGGGAGCAAATATGGGAGCAAAAGAGGGAGCAAATGAGGGAGCACATATGAGAGCAGAAGTAGGGGCAAATAAGAGAGCTAAAGTGCGAGCGAATATGGGAGGAATAGCGGGAACAAATATGAGAGCAAAAGTGGGAGAAAATATGGGAGGAAAAGGGGAGCAAATGTGGGAGTAGAAGAGGGAGCAAATGAGGGAGGAATGTTTGAGAGCAAAAGTGGGAGCAAATATGGGAGGAAAGGAGGGAGCAAATGTGGGAGTAAAAGTGGGAACAAATTGTGGGAGCAAATATGAGAGCATTAGTGTGAAAAAAGTGGATATAGTACAGAAACCAACCGGAACCGAACCGAACTAAACCGCACCGGACTACACCGAAACAGAACCGAACCGAACTGGAACCGCACCGAACCTATGGGCATAAAAGTGGGAGCAAATGTGGTAGCAAATATTGGAGCAAAAGTGGGAACAAATATGGGAGCAAATATGGGAGAAAAAGTGGGAGCAAATATGGGAACAAATACGGGAGAAAATATAGGAGCAAAAGTCAGAGCAAATATGGGACAAACATGGGAGCAAATATGGGTGCAGAAGTGGGAGCAAATATGGGAACAAAAGGGGGAGTAAATATGGGCGTAAGAGCGGGAGCAAATGTGGGAGCAAATATGGCAGCAAAAAGTGGGGGTAAAAGTGGGAGCAAATGTGGGTCAAATATGAGAACAAAAGTGGCAACAATATTGGGGACAAAATGTGGGAGAAAATATGGGAACAAGAGTGTGAACAAAAGTGGATATAGTACCGAACCGAACCGGAACAGAACCGAACTAAACCGCACTGAACTAAACCGAACCGAACCGGAACCGAACCGAATCTATGGGCCTAAAAGTGGGAGCAAATGTCGGAGAATGGATGGAAACAGAAGTGGGAGCAAATATGGGAGCAAAAGTGGAAGCAAATACGGGTGCAAATATAAGAGCAAATGTGGGAGCAAATAAGGGAGCAAAAAGTGGGCGTAAAAGTGGGAGCAAATGTGGGACCAAATATAGAACTAAAATTGGGAGTAAAAGTAGGAGCAAAAATGAGAGGAAATATGGGAGCAAAAGTAAGAGCAAATGTGGGAGAAAACAAGGGGGAAAATATGGGACAAAATATGAGAACAAAAGAGGGATCAAATATGGGAGGAAAAAGCGGGAACAAATAAAGGGGGCAAAAAATAGGGAGCAAATAAGGGAGCAAATGTCTTACTAAAGTGGATACAGTTTAAAGTGCGAGCAAATATGGAGGGGCAGTTTAAAGTGGGAGCTAACGTGAAATCACAAGTGAAGCGCAAGAAAATCTGGAAGCAAAATTAATATGAGAGGAAAAGTGGTGTTTACATTGCCGGAGACTGCCGATAAACACCTATGTTTCCACGGCACACACCCGTGTCACACAGGTGTGTGCATATTTGCACCCACATTTGCTCCCACATTTGCTCCCTTATTTGCTCCCATTTTTGCTCACACTATAAACTGTATCCACTTTTTTCACACTTTTTCTCTCTTATTTGTTCCCATTTTTTGCTCCCAGGCTGATTTTGGAAGGTAGAATAAGGGAAGATAAGAGAACGTTCATGGCATTTGTAGACTTAGAAAAGGCTTTTGATAACGTTGATTGGACTAAATTGTTTGACATTTTGAAATCTATTGGAATAAAGTACAGGGATAGGAGGGTGGTATACAATCTACACAGAAACCAGACGGCAGTCATTCGAGTTGAAGGACATGAGAGAGAAGCTGGTATTCAGAAAGGTGTAAGGCAAGGCTGCAACTTATCACCCATACTTTTCAATCTTTACATTGAACAAGCAGTGAAGGAAATTGGAGAAAATTTAAAAGGGGAGTGAAGATTCAAGGAGAAATAATTTCAACTCTGAGATTTGCTGATGACATCGTCATCTTGGCCGACAAGCCTGAGGATATGAATGAGTTTTTGACTGGTATGGACTCCGTCTTACGGAAAGAATTCATGATGAAAATTATTAAATGTAAAACAAAAATACTGGAATGAAGCCGAAATAAATCAGAAACCTCTATGGAGATCAAATTGGCAGGTGAAAAGCTGAAGGAAGTAGGAGACTTCTGTTACTTAGGAAGCAGAATAGCCAGTGATGGACGAAGCAAAGAGGATATAAAAAGTAGGTTGACTCAGGCAAGGAAAGCATTTCTACAAAAAAGGAATGTGTTGACATCGAATATAGATTCAGGTATTAGGAAGTCATTTTTGAAAGCCTTTGTCTGGAGCGAGGCGCTATATGGAAGTGAAACTTGGACTATTGGTGCAGCAGAAAAGAGGAGAATTGAAGCTTTTGAAATGTGGTGTTACAGGAGAATGATGAAGATCAGATGGGTAGGTAGGGTTACAAACGAAGAGGTATTAAGACGAGTGGGAGAGGAGAGATGTTTCTGGCGGCTGCTAATGAAGAGAAGAGATAGGTTAGTAGGACACATACTAAGACACCCAGGAATAGTAAGCTTCGTTATGGAAGGAGGCGTTGAGGGCAAGAACTGTAGGGGTAGACCAAGGTTAGAATATGTTAAACAGATTGCCTCGGATGTAGGGTGTGGTAGCTATGTAGAGATGAAGCGATTAGTTCAGGACAGGGAGGCATGGAAAGCTGCATCAAACCAGTCAAAAGACTGAAGACTCAATCATCATCATCATCATTTGCTCCCATATTTTCCCCCTCTTTTAATCCCATATTTGGTCCCACTTTTGCTCACACTTTAAACTGTATCCACTTTTGTTCACACTTTTGCTCCTATATTTGCTCCCACGTATGCTCCCGCTCACGACACAGGTGAGTGCCGTGGGAACATTCGTGTTTATCGGCAGTCTCCGGCAATGTAAACACTACTTTTTCTCTCATATTAATTTTGCTTCCATATTTTCTTGCTCTTTAAACTACCTTCACTTGTGTATTCACTTTTGCTCCCACTTTAAACTTCCCCTCCATATTTGCTCACGCTGTAAATTGTATCCACTTTTGTTCCCACTTTTGCCCCCATATATGCTCCCGATATTTCATCCCACTTTTGCTCCGCCATTTGCTATCACTTTTGCTCCCTTATTTGATCCCATATATGCTCCCGCTTTTGCTCTTATATTTGCTCCCACTTTTGCTCCCATATATGATCAAACTCTTGTTCCCATATTTGTTCCCACTTTTGCCCCTCTATTTGCTCCCACTATTGCCCCCATATTTGCATATAATTGAGCATGACTTCTCAGTCAAACCGGAAGTAGATATTTCGATTTTGATTTGACTATGTACGGGGTCAACACTAACGCTCGTAATGATAGATTTAGTGAAAAATGATCTGGTCTAACGTTTGGTGCCCATGATTGAATTGAACGAAACCATCCGAGTGCGATCGTGACCTGTAGGCGCAGTTTGCGTTTCATTGTAAGAGTTTCATTTGTAGCTGTGGATAGTTCAATGATTACGCCTTCATCGTTTTGCCGAATCGTTCCAGGTTCGTCGCTAAATATTAATACTTTCTGCATTTTATTATTGATTTGTAACATCTTTCCGCTCGGTTGCTGGATAAGTTTGTGGGAGTGATTTTGAAAATTGGGGACGGAAGTGGATCGAAACGATCGAGCTGGCAGTGGTGGATCAAACGAAAGTATGCACTGCCCGCTCGATTGATCAAACGGAAGTGTACTAGCTGGCAGTGGTGGACAACGGAAGTATGCACTGCCCGCTCGATCGATCAAGCGGAAGTGTACTAGCCGGCAGTGGTGGACAACGGAAGTATGCACTGCCCGCTCGATCGATCGAATGGAAGTGTGCCCTAGCTGGCAGTGGTGGATCGAACGGAAGTATTAGACGCACTGCCAACTAGATCGATCGATCCAGCTGGCACTGGTAAGAGAAACAATCAGCGCGCGGTGTCGAAAATTGATACCATGATGCACTCTCGGCCATGTGGATTGTATATGACATACTGAACGGAAAACGCTCATGCGAAATCTGGTGTCAAGTTATTTAAAGAAATGACATGATACATGTTCGAAGTCTTCGTATCAGTATTTAAATGGTAAAATGGCTTAATATCAAACATTGTAAGTAGTCGGCATTGCATTGGCATAAGGCATTTTAAACTCAATGTCACTCAGGAACATTATCGAAACAAGCAAAATATAAATGAAACTTAATTCCGTAATGCAGTATTATTGGAACGTGGAAATAAATCACCATCTTGTGCACAATATTTGCGTAGTCGAAATAGCCGTGGGGTTATTGCGTATGACTGTGAATCTAGCGATCTTGGGTTCGAATCCTGGGCGGGGTAGATATTTTTGCTACCAGATTATCATTTTAAACGATATTTATCATACCAATATGACTCATTTTAACAGAATGCATATGAAATTACTTGTTGGTCTGTGAATCAAGAGGACCTGTTTATAAGGAATTTAAGGTTATGAGCGGTGTCGCGTCTATTAATCTAGTTGATCTATATCGTATTCCTTATTTAGGCTACTGCTGGTGGAAGCTACAAATCATCTAATAAAATGAGTTCCGTATTATAAACTACAATATCTGTAAAACACTCCCTTTTACAATAGATTAATATTTGTGCCAATAATACTATAAAATACCGGTGTATCAACAATTTCACTTGAGGTTTCTTCTATGTCAGATGTTACACATCATATGCGACTACTGTAAGGCTCGTAATTGTTCATTATTATTCAACTTTTGAATATTTTATGTATTAACGAAACTTACGTGTTGGCGGTTTTGTAACACACACCAAACTGACAAGTAATTGACACCAAGCGTTAGACAACATCCTTTGTTATGTGTAGTTGACTAAACTTTCATATATTCTCAAATAAAAATAAAAATATCTACTCTCGTTTTTACTGACAAATCATGCACAAAAACAAATAGATCATAGTTCGTGTTTTTTGGGCTAATGCCGTGTGAATTGTTTGATTCCATTGAAAAAGGAGGCAAGGATCATTTGAAACGTATGGTATCTACTTTAATTTCACACGGCATTAGCCCAAAAAAAAACATGAATTATGTGTCTAGTAATCAGGGCCGTGAAAGCCTAAATCTACATATTAACAAATAGAACAAATTTTCTGTGGCCTAAATTTGTCACTACGAGCGCTAATGTTGACCCATACATGGTCAAATCAAAATGTCTAATTCTTTTTGAGAAATTAAAACACTGCGCCCAGAAAATAAAGATAATGAATCAATGAATAATTTCAAATAAACCCAGAAGTAATTTTCAAAGTTTTATTATACATGAATTGAAGAGAATGGCCATAGAAGGGAATATTAATTGAACGGCCGTGGGCTAACAGCAAGTTCAATTTCAAGTAGATCCAACTTTTGCTACCAGATGCCACCATCACTGACAACTAGCAGTGAAATATGAAAAATGATAATCTTTTCACAGCAAGCATTTTTATCTTTTCCAACCTTTAGCACAATCTTGAAAATAGATTAACTTAGAGTTTTCGTTTAAATGGATTCCAAAATTCTGAGTGTCCCTACTGTAATTTGACAAAATGCTTTCTGCATTAAAATGTGACTCTACAATTGTCGTCTGTCAACGATTTGCATTCGCATATACTGCCTGAGTATGCCGCCTAGCCACTGTGGGATATCTTGTGGGTCATCAAAGCGTCATTCATAGAATATTGTCGTCGGAGATGTTTCATGGATAAAGTTTATCGCCGCTGTGATTAACCATGCGTTTTAGCTAATTCTTTCTCCAAGGCAAATTGGTTTCGCATATTCTAGATGAATATGGCGTCTCCCCGCAATGGGTTAACACTAACTTGTGTTTTCAAGGAAAGTTAATAGTAAATTAGCTTCCCATGTGCACAATAATATATCTTCTTGCCACTATGCATTACCATGAGCGTTTACATAATCTCTACAAGAACAATGTAATAAGCTTTGCATATGGTAGGGGAATATGACGTCTAGCATGGGTGCATGGTATTTTGGACACACAATTGTACTCTGATTTACCAATATCACTTTTCATACAATAGCCTAAGAAACCTATTTTCGTACTTTCTCACGAAGATGTTGGTTTCTGATAGGTAACTTGATTAAAGTTTCTCCGCACTACGGGTAAACATTTGCTTCTACAATAATTGTCTTCTCTCGGAAAATTTGACATCTCACAGCCGTGAATATACGAGTGTCTGTTCAAATATACTCTTGACGCACACTT